>CM061041.1:70544989-70992489 GCA_030762985.1 Adelphocoris suturalis | reverse complement strand
AGAAACTCATCAAAAATCTGAACTCCAGATTTATTGATGAGTTTCCTCATGGAGTGGGACACGAGTCAAATCTGAAGGGATGGTAAAGTCGTCAAAAATATGAAAATAAACGTTAGGATATAAATTGGAAAGAACAAAATCATTTTCGACGAGTTTCCTGTTACCTGTGGAAACTAATTGAAAACTGGTAAGGTCACCCCTTTTAAAGGGCCTATACTGCTTGTATCGTACCGGTATCTACGCTGGTAACAATACAGGCACAGCTCCAAAAGTGACCCCAAGCTAGTAGGCCCAGAATCGCCGAATTTCCCATTTGAAATGCAATAATCTCTCGCACTAATTTTCAATTCCTTCTGAGCCAGATTGTTACATCGACCAGCAAATCTTAAGATATGCCCGCCAAAAAGTTAAAATTTGCATGGCCTACTGTGAAAAATAAACTCATTTATATGCTGTACCGACATGTGTGAAAATCACATCTAAATCCGATCATGCAACTTCTCATATGGGTGTCCAAATTTACTGTTTAATCCTACGATAGTTGTGGTTGTATTATTTGTGACAACGTTTATAATGCACAATGTATAATTAAATCAATATTTATTTTCCTATAACGTACATTATTATATATGCTATCATGTGTATAGCTGATGCAAATATTGAAATCATTCATTTTTCATAAGGTAGCGAGAGTATGTTTTTCCTACATCAATTATGGAAGGGCAGTTGGGTGGGTAGCAGTGTTGGGCATAATCTTATCGTCGAATACGAATACGATTGTAATCACGATAATTGTTCGTTGATTCTGAGTCAACTGCGATTATATTCGTATTCGTGTAATCGTATTCGTCTGTTGGCTATTACACGAATACAACCCATAAAAATGCGTCACGGTCATCGAATTCAATGAGGCGTCGCTCCTATAATATGCGAAGCCTTGCTAATATTACCTACCTTCAGAGGGACGTCCTATTGAAATTGATGACCGTGATGCATTTTTGTGGGTTGTTTCCGTGGGATCGCCGACAGACGAGTACGATTACACGAATACGAATATAATCGCAGTTGACTCAGAATCAACGAATAATTATCGCGATTGATCGTATTCTGTGATAAGATTATGCCCAACACTGCCGGATTGATATTTCGTATCCTACTTGTTCGGTATTTAGGGTTTGTCGTCTCTTGAACCGTATTTTATAACAGTGCGCTCCTCACACTCTATACCACATTCCATTATTTAATTATAACAAAATGGAAATATAAGTTTATTCTTAGCTATTTTAAATTCTGGGTATTGAAAGTTGGAAAACCCGCTGGCAGGCTGATCAGATGGAGCCCAACTAAAACTGGATTTCCAAGTAAACAGGGTTATCCACTCTACATCCACCAATGATTCGAGTTTACTCAGAAATACAGTACCTACCTAACAGCACAACAGTTTCGATAAATCCAATAACATGGATAAGTGCTTATCTGCAGTGGTAGTTTTGATTGACATTATGTCATTACTGTTGGTACGTAACATGGTTGCGATTCAGCGAAAGACTTCAAACTAAACGGAAGAAACATCCTGCTATTTTCAGTGGACAGCGGTTGAACTATGAATGAATAACTAGTTCCCATTTATTCCATTTGGGTTAAAGTTTATTTGAATAATTGAATCGGTCTATAGTTAATAACGCTGGACATTATTACACAAAGGTTTATTATTTCTATACTAGATAGATATTCTGCACAGATTACTGGTCTATAGATAACTGCATAGGTACTCAGTAGAAGGAAATTTAACGGGGTGCGTTCAAGTTTTGGAATTTCACTGTTTTGATCTCAGATTCGGATTCAGCGCACTTGGGAAACCCCTAGTACCGATTTCCAGCTCAAAATACCTTTTAGTATGGCTTATGAATGGGTGACGTTGAAGTGATAGGGACTCGCTCAGATCTTTCTATTGAACAAATAAAACTTTCAACAAATAAAAACAAATGAAAATTTTCCATCTATCTATACCTATAAAAGAGGATGTATGTATGTATATTGCCTATAGACTCCGAAACCGCTCGACAGATTGTAATGAAACTTTCAGGTATTATTAGGCATGATTCAAGGATTGTTCCTGTAAAGTTTGGTGCAAATCCGTTCAAAGGGCTCTGACCCAGAGGGCATAAAAGGGTGCAGTGTCAGGTTTTAGAAATTTATTGTTTATGTTTATGTTTCGGAGTCTATAAGCAACATAATTAATAAAGCGACACGCGGGGAGCGTCACGCGGTGAGCGTTACGCGGAGATTCCCTAATGATCCCACGATTCTGAGATTTGGTATGTAGCCCCTTGAGGGACTTCTGAACACAACTGACCGATCCCAGATCAGCTGAGTGGCTCTAGAATCCAGTTTTTTCCCTAATGATCCCACGATTCTGAGATTTGGTATGTAGCCCCTTGAGGGACTTCTGAACACAACTGACCGATCCCAGATCAGCTGAGTGGCTCTAGAATCCAGTTTTTTCCCTAATGATCCCACGATTCTGAGATTTGGTATGTGGGCCCTTGAGGGACTTCTGAACACAACTGACCGATCACAGATCAGCTGAGTGGCTCTAGAATCCAGTTTTTTCCCTAATGATCCCACGATTCTGAGATTTGGTATGTGGGCCCTTGAGGGACTTCTAAACACAACTGACCGATCCCAGATCAGCTGAGTGGCTCTAGAATCCAGTTTTTTCCCTAATGATCTCACGATTCTGAGATTTGGTATGTGGGCCCTTGAGGGACTTCTGAACACAACTGACCGATCCCAGATCAGCTGAGTGGATCTAGAATCCAGTTTTTTCCCTAATGATCCCACGATTGACTTAATAACAGTTTAAAATTACGATCAATAAACAAATTTAATTTGGGCGCAGCAACGCGCGCGGGGGGAACACTATTGAAATTAAATAAAACACCTGTAGTCCTTCTATAGTTACCTAGTAACTTAACGCAAATTTAATAAACTCGATTACTTGAAAAGGGAGCTAAATTAAAATTATATCAACAATGTCAATCTCACAGCTTTTAGTGTTTCAGGAGACTTTTACACTGTTCACACTTCTCATTCAAATTCCTGTTGACATTAGAGAGTTCTTATGTCGTACTCGATCGTCTATTCGTTGCCCGAATGGGAGCCCGAGTCGTCAGCACGAGTGGGTATATGGAATTGTGCACGCGTGTCCGAGTCGGGCGATTCGGGACCCGCTCCGAGTGAGCCGAGTCGTACCGAGTCGGGTCGTTAAGGGAAACGAGGTTTCTGATTCCTTTCCCGACTCACCTGAATTACCTTTGTTAAGGATAAAGTCATTTTACATCAAAATAGTACAGCCGCTTGGAGAGTTTGTTGTTAGTACTTATTCAAGTTTTTGAAAGTGATTAGTAGTGTTGCGCCGTAAAAGTTGATGTTGAAGTGAATTTTGAGGTAGGTTCTTTGTTACCAGATAACAGTGAAAAAACCCGACGTAGAAGTTGGTGATATCTGCAAAATCTCCGAATTGCCATTGAATTAATATAGTCGTATGTGCGCATGCGCAAACGTTATTTTCTTATAACGTCGACTTATCAATCATTTCAACTCGTACTTTGTTCTTCAACTAATTCTGTACGACCATGTTACAATATGTGAAGACGCTCTACTGCCCACCAAACTTGGCAGACATTTTTCTTGCCTGATTGCAAGCCCTTAGAGAGACCGAACGGATGGTCGTAAAGCGATCCGTGTTATCTCATTCAATACTTCAAAATTAAATATGTCAATAACAAAATTAAAAAATACTATTCTTATTTCAAAAGTTTTTGAGATTCCAAAGGAAGGTAATTTTTATTTTATTTTATTTTTTAAATATTTCAACCCTTCCATTTCACCCTTCTGCGTTGATCGATGATTCATTTCATAAGTGATGCCGAGGATTCTATCCCAACCAAGTCCCAAACGTGATTTTTGACCCAAGGTACATAAACTTCGGTGAAGTAGCTTAGGAGAAAAGCTGTGAACACCACGACTATGGCTGACTGACGGGTTTTCAATTATAATAAAAATTTATTGTTTGTGGATTTCAAGTTTTTTGGAACGTAATCTAACAAGTTTGAAAAGGTCTTAATAAAAACTATTTCTTCGGGGTCGATTACACAGGTTCATTATTAAAACAGCAAACCATAATATAAAATATTTCCGGTAGCTTCTTCAAAGCTTGAAAATTCGAAAAGCCACTTGTTTAATTTATAAATATTGAATCCTATAATAACCAATGTGATTTATGAGCTGATTTTCTTACAGTATTTCTCTTGAGAATAGATAGAAAAAAGTAGCAGACAGACACACACAGCTATACTCGTACATATATGCATATTTATGCGTCAAAAATAGTTTTAACTAATCACAACAGGATACTACTCTGTGTGTCCCAATAATCTGAATTTTTCCTTACGGATTGATTACTTGATGTTAAATGTATTTTTTGAAATGCGAGCGAATAGAGTATCCAGACCACTGATCCTAAGCAAGAAACTGATGAGTGAAATCTCCGTAAGAGTGGTCGTAGACGAGCTTACACTAGTTTTGACGAATTTCGAGTATTTAAGGTAACGTATTATACTTTTCCCTAGTTTATAAAGATACTAGCAGGAAAGCCCGTTGTTTAAAATACAACTCCGAGCTCCGAATCTCACTCAGCTGATATGGGTGGCTCTAGACTTTATTATTCGTTTCCAGACGTTTCAAGAGGCCTCCATTTCAAATTTCAGCTTCATAGGTTGAATATTCAAGAAATTAGATCCTTCGCACCGCTTCTTTAGTCTCGTTTTTTCGTGACAATAATTAACAAAAACATAATTAACATTTATAACAAATAACCAACAGTTTATAACAAATAAATAATTAATTAACAATTCTTAACAAAAAACACACTTTGTGTCCCGGTAAAAGCGTATTCCACGCTATAACATTATTCGAGGCCTTTCCTACTCGTAAGAAGGATTCAATTTTTCTTCTGCAATATAATGTTAGTTGACTCTCAACAAATCGCCAGAAACTACAATGGTTGTTATGACTGATTCCTCTTTTTTGTGTGGCAACTACTTAGTAAGGCGTTCTGAATATCAATTTTCGAAGATCTGACTTTGTCGACTACAACGGTTCTTTATTTGGACATTTTAAATTATAACAAGACTTTACAAAAAATACAGAAAGGCCTTTTTTGTAAAGACTTGTTAAATTAAATAGTTTTGCATATCAGGTTTTCCCTTATTTACGAACTCGTTACCGGGGCAACGTCGTTGGGGAAGTTCGAGGTGACGATGAAGGAAGAGGTTAGGCCCTAAATCTTGATCCGGAATTTCACGATCAATTTGCAAAAACCCTCATCAATATTGGTCTAGCCGTTCGGACAAGGATCGACCCTTGACAAACAGACAGGAAGACAAACATACTTCTCTCTTTCATATAGGAGGATATACATATATTGAGTTCAGAGCTACGTATTGAGGTTTCCTAGACATTTCTAAATTCATCCCTACAAAATTAGACGTTAAGGTATCATTTGAGAAGAAAAAGTATGTGATACTTGATATCACACTTGAGTGTGATCACGCTGGGGATTGATGCGATCATTTAACATTCATTCGTATTTCCAGTTCAGCTCAATATTCTTGTCCGCAGTTACATTATTTGCAGGTGGAGTGAGTGTATTTCCAAGTGGAAGAGTTCGAATCCAACTAAGTGCCTATCACATGGGTTCTCGTCCATCTGTATCACATTGCCAATGGTCCCTTACGAGGCGAGCTGAAGTTGACGAATAACTATCTATCCTTCACAACCCCCCTCCTCACCATTCATTTGTCATTCTTCATCCGGGATCCACTCGAATTTATTTCCACCAATAAATCAGTTCAGTGCTGCAGAAACCTCTAATTAAGTTAAACTAACATTGAAAATACTTTCTTTCTATGGACTTTCGAAATAAGAATTGCGTTTTTAAATTAGGATATTGTTATGGTTAATTTTGATGAATTAAATGAGACGACACGGATCGCTTTATGTCCATCTGTTCGCTCACTCTAAGGGCTTTTTTGAGATTTTGAGAAAGAGAGAGAGAGAGAGAGATTCGTTTATTTAACCACCACGGAAGGTTGGGCCTTGAGGCCCTATCTTCCACCTTCCCTGGACACAAGAATACAAATGATTCATCTTACAATCGCTATAGCATTAAATAATAAAAAATGTAATAAATTAAAATTACACTTGAAATTTCGTTTAAAACTAAACTTGAAACAATACATAATTGTTGCATATAATCAATAAAAATTAACTGAAATACAATATTCCATCATCATCATCATTTAATATCAAAACTTTTCTGATAACAAGTTTTTCATCTCATTCCTGAAGAGAGTGAGTGAGTTTGACTGGTGGTTCGACTGTTTGACTGGTATATTTATTAATGTATTCAATTTAGGGCCTTAAGGCCATCTCTTACAAATGTACACAAATGATTAAACAAAAAATAGTAACAAAACTTTGTCAGTCACATTAATTACAAATTAAATAACATTAAATTTAACTTTTTCAAAAAATAAATCATAAAATAAATTTCCAAATATTAAGATATAAAATGGAAATTAAATGGGTATCTTACTCTCACTAAAAGTATTATTCATGTCTTAAGTATCATTAAGATCAACAGACTTAACTCAACATCAAGCAGACTTGGTGACTCATTATGAAAATTGATTGGCCTACATTCAAACGACCTACTGTACATAATAGTTCTATGCTGAGGGCAAACTAGTGAGTTCTCTGCTGTTCTCGTACTCCTTTGATGCACTTCAGACTGATTTTTAAATTTCAAACTCAAGTACTTAGGATGTTGAGTTTTTAAAATTTTAAACAGAAGGATACCTATTCTATACTTTTTCCTTCTTGTTCCATCCATGTTCCCATTTCGGAAAGTTAAAAATGAATCTTACACATGCATTTTGAGCCTTTCAGTGCATCACATCTTTCTGCACTCATATCACAATAATATTCAATGGCCTTTCACATGTTATCTTTGTTTATTTCCAAAAAATGATAACATAAATGCAATCTACACAAAAAACTGATTGGGAAAAACCATGGGTACAATCGAATTTGAAATTGTGGAGAGCCTGGTGAAGCAAAATAGAACACTTACTCCCTTAGCAAAATCACAAGAACAGCACCAAAGAAAAATCAACACGAGGTTCCGTTGGGTAAACTTCTCTAGATTTCACAAAAAACCGCCTGAAACCTTTGACCGCCTTTATACTTCACTGAGAAGGTATTTTGTCTCAACATTCAAAAGGACCAAGCCAGTAAAACACTTTTATGCCTTATTATTTAAACTTTTTTGTGAGATGTCAATCACTGGGTTCTTGTCAAACACTGGTCCCTCCACCCTAAATGTAATTTGAAGGATTATGAAAATTCAGACATAAGGTCACGTTGCAATACTTCCATCGAATCCCGACGAACTTGTGCCTTTACACCTTTCGTCTCTAACGCTCTCATTGCAGGCGAACTACACAGTGCCAACGCTCTGCCCCAACAATGGTGTCCCCTAAAGGGTTAAACGACTGTTTCCATTATCCCCTCCTTCTGGATGGAAAGTCGTTTTCCACCCGGTTACGGAAGCGCCCTTCCAGCGTCCAATAACTTAACTTTCTCCAGTTTTACCTCATTCAAGGTATGAAAAGGGGAAATATTCCGTTCCCTAAGTACACGCAGCTCCCCAACGAAGTCTTTCGTGTTTTGAGAATAAAACCCCTTTGAGCGAGCACTTCCCTCACCTACCGCTTTCATTTCCTCTTATTCCGTCTTTCTTTCAGTGCTAAGTAATAATCGTTTTTTGTGAAGCTACCTACTCAAGAAATGTTTTCATTTAAATTGCTTGGAGTAATAATGGCTTCGTAAAATTTTGTCATTTCTCCAATCCGAAACGCCTTCGATGCTCATCGACATACTTACTTTATTTACTCAGATTTTGTTCAATAACCAGGGTCAAAAATTTATTTTATTATATTAAATTCCAAGCCGTTCAAAGATCATCGTTCAATTATTTTTAGCGCATTTTCTTTAAATAAAAGGAAAAATGAGCTATTGTGTTCACTTTGTAGTTGATGTATGTGTGTATGTCCTCTTAAAATCTTTTTAAATGCCACGTTCCGACGTCCAATTTTGACGAAACTTGGTATGGATGTAATATGTAACATTGCGAGGATAGTGATGTCACAGGGGCCGCTAACGTATGAGAGGTGAACTCCGAAGCCCTTATTGTCTCCTATTTGACGCCGCAGGAAGCTGAAATTTGAGAGAGAAGCTGAAAGGAGAATGCTAAAGACGAGTGAGACGTCATTGATCAGCTGATTGAGCCCCAAAGCCATTTTGTCTCGTATTCGAGCAGGAAGCTGAAATGTGAGAGGGAGGCTCAAGAAATCAAGAAAGAATACTGAAGACGACTGCGAGCTGAGTGAACTCCAAAGCCATTTTGTCTACTATACAACGCAGGTAGCTGAAATTTGAGAGGGAGGCTCAAGGGAAAATTCTGAAGACGCATGAGAGGTCATCGATCGGCAGAGTGAGCTCCAAAGCTATTTTGTCTCCTATTCAACGCTGGAAGCGTCTATTTCCATCATATTTATGACGTCCCACAAGTGGGGATGATTTAATGTTTTTAATTTGAAAATAACTCAACCAAAACAAACCACAATGGTAAGTAATCTAGTAATCTATGCATTACAAGGACATCCCTATGAATGGATTTTAGTGTAATATAAAAGAGAGGAAACGAAAATTTCATGATTTTTTAGATTCCCCCTCCCCCTTCTGTAAAAGACCCTCCCGCCGACTGTAAATTTGAAACTTCGAAGGTTGCGTAGCTGGACTAAATTCTGGACGAACAAATAACAAAAACTATCCCAGAAATCAGATGAATATAGTAATAATACCACGATCGATCACTATTACCCCTTCCATTTATTCCCAGCTAGCATGAAATTTTAAACTCTTGACATATCTTTTAAAGCTAGACCAAATTCATCATTGAACGAAAAAGGATTAAGAAAATCTGACGAGAATAGTTAAAACATCTCGATTTATTATATTACCCACTCCATTCTCCCCCTTACGTACCTAATAAAATTTGAAACTTCTGATATGCGTTCCCAAACTAATCGAAACTCATGGTTGAACAAGAAAAGAATCACGAAAATCGGACGAGAATAGTTAAGACATAGTTAGTGTTAAGACATTATTTAGTAGACAATAGTTAAGACATCACGATTTACCAGTATTATCCCCTCCATTCACCCCATGATGAAATTTGAAACTCCTGACATACGTTCCGAAAGTATATCAAATTCGTAATAGGTAATTAATTACCCCATCAACCCCCCCCCCCCCCCCCCCAAATTTTGTTGCACAACTAGACTTTAACTGAAATCGAACAAAATAAGAATCACGAATCGATTAAGAATTATACCTGGGTGGCGTCAGTAAAATTTGTCGAAAAAAAAAAAAACACTTTTTTTCGGCTTTTCCCTCCATATTTTTCCTTCCGTTTTAATATTCAAATTTTCCGTGGTTTTTTGCACAACTAGAATAAAATTGGGACTGAAAAAAGAAAGAATCTTGAATATCGGTTGAGAATTGTGGCCCAGACAGGCAAATTTGTCATACACACGCTTTTAGTGTGGAACATGTTTTAGCCTTGGACTAACTAGCAAAAAACGTTACGCGGATGTGTCGCAAAATTTTTGACATACCTATTATGTCATTACTTACATAAACGAAAAAAGCGTTACCAAAAAGCGTTAAAAAAAAAAGCGTTGCGGTTGGTGTTCTGATAATTTCCGCTTACAACCGAGTCGTTGCTGGGGAAATGGTTGTAAGCGGAAATCATCAGAAAACCAACCGTAACGCTTTATGACATTTTATGTCTTTACTTTGGCACATAAACGAAAAAAACGTTAACCAAAAGCGTAAAAAAAAGCGTTACGGTTGGTTTTCTGATGATTTCCGCTTACAACCGAGTCGTTGCTAGGGAAATGGTACTTCGTCGTTTTTCATCCCACAAAATTCGTTGATCATTCGTTCGAAAGCTCTCGATTTATCCAATCATATTCTGTAAACTACTGCGAAGTGCGTGGTCAACAAGCTGAGTTATGAGCATGGTTATATGAATAATTGTTTACACACAGGTGATCAGTCTCAATAATTGATATTGTGAACATGATTGCTAATTTCTGATGATTTCATTGAGCTGGTGTTTCGATGTTTTGATTCATAGCAGGTGATCCGAATTTTGCAAGAACTGTTTGATCTGTGAAGAGTTGGTTAAATCATTTTAATAGGTAATTCCTATACTTTACACTCTCGGAAGCTGTAATTTCGTATGAAGCCTCTTTAGAACATTTACTGGACGATGCTCAGGGTGCTCAGGGTGCTTTACACTCTAGGAAGCTGTAATTTCGTATGTAGCCTCTTTAGGACATTTACTTGACGTTGTCCAGGGTCCCGATCTGCTGAGTGCCTGTGTGAAATGTCTGCCAGTTCGCCTAAACCCTACATACCTTCACCTCTACGCCCTCATATATTCAACCAACTTCGAGAGCTCTCACATCCTGAAATCAGGGCCTTCTGGCCTAGCATGACTACCTCCGTTAAACATCTTACACGTTCCTGCCCTGCTTGCAACGGATCCAAGGTCAATAGACGAATTCAATCCCCCATCGGACATTTTCGTGATGCTCAGCCCTTGGAACATGTGTACATTAACATCGTTGGAGCTCTCCCAAACTCGAATGGTAAACGCTACTGTCTCTCCGTATTTGTCAGAGCCACAGGTTGGCCAGAAGCAGTTCCTCTCCGTGATATATCATCCAAATCAGTCACTCACGCACTCTATGACCACTGGATCTCTCGTTTTGGTCCAACCAGTGGACTCAATTTACCAATTTAACCGCTTCTCTACCATATCTTAACAATGGGGCATCACCAAAAACACACTAATACCTACCTTCCTGGCTCTCAGCTTCACGGGTCTCATCACCTCCTCCTCTCGCAGCACAGCCCCTCTGCTGCAGCATTCTCCTCTTCTACAAGCTCCCTCCGCTCGCCTTACACGTCGCAGCTTCATGCAAGGCCGTCATCAATATGGACAACATATATCAGAGAAAAAAAACAATCTCCGTAATATCTTTGAATAAAACTCCAGGAGGGGGATGTGTAGTAAACACGGACCCGAGGAAGCATGTCATGTAATCTAGGTCTGGTGGGGACACCTCTCGGGTCCCCCATCACCAGGCCATCCGATATAAAAGAGCCAGGAAGCCACTCAAATACACACTCATACATCATACTTCATAGAGTTATAATTTCTCTAGCCTCCATCCCATAAGAAGTTCTGCGCCCGTTTGGAAACTTTTGCGAACGGTGCGTGGGCCTTTACGAAAATTGTTACTCAGAACATCAATCAGGCCATTTAACAAATCGAGACTGACTGAAAATGTAATCGATGTTCATTATGAGCATTGTTTTTCAGTTTCTATTGTAAAACGAGAATACTGCGAATCGCGTTACAAAATTGCGTATCTCGTTCAAAATATAATAAAGACGTTTCTGTCAAGTATTGGATTCCACTTCCGCTCTTTTCCTATCAGAGAGCACAAATATCTTTAGAGAGACTCTGTGAAAAGAACCCAAGGGAAATCTGATAGGGAGATGTAGGCGCCGCACCGACAAGGCGTAAATGGAGTACAAGTAAAAACTTTCTGCATTCCTGTCTCCAAGGAATAGCGAGCGGTATGAAGACGAAGAAGAGATGAACTCACAACAAAACTATTACTAATTCAAGAACAAGGGTGACTTTAACGTAATACTGGATCAACTACTTTCTCAGGAGTTCGCGCCAGACCTCTATATGACAGAGGGCAAACAGTACGACAGCAACACAAATAAAATTCTTTTCGGTTTCAGCAAAAGAAAAAAGTTCTAGTCATGCAGCATGATTGTATGAGCAAATTTTCGTAATTTATAGTTCTGTATAGTGTTGAATTGTTTTGAAATTTTAGCTTTTTGACAGCAAGGAAATTGTTAACTATTCATTTTATGGCAAAAAACGTATTCTAAATAATAACTTGCTATTCAAAAAAGGCTTTTGCATTTTTAGCTTTTTTTTCAGTTTTTATCGATTTTTTAGCAAATTATAATGAAATTAAGTACATTTTTCAATATACTTTTGTATACAAATTTATGAATTTTCTATTTTATAGTTGATAAACTTTATTTGAGCAATATTCTGCTAAAAACTATAAAATTAACTATTTTTAACCTTTTTAGCTATTATTTGTGATTTTTTTAGCACATTTTTTGGTTTATTATTTCCAATAATAAGCCTATGTGATCGTGTAGCTAAAAATTTTTATAACCCCCCCTCAAACTTTGTCACTTTACGTTTCAAGGTACGTAGAATCCGAATTTGAAATGTCCGTCCGCCGTCCGCCGTTCGCCGTCCGCCGTTCGCCGTCCGCCGTCCGTCGTCCGGGCCATAAAAGGCCTAAGAATTGACTTAAAAAACCCGTTCTTTCGCACATAGACTCCATTTGGGGTCTAGTTGGTCCTAACGTTTAACCATCCCGATCGCTTTACTCGCATAGATGCTATGGGCCAAAAACGGGCAAAAAAGCGTATTTTTCGACGCGCCCACGCCTAGCACGGGGTCACGGTGGGTGGAGAGGGGGGGGGGGGGCGGGGAGCAGTGGGAGGAGGCGCCGGCGCCGCGGCTTGTGGTGGGTACAGCGCCGGCGTTAGTTCGAGGCATGAATATGTTTTTTTCAAGGTCATATTTGTGTGTTAATACCAAAGCTTTTCCTATGCATATTTAATAACATATCCTCTCGACTTTTCGTACGTACTTAGATAATGATATTATTAAGGCAATAACTATTTGAATAGATAGGAGCTCAAATCGAGAAATATAAGGCCACTTTTCAACACGGCGGACAAATCGACTCAAGAAAATTTTGTCAAACCGATGTAATTAAAATCCGCTGGAAAAACTTTTTTTCGTTCAAGAAAACGTTTGGGAACCCATCCCTAAAACGGCCGAGCTGAATTTTGAGTTTTTCAATTTTTTTCTCCAAGTAGAAGCTCTGAAAGTTGTTGCGAAGTGTCAGTCCTGTCACGCCTGTATTTGATGATGAAGTCACTCTGAAGTTCTCGTTGTTGGTTTTTCGCTTAAGTCTGGTATTACTTGCGGCAATGTCTGCTGAGCATAATTTTTCAATTAAAGAATTTTTCATTTTTTACGGGTTTGATGGTCAATTTCATTCTCACATATCTTATATTACATATAGAGTACAATTAAAGAAGATGACATTTCATTCAAAGACGGTAGCTACAAAAGAAGATCTTTTGGAAGAAGATATGATAGGGGATCATTTGAAATTTCATTTTATAGAATACTTATGAGTGTTTTGTGCAGTGTGACAGAACTGACTAACATGTGACAGAAATGACCGGATCTGAACTAAAGAGGGTGTCCAGCATAATTTAATGTATGCATTCACATACAATAAGACCTGAAAGGAGATCAAAGTACACGGGAGTTTCGTAGAAAATATTTTATTTATTACAAAATTCTTTAGAACTCTTAAAATATTTCAACTATTGACGACGAATAGAAGTTCAGTCATATAGGAAGGACAGTAGATGCGACCAACTGTAGAGATCAGTCTGAATCTATTCTCTTGCAGAAATATAAATAACTTAGCTAGGAACAAGATTTATAAAGAGATTTACTGAGAAATATGTAGGAAACTGAACTATACAAAGGAACAAAACGCAAAAATATCAAAAATAGACAAGAAAAATTACAGGATAGCAAATTTGTTTATCAAAAACAAAGGATGTTCTATATCAAAAATAGAACACTTTACTGAGTATAAAGAACCAACAAAAATGTGTCATTGTCCAGTAAAACAAAGGGGACACATCTTTTTTCGCTTCTTCTTCTTATTTTTTCTGCTGTTTCTTTCTTCTTCTGAGGAGCCATTCTGAAGACTGAAAATTGTAAAAACGAGAATTAAGATGCGCAGAAAAAGGGAAACCTGGAAAATATGTAATGCCCAATTATATATCCATACCTAATATCAAAGAACTGAAGTAGAACATGGGTTACTAACAGAAAAAAAAGTTCCAGTCTTCCAGCATGATCATATGAGCGAATTTTCCATAATTATCGTATTACACTTCAGTTAAATTAAGTTGTAATTTGAGAGGTTTGTGCGCAAAAAAATTGTTACCAATTAATTTTATTGTGAAAAAACTTGTTGTAAAAAATAATCTTCTATACAAAGATTTTGAGTTTTTAGATTTTTTTAAAATTTTTATCGATTTTTTAGCACACTTTATGATGAAATTTGAGTACAGTTTTCAGTTAAAGTTTGAGCTTCAATTTTTAAATGACCTTGGTCATGGTTGATAAACTTTTTTTGAGTAATATTCTGCTAAAAAAATATAAATTTAACCATTTTTAGCATGTTCTGTAATTTTTGTGATTTTTTAGTACATTTTTTGAAATTTGACCAATTTACTGTTTTCAAAAAGTGTTGTCCAACAAATTCATCCTTTCTTTTGGAATGCTTAATTTTTGGTGGAAGAACGAGGTTTTTATCTCTATCCTATCGAGACTTATCGTTTGGAATGACACATATGTACATTTATATACAAATAAAAAAGTGTTGAAATTCAGGAATCATTTCAAATGCCTCAAAACAGATTTTGATGAAGAACATTTTTATTTTAAAATTTTCGGAGTCATTCCAATAGCATCATTTTCTAAGAAAATTCGCTAAAAGCACGTTTCCGAACAGTCGTTGCAGATTTCAATAACCCGTTAAAAAAAGGCTAAAAAACGGAAACCCCACTTTGAAATTGATTTTGTATTGGGAATATGAATTCTACAGAGGATTTAAAAGTTGTGAAGCTCATAATGTTTGTTGAAAGGAGCAAAAAGAATGAACGAGAGAACTGAATAAAAATCGTCATTCCTGTCACACACTGTCAGGTCCTGTCACGTGACAGAACTGACCGTGACAGGAATGACGTTTTCGCACATTACTGTTCAGTTGGCAGCCATATTGGTTTTTACAACTGTTCTGAGTCTCTGGTTGAATTCGTGCTCCATGGAAATACTACCTCCCCTGCTTAAAACGTTTTTTTGTAATGCTTAAATATGGAAAAAACAAGTGACAGGAATGATGAACAATAAAGGTACGCAACGGTTTTGCATTTATTATACCCTGATTACGAAAAAAATCTGCTGTTGAACTTACCTACGGCATTTTTCGATGGAACTTAAAACTCAACTGAAGATGTTGATAGCAGCAGGGCGCTCTTCCGGATATTTCCCGAACCACCACACGCGCAGCCAAAAAGGGGCTGCCCCTGAATTCAACGTTTGGGTGACAACACTTCCGAGCCTAATATAAAGTGGGGAAAAAATATTCCTCGCCCACTTTCTGTTGGATTTAAGAGAGGGCATATGTAATATATTATCGGTATATCAGAAACATTTAGAAGTTCAGTGCTCAAAGTAAATATTTTAAAGTACAGTTCACCTTTGTGTCCTGGGGACAGTGACAGAACTGACGATCCGGCCCTTCATCACTGAATAACTCGAAAATTTTGAGAGCTTTGAAAAAGATCATATCGGAGCGAAATAAAGAATTTTCGGGGTGTTAAATAAAACTAAAAACTTTGTGAATTCGAGCATTAGTACAAGCGTTATCGCGCAGTGACTCAATTTGTCCGCCGTGTTGAAAAGTGGCCATAAACATGCGTATATAATTATAGAAGCATAGGTTGTGGCAACTCGAAGTAGGACACGCCGAGGAGTCAGGACGGGCCTTATGACGTACGCTAGCCAACTAAAACTACGATCATACTCAATTGAAAAAATAATAAACCTTTGTGAAATAATTTGCAGCGTTTTGAAATGTGACCATTTTAATGTGCTCAAAAAGTGCTGGCCTACGAACTTATCTTTTCATTTGGAAAGCTTGATTCTTTGGCGCAAGAATGGAATTTTTATCTCAATCCTAAGGAGATTTATCGTCTGGAATGACGGATATATATATATATATATATATATATATATATATATATATATATATATATATATATAACTTATGTGCGAGACATACGCAACTTCAGGAATCGTTTCGAATGCCTCAAAACAGATTTCAATGAAGAAATTATATTGAAAAGTACCAGTCATGCTGCATGATCGTATGAACAGTACCGAGCAGGTGGCCTTCTATTGCTGCCTCACTACCAAATGTAGGGAAGATTCGTGTTCGTGATTGAAGTCGAAAAAACGTGTGTCCTGCAAAATCAAAATTTCCACTTACTTCTTACGTTTCAGAGCTTGCTGATCAATTTTGGTTCTGTGTCTGTCTGTCCGATGTCTGTCTGTCCGTCGTTAATCCATATCACGCCCAAAACTATATCAAGTTTCAGTCCGATTACGATAAAATTCACTAAAAATGGCTAAAAACTACTAAAAATCAATAAACATACTTTCTAGCAGAATTTTTGTCAAGAAAAGTTTATCAACGATGAACTGGACCATTAATAAATTTACAACGTTTCTTTATTTGGACAGTTCAAATTATAACAAGACTTTACAAAAAAGGCCTTTCTGTCCTTAAATTGATTTTTTTAAATTTATCTCCAACGTTTCCCATTAGGAACTGGAGCTTCTTCATGGATACAAAATTCATGTTATAAAATTCAAAATTTGTAAAATGAAGAATTATTGTTTTATTTTTGTGGTCAAAAATCGAATTCAGAGTTATCAGTTTAGGAAATCAAACTTAATATTTTAGACCATACTATACGAAGTTAACTTCAAAAAACACTCAGAATTGTATACCTTCAACTCAACAGCAACAACAACAACCAGTCCATTGCAAAACTTATTATGGACTTCGGAAATTCGCTTTTATTTTATTTTTTATTTGCCAAAAAGAATATTTATAGAAATGGTTAAGATGAAAAATTCAAATTCAATTCACTTCCGAAAAGACACACAAAACTTGAGCAAAATTTCCTCGTATTTGATTGAGTGACTCTACATTTACAATTACCGCCACCAGCGAACCAGGTAAAAGATGCGGAATAGAACATTATTACCTACATAAACTTAAACAATATTAAATTTGATTTTCTTATACTGATAGCTCTGAATAGGTACGATTTTTTATCACAAAAAAGAAAGAGGTAAGGATTTGATTTACAAATTTTGAATTTTATATTTTGAATTTTGTCTCCTGAAGGGGAGAAACGTACTCACAGATTGCTATTATTCCAGGGGGAATGAAATTTATAGGGAAACGTCCAGGAGCTAAACCGCACAATCCTTGAAAATGTCATACAAATCAGTCCATTAGTCTCGGAGTTTTATCTGTGTCAATCAATTTTCGTTTTGCGCATGCGCTATCGTGATTTATCCACTAACCTCAATATAATTCATAGGGAATTTTCCTGGAACATGTATGGAACATATATATGAAACGTATGGAACATAGTCAACTCCCAGAGTTTGAACGAAATCATATCATAGATAAGAGATCGACGTTATAATAAATTAACCTTTACGTATGCGCACAGACTACTTTTTATGTGACTGCAATGAAAGTTATAGGGTATCGTCTAGAAGCTACCTCGCACAATTCCTGAAAGTTAAATCAAAATCGTTCCATTAGATTCGGAGTTTTTCCTGCGCCAGTCAATATTAGTTTCGCGCATGCGCAATGATCACTATACTAGCAATTCCGATAAAATTTATAGGGCTTTTTTTATAGAACGTATACCCAATCACCTTCCGAGTTTGAACGAAATCAGACCAACAAATGATGAAAAATCTACGTTATGAGTAATTAGCGTTTGCGCATGCGCACAGGCTATTGCTGATTTGACGGCTTGAAAATTATAGGAAACCATAAATAATAAATAATTAAATAATAGCTAACCCGAAAGATTCCTGAAAATTTCATCGTAATCGGACTGAAACTTGGTATAGTTTTGGGCGTGACCAGGATTAACGTCAGTCAGACACACAGATATCGGATAGACAGACGCGGAACCAAAATTTATCAGCAAGCTCTGAAACGCAAAAAGCAAGTGGAAACTTTGATTTTGGAGGACGAAAGTTTTTTCGATTTCAATCACAAATACAAAGCTTCCCTACGTTCGGCAGTGAGGCAGCAACTGCCTGGCCTGGAGTGTACCTGCCTGGGGAAGGAGTGGGTTCCCACGAAGTTACATGAACTGTTATTTTCCCAATCAAAGAAACCTGTTGCGTTCTTAAAAATATTATTTTGTTCTATATTGCAATACGAGTCTTACAGTGTATTACCGTTGATTACCATAACCAAATATTTGTAATTGTAATTTCCTTGTTGTTGGTTTCCTTCTCGTTCAAATAAGAATGATTGAATGTGTATGTACAGAGCGCTTTTTACTGGGAAGATCCCAATTCAGACGCGAACCGGCGAAAAAGGGATCAATGACGAAGGGAAAAGTTAGGGTCCCTTTTCTTAGCGTTATATCCCTGGAGCTGAAAGAAGAAACCGAGAACTGTGAGGGAGTTGGTGGAGGTGGGGGGGGGGGGGGGGGGGGGTTGGCAGAATAAGGAAGAATGAAAGGATACCGTATTGAATCCTTCAAAGAAATGCGATCCATTTTCGGGTTGGATTTTTTTCAACAGTTCTTTTAATATGTTCCGTTGAAATGGGAAACTCCCAGCTAGCGTGCCAATGGGATTGTAAGATAATTCGAGTAATCAAAGAAGAAAATATTTTCATTTCGATCCCGGGAGCTGGATCGTGAATGTCGGGTCATGTCAAGTTCGGGGCTCTCGATCGGCTCGAGGGCGGTCACCCCTGGTGAGACTCGGTTGCGCGAATTATGAATCGTAGCAAGGGGTGCTTACCTAGAATATTTGGGCGCCGCCGGCCGATCCGCCTTTTAGGCGGGTTAATGTCCAGCCTACACTTTATTATTTCATTTTATTATTATTATTTTAATCTATTTTTTCTCTCTCCTTTATTGGCTACATGATTGTTAATTTACCTACTACAAATTACATTGACACTTGTCCTACATTCTATCATGGTATGACAATATTTATGATTCTGATTCTGATGTATAGTCGTTTCATTTCATTAATGTGGGGGCGTAGGTACTTGGCATGGGTACTGATGCATATTATGTTTATTAGCCGCTCGAATTTTAATCACATCCACCGAATTGAGAGCTTTACAACAACTGAATTAGTTTTTTTTATATACTTACACCCTATATATTCTGATGAGGTATGGTGCCTCGATTTATTCCGTTTTTGTGTCACAACAAAAACTAAATGTATCAAGACTATTTTAGGTTTCAACTAGGCAAAAAGGTCTTACTGTGGAAGATAGATGAAATGTTTTTTTATGGATTTTTTTATAGAGCGATTTGGTACATTATTACTCGATAAATTGTGATTTAATTTGTTTCTAATTTGAGTTTTAATGTGAATTGAAGGTACGAGTCGGAATTTGACTCCTTGGCTAATAAAAACCCTACACCAGTGTTAGGAATAATCTTATCGTCGAATACGAATACGATTGTAATCGCGATAATTATTCGTTGATTCTGAGTCAACTGCGATTATATTCGTATTCGTGTAATCATATTCGTCTGTCGGTCATTACACGATTTCAACCCAGGAAAATGGGTCACGGTCCTCAATTTCAATACGGCGTCCCTCCTATAATCCTTGCTAATATTACCTAGCTTTAGAGGGACGTCCTTAAAACGAATTCAACGGTTGGAGCCCAGCCTATTTGTCTCAAATATATTTCAATAGGACGTCCCCTCTAAAGCACACGAATACGAATATAATCGCAGTTGACTCAGAATCAACGAATAATTATCGCGAATACAATAGTATTCGTATTCGACGGTAAGATTATGCCCTACACTGATTGAAGATTGGGTGAGGAGAAGAGATTTACAGGTACTCGCAGACCTGTGGAGTAATTCAAAATGCCATCCGGATGCCGATGTGCCAGATTTTAGGTACAGAATGTTGGCCTAAGGGCCACCTATCGGTTCCGGGAATTTCAGTGAATGTTGGCGAGGCGAGGCATCTAGTTATCGATATAAGTGGCGATTACTAGCAGAATCTGGAATACCATAGTTTTTATTTAAAATTTGTAACCAAATTCCTCAGCAGGCGTTCGATCTAGTCTGGCATGTGGGACTCCTCTCAAAGATAAAAGATTGTTTGCCGGATACGTACTATAAAATAGTTCTTTCTTGCCTCTCAGACCACTCTTTCACTGTTAGCTGTGGCGAAGCTATGTCTGAAACATTTGACTTACACGCAGGTGTCCCACTGAGCAGCGTATTAGGACCTTTCCTGTACATTGTTTTTGCTGGTGACTTTCCTCGTTCATCTGTCCTTACAGTCTCCCAGTTTGCTGATGACGTAGCCGTTCTTAGCTCAGCAAACAACTGCAATGACGCAGGGAGCATACTCCAGGAGTACGTTGACCGCGTCTCTCTATGGTGTCGCAGATGGAGAGTGAGCATGAACCCTCAGAAGTCTGTAGTGGTAGCCTTCACTAACCAAACTCGACGCAATTAGCCGTTAATTTACTTCAGCGGCCAGCAGGTACCACAGAAGGACAACGTCAGGTAACTTGGATTGTACCTTGACAAGAAGCTGACTTGGAAGTGTCATATTGATCACCTGTACACGAAGATGCGTCAACGGATAAAGCAGCTGAATTTCCATCTGGACCACAAACGTTCACCATTGGCCTTGACCACCAAAATATGTTGTACTTGACATTAATTAGACCGATTTGGTATTATTCGTCTGGATTATGGGGATCGGCAGCAGACAATCACATTAAGAGGGTACAAACCGTACAGAATCGTTAGGTGTGTTCCAACCACCGCGAGTTCATGAACTTTTCGGAACTCGTTCGGCGCCGAACCGTATGCGCACGAGAATCGTGTTCCAACCGTTTTCAGTTCAGGAATTCAACACTCGCTACGGTGTTCCCACCCCATCGGGTTCATGAACTGAGTTCAGTGAGTTCATGAACTTTTCAGACCTGCTCGGGGATAGGGTTGAGAACTCGAACTGAAGGAAACCTTTCGTAACCTTCCAAAAATCTCATTTCACTGCGAACCTTCACGCTAAATTAATTGTTCTTGTTCCTAACTTGTTCCTCACTTCTTCACTAGTTTGTTCATGCATTCTTTCTTCATTCGTTCTCAATTCATTCTTCATTTATTGTTCCTCACTTGCCTTGCAAGTCATGAATCTCAATAAAATAGTGGGGGGATTCTTTCTAGAAGAATCGGATTCGAATTCGGAAGTATATACTTCAATAGCAGATTGGGAGTGGGTCCTTACTTCCGATGAGGAGGAGGACTTAGATCAACAAGAATTTGAGGCGAATAGAGTCGTGCCTAAGAACATCGGCTTCTTTGAAAATGTTCTCCGATTCTACGACGGTGACCGGTTCATAGAACATTTTTTATTTTAGTTATTAGAGCAAGAGGGCTCATAAATAACCGAGATGAGGTTTTCACGTTACTAAAGACGACGCTAGCGCTAATTAGTGCATTGACTGTCATCTGAACTACAGTGTTCCCACCGACGGGTTCTTGAACCTAAAAGTTTCATGAACTCATGGAACCCGTCTGACTTCATGAACTCACGAGTTCATGAACTCAGAGGGGTGGTTGGAACACACCTGTTTTCTCCGCCTCATTACAGGCACTCCACGGTATGTGAGAAACACAAATCTACATAATGATATAATGATCTCGACATTCCGTTTGTGAAACAGGTTCTACGTTTTAACTCTATCCATCTCCACCTGTCGATGGAAAAATCATCCCAATAGACTCATAGCTGAAATGATAGACCGTTTACCCCTTCCAAATGATCGTCGACTTAAACGGAAACGTCCTCATGATCTCCTAGGACCTAGATGATTAAGTCCTAGGTCTATCTATTTATATACTTATCGCACCTACAGTCCTTACAATTACGTTATGTTGTCTCTCTCTCTCTCTCTCTCTCTCTCTCTCTCTCTCTCTCTCTCTCTCTCTCTCTCTCTCTCTCTCTCTCTCTCTCTCTCTCTCTCTCTCTCTCTCTAAGTAAAGCGTCATTCATTCATTCATTCATTCATTCTCTCTCTCTCTCTCTCTCTCTCTCTCTCTCTCTCTCTCTCTCTCTCTCTCTCTCTCTCTCTCTCTCTCTCTCTCTCTATATGATCATGTGACTCCGTTTTATATTAAGTCGGGATGGCTCAAGATCAACGAATGGAGAAATTTTAGAATAGCTGTACTTTTATTCAAGATATTGAAGAATGGAAATCCGAACTGTATTAGGGCGAAATTTGAGTTTTTGACCGATTCTAAGGTTCATGGTTTTACCACCAGAAACGAAGCAAACATGTTGTTGACATATCACATGTGTTTTAAATATAATAGTCATAATGTAAAATCATCATAGTTCATTTTGTTTTTTATGTAATATATAGTCAGGTCAGCTTTTGAGCTGTTCGTGCAATCACTGTGTCAAGTATAATTAGGGCTCCTCTCCCTACTATATTTAATTTTTGTTTTCACAATTGTAATGTTAATGTAATTGTTCATAAACAATAAAATTGTCAAGAAAGAAAAAAAAGTAACCAAATGAAAGAAAAAGTTCTGGGGCAGTTCTAATGTTTAAAAAAATCGTGGGGTTGGATGCCGCTGGGCAGACAACGGACGAGGCAAGACAGGTGCAAGAAGCGCCTGAAGCTTGTGGATCTGAACAGTGTGAACAGCGGCATGGAGCGAAGGGGTGGGGGGGGTTCTTGTTTCCAAGGCTCATACGTCTGGATTCCTGGTACATATGACGAATCTCGGGAGTTTTCGTTAAAACGGAGGTAGGTACCTGTTATTCGTATCACATTATCTCACCTTATCTCTCTGATAGTTCAGCGACTAGGATTTGTGTATCTACCAAAACTTTTTAACATGGAATCATGTTTTAGCGATGGATCCCCCGCCGAAAAGTGGGACTATAAAGTGAGATGAAAGTAGCGCCAATAATTGTGATGATTTCCGCTTACAACCGAGTCGTTGCTAGGGATATGATACTTCGTCGTTTTTCATCCCACAAAATTCGTTGACCATTCGTTCGAAAGCTCTCGATTTATCCAACCATACTATATTAACTACTGCGAAGTGCGAGGGGAACAAGCTAAGTTATGAGCATGGTTATATGAATAATTGTTTACACACAGGTGATCATTCTCAATTATTGATATTGTGAACATGATTGCAACCGCTTGTTAATTTCTGATGATTTCATTGAGCTGGTGTTTCGATTATGTGATTCATAGCAGGTGATCCGAATATTACGAGAACGGTTTGATTTGTGAAGCGGTGGTAAAATCATCTTAATAGGTAATTTCTATACTTTACACTATAGGAAGCTGTAATTTCGTATGTAGCCTCTTTCTATAATAAAGTGAATGTTTACTCGCGAGTTTCTATTAGGAGATCATCATCTCACAAGAGCTCAATCGTCGTGATCATTTCTATAATAAAGTGAGAGCGGGGAGCTAAAACATGATTCCATGTTTTTTACATTTTAGCAGTCAGGCTCAAAGTAATAACATCCGGGCGGGTCCAGGGGGGCGAAGCCCCCCTCGCGGGGTCAAGGGGCAGAGCCACTTGCTAGGCCCGAAGGGTGGAACGAGTATAACTCCTACATTTTTTTTTTTTTTTTTTTCGGCCGTAATCTCGAGTGTGTGATAGTGATGGGGAATGTTCGAAATTTGCCGCTCATATTCAACGACATCTACTCCAACACCTGATGACGTTATCATCGATCTGCAGAGTAAGCCATTCGGAGCTCGCAGACGACGATAAATTGGCTTTATTCATGAATAGTTGTTACCTCCTTCATAAACTAAATACCAACCTTGTTCTAAGTCAAGAAGAATCTCAGAGTTTATTTATATAGATACGCAGTTTATTTAATGTACCTACTCCACGAACTGAAAGACAAATAGTTACTTACCTATACTTTTCGTTATTTCTACCCTTTTCTACCGTTAACCTATATTTTTCTTTACAATTTTTCGTGAGGTTAACCACTGGTATGGGAATATTTTTCCGTATTTGTACTGGTAGGATACCCCTTCAGGGCGTATGCTATCCGTAGCAGAGTCAGGGCGTGATCACTTGTTTGTGTCATGCCGCTGCAACACTCGCTTTCTGGCGCCCTATGAAAACTGCCCCGGCTAGCAAGTTTTATTGGAAAATCTATAAAATGTTTTGTATCGATTTTTCGGGCCACAACATAATTTTCATTTTGTGACAAAACTATGATGATATATCAGTGTCCACCAATCTGTCTTTTACGGATAGGATTAATTCAGTACGTGTTTATTCTTTAATTTTGGGATGGCGAAAAAAACTTCAGGACATTCGAATCAATCTATGAAAAATATCTTATTTTTCTTTATCTGTGGAAATTAATCTTATTCTACATTTCTATATAATATCGTATGGTGATCGAAAGAACGTAAAATAGAAATCTGGTGTTATATATCCCGTCAATATGCCTCTAGCAACGACACGCCTTGCACTGGCTATTTCAAACAAATCATTCAAAGCATGTGCAGTGAACAGCGAATAATATGATTGATCCTATACTTTGTGAAGGAAAACCTTATAAGTTGTAGGTTGTATAGTCAGAAATTTACCGAAGAAACCGATTCTACTTCTTATCACTGAGTCCTTATAAAATAGGAATGAGTAATTTAATACGTGCCAATGCACTATGTTTAGATAGGAGCGTGGGCTTTTGTTTGCGTCTGCCACTCGAATTTTTAATTAATTTAAGTCAATCAGAAACATGGGATGCTTTGAAAGGGGCTTCCCTTGAAAACGAAAGAGACGAACGGGAAGGAAGGAATTCATTAAAGTGTTTAAGGTTAAAGAGTATTTCGACGGCGAGATTAAGAGTTAATCAAGAACTTGAGCCGTTCTTTGTTGGTTAACGGAGCCCAACGGCTAATCGAATGAATTCTAGGAGACTCTGAGGGTGGATTTCTCCTACTGTTGGTGGGGGAGTGAGTGAGAGGACGGTGGGGAGTTTTTGGTTGTTAAGAGGGGAAAGTTAATGCCGCAGGAAGGGATGGGATGGGGGAGTCAAATTAAACATTGGTGAGCCTGCATTCGTACGGACCCGGACAGAACATTTGTGCTTTTACTGGAGGAATTTTAAGGGACTATTCTGAAGAAAGGATTTTGGTCGAACTTGAACCACTCTGTTACAAGGATTAATGAATAGTGTAAACTTGTACACTTACGTTCGAACGCTCATTAAAATTGACGTCATCATCCTGTTTCAACGCATAAAAACGCATCGCATAAAAACGCACGAAAAGGAAACGAACACACACACAGTAAAACTACATGATGCCTGCTTTTTAGTTAGTAAAAAAGGAACAAACAAAAAAACCAAAGTCGGGAGCTGAAAAATGCATTAATCAGGCGCGCACTGGTGGTGTGGCCGCCAGCAAACAGGTGCATAAAAATATCATAGTAGTGTAAACCTGTATACTTACATTCGAACGCTCATTAAAATTGACGTCATCATCCACCACCAGTGCGCGCCAAATTAAAGCACTTTTCAACTCCCGGCCATGGTTTATTATTATTATTATTATTATTTTTTTTTTTTTTTTTTTTTGTTCCTTTGTAGTAACTAAAAAGTAGGCATCATGTAATTTTACTGTGTGTGAATGCGTTTCCTAGTGAAAAAGCTTCAGGATAGGCCGGTTCGGAGCTTAAAATGAACCATATCTCAGCTACTTTCGTGCATTTTTCTGCGAAAAAACAGCTCCAGGATGATGACGTCAATTTTAATGAGCATTCGAATGTAAGTGTACAGGTTTACACTACTTCAATGTATTCACAGACAGTCACAGTCAGACTGATACAACTGCTGAGGATAGTCGATAGCATAAAGTACTACGAACGGAATTTCGATTTTAGAGGACTTCCTATGGTATTCCAAACGTAATCACGATAAACTCCAGAAATCGTTTAGGAATGCTGCAAAACGGTTTTCCATGAAGAAACTTTTCGAAATATCACATTTAAAATTTCAGGAGCCATTGCAATACCTTCATTTTAACGAAAGTGCTAAAAATCAATTTCTCAATAAATTGGTAGTTTTTAGGACGGTCATATTGGCAAGGTTATGTTAATAAGAGGGCCGATCTATTGAAATTAGTCCGAGAGGGGGGTGGGAAAAAACATATGAGAATACCAATCCGTTTCTGACTATTCCAAGACCAAATCTGTGAAAAACCACAGGTCTGGTGTGAGTGATTGTGCATGTAATGCGTATGTTTTACGTCAGATTTCTCGTACAATGTCAAGTGTAAGAGAGGGAAATTGAATGAAAATATGGACCGCCTCTCCAGAGCTCTTGTCACTCAGAACGTTGTGATGTTACCATAAACGAAGAGGTTCACCATATCTGCCACGATTCGCTCTTCCGAATCTCCGGTTCAACTATCACTGCTGACATGATTTTGCAAAGAAACCTCGAATGACAGTGCATCACAAAACTCATTAAAAATCTTAAATCCAGCCGATATGACACCCCGTTCACCATTCACGATGGTATTGTATTTCGACTAGACAGGATAGTCATTCCAAATAGCCTCAAACCATCTGTTCTAGCTGAACTTCATGCCACCCAGATCGGAATTTCTAAGATGAAACAGTTGGCTCGCCGAAATGTCTACTGGGAAGCGATCAATGGAGATATTGAACTTCTGGTGAAGAGCTGTCCCGAATGTGCCTCTCTGCACAAGAATCCAAAACCAGTTGCGACCCAAAAGAATCCCTGGGACGACCCAAAAGTCAACTGGGAACGTCAACAATTTGATTATGCGAGCCTATTCGAAGGGCATCATTTTCTGGTCTGCATCGATGTAAAATCAAAGTGGGCAGAGATCAGAGTTCTCCGCAATTCTCCCACCACTGAAACCACCATTCTGCAACTGAACAACATCTTCAGTTTCCATGGCTATCTGAATATTCTTGTTTCAGACAACGCATCCATTTTTACAAATGATGTGTTCAAGACCTACTGCTCATCTTGTGGTATTGTCCAAAAACTAATTGCCCTAGGACATCTTGCCACTAATGGATTGGGTGAACGTAATGTTCAAACCCTGAAGCAGTGACTCAAAGCTTTAGCAAATGATCCTGAAACCATAGCTTAGAAAGTTCAACAAATTGTGTTCCGGTACCGAGTCACTCCTCTTGCCTGTGGAGTGTCACCTGCAGAACTGTATTTGAACCGCAAACAGAATACAGCTTGATGCCTTATTTCCCAACCCTCAGCTCAAGGACCGGAGAAACACTGTTGTCAAACCGGTAAGATCTTTATCAGTGGGCAAGGGGGTTCAGGTTCGTCTCCAAATCAACAATTAGGACATATGGCAATTTGGAGTTGTGTCACAAAAACTAGGAACTCGCCACTTTTGTGTCAAATTGGATTCTGGTAGATATTGAAACGGCACATAGATCAGCTGATCTCAACAAGAGTGCCTCAGCCAGTTCCTAAAGTGGATCCTGCTGCTACAAAGAGTTTATCAACTCTATGTACTCGCACAGTAACATTCAATGTTCCAATTGAACAGGCTGCACCGAACCCTGAGAACACTCCACCATGTTCAGACCATGAAGCTTCATTGGAACCCCTGCTCTTAACGCCTCAAGCAAATCTGCCTGATACCTCTGATCAAAGTCAGCTCCGACGTTCAACAAGCATAAGAAGAGCTTCTGTTTGTTTTAAAGACTATGTTCCCAAATCACATATCAAGATTCAGTTTGATATGGTTAAACTTCGTAGTCAATATCAAGATTTGACAAGTCTCAAGGGGAGACTGTTGTAACCCAAACCTTCAATTGGAACTGTTTACGGCCTCGTTAATTCCATTCGATGTTACTCGATACAATTAGATGTTACCAGAATACACGTTTCCCTGTCTTCCCACTCTGTTACTTGGTTAATTTACTATTCAATATAACATTTTTTCATATAGCGTAAAAGTTAACTTTACCATTTCTACATCTACATTATAACATCTCTCAATATTTTTAGGAGCTCCGTATGGAAACTTTCAAGGTTATGCAAAACATATTAATGATCAATACATTCATGATATGGATACGAGAAAGCTAGTGCTTCACCCGACTTGGGAGACTTTTATTTTATTTGATTGATTGCGTCACTTTCGAACGATAAATGCCAGTCACGAGCCAAATAGGCGAAGCTTCCTCACAACAGGTGGACTTTCTTCAGTGGGACTGATGCCTGGCAGACACGTCATCTCCGATGAAAGATAGTAACTTGTTGACTCCTTCGGCTCCGTGGGGTTTACCTGGTTCAATGGCGGTGGGCTCGCGTGAGTTTCCTCACCCTAATATCTTGGCCGGTCCGGATTTGGGATCGTGGGGCCGGAAACGACACGGGATTGGGATCAAAGCGCATCGGTTTTGTGATCATTAATAGTTTAGTAGCTGGTTTAGTTGTGGTAAGTAGTTTTGGGATCATGACATACATAACTCCAAACTTTCGTTTGTTGAGATTAAGTAAGGCATATACCTTAATATTGTCACATCGAATTCTAATTAATCTTTTCATGTTGTCAAAAATGTCACGCTTTCGTCCTCATTCCTTGTCTTCGTACGACTGACCATATATGGTGCTCACGCTCGACAGGTAGTTCCCACAGATCCCCCAAGTAGCGGAGCATGTCTGCTGAATCTTTTCGTAGTTCAAGACATTACCTATGAAAAAATAGTAAATACTGCGAGTATCTACAGCCGAAACTGCGAGTTCTCAACAGGATCATTGAAGCACCTCTTTATGGAATGCCCGGTTTTTTATTGCGAAAGTGACCAGATGTTTATTGAATTATACCAACTTACGACGCAGCCCTTTATATAGCAACACCTTCTTTCTCTGAATTATATCCGAGTATTCAAAGCCCTATATGACTACACAGTGCGGTGCAATTTGTATGTGTGAACTGAATGAAATAGACTAAATTTTAAAATAACATTGTAATATATGTAATAAATAATTTTATAGTATTGTTATAAATTGTGGCTAATAAAAAATTCCAGAGTTAATAAATAAAAATTAAAAAAAAAAGAAGTAAATAACATTTTTTTCTAATTTCAGGCAATATTTTTTGCTGTAGTTCTTTTGTGATTTTGTTTATCCTAGTAAGTAAGTTCGTTTTTTTTTTTTTCCAAATAATCTTTATTGCTCGTAGTAGTTTTAAATAAAGTTTGTAAAAGTGTGAATAAAGAGTGTAAATAAAGTTTTAGCTTCATAGACATAGGCAGACGAAACGATTTCATTTTACACTGTTGAATGACTTTTAGCTATCTTAAAAACGGTACTTTCAGAAGCACCCCTGCTACAATTTTTTTTTTTTTTTTTTTTTTTTTTTTTAAATAAATGATAACTTTATTATTCATAGAATACTACAGTTTTGCTCAAAGTATATAGTAGGCTTTGCCTAATTAACATGGAACGTGAAGGAAGGTACAACCCAGCGGCTGCCCTTAACCAGAGTAGTCTATTCGTTGTCTGAAGCTAAGAGAAAATCTTGGGGGCGTTTTCTTTTTAGGCGGCGTTGTCTTGGTAGCAAGGGGGGATTTAGGGGTATAGTAGCCTTTTAGTGATTAGAGGGAGTGAAGAACGGTTGTCTAACAAATGTTTTAGTTGTCGTATTCTGCATCGTATTTTGTGTACAAGGTGTTTGATGTGGACTTCCCATGTTAATTTTGGATCTAAATAGACTCCCAAGTATTTGGTGGACGATTTGATTGGAATTTGGGCTCCGTTGAAGGTCAATCCATCTATCAATCGTTCATGGCGAAGAGTGAAAAGGATAGATACTGACTTTTGAGGGTTAATCGATATGCGCCAATCGTTGCACCAACCGGAGATTCTATCAAGATGAGACTGTAATTTTTGCCGCACGTCACTGGTTTTTTCCCCCTGGGTCAGAATTGCTTTGTCATCAGCAAAGTCAGCCGTAACAATTGCATCGGTCGATGGTGCATCGCTCACATAAACCAGGTACAGGAATGGCCCCCATACACTTCCCTGGGGAACTCCAGCACGAATGCTCTTTGATTTGGATAAAGCGGAACCACATTTTACGCTATAGGTACGATTCGAAAGGTAGGACTGGACAACAAGGTAATGAGTGTCAGGTAAGTACTGTTTGATCTTGGAAAGGACACCATTGTGAAGAACCTTGTCAAACGCTTTTTCTGAATCTAGGTAGACTCCCAAGCAGACCTGCTTTTTCTCATAAGTGTCTAAAATTGTGTCGATGACGCGATGAAGTTGCAGTTGGCATGAGTGTTCTCGACGAAACCCGAATTGAGAATCAGGTAGGAGAGGAGAAAGAAATTGTAAAAGATGAGGGAGAAATAGCCGCTCAAAAATTTTGGAAAGAAGAGACAAAAGGCTGATTGGACGATATGAATGTGGGTTGTCTTGATGCTTTTTAGGTTTTTTAACCATGATGATGTGTGCATGTTTCCATTTATTTGGGTAATGTGAAGTACGTAATATTCCATTATAAATTTGTGTCAACATCACAATCCCTTTACGAGGAAGAGCTTTCAGAAGGTTTTGTGTAATGAGGTCGGGTCCAGGTGCTTTCCTTCCGGGAGATCTTCTTATGACATTCATAACTTGGCCAGGAGTGAAGAAGAGAGAAAAGGGCTGAAGTTGTAATGGTTCATCCATTATTTCGGCAATTTTAGCTGAGTGTTCGGGTCGAATTTCTGGATTGGGTGCAAATTGTTCATAAAGCAGTTCACAGAATATATCTGCTTTTTCTTGAGGTGTTGAGAACCAACGCCCATCTTGTTTCAATGGAGGAATACTATGGTATTCCTTAGTGAGGACCTTAGTTTTTCTCCATAGGGACCCATCTGTATTGTTTAGAGATGCAATTTCGGTGTGAGCTGCTGACTGCTGTTCGTTCTCCAAGGCTTTTTTCAATAATCTTGTAGCTCTATTGTATTCAACTTTGTCCTGTGAATATTTAGTTGATTCCCACCTTCTTCTAGCTAATCTTTTGCATGATAATAGGTTTGAAATATTAGGTGATAAAGTGGTAGAATGTCTATGATCCTTTGGTGAAGGCGAGGCTGAAGAAATACCAGCTGCCATATGAAGTGCATTGGTGAAAGATGCTATTGCCACTTCTATATCTTTTCCGGTTTTCAAAGGAAGGGAAAGGTCTACCATTTCAGCTACTACCGTTTTATATTTGACCCAATCAAATGGGTACTTTACTAGAAAATCTGGAGGAGTAGAATTTTCTGGTTCAATTCCGATTTCCAACAACACAGGAAGATGATCTGAACTCAATTCGTGAAGTACTGAAATAGTAGAGTGAAAACATCCCACGCTCTTTCCAATGAAAAAATCTAGTACATCTGGCATGTTACCGTCAGATGGATAATGAGTAGGTTCATGTGGAGAGAAAACGTCCAAAGCATGTTGTATCACAGCATCGCGAAGGATTTGACCCCGTGGGTTAGAAACATGGGAGGAGAATCTCGGATGCTTCGCATTAAAATCGCCTCCCAATACAAAATTTCTTTGTAGTTCATGAATAATAGCCCAGAAATCTGACATCAATACATGGCATTGTGGAGACGAGTAGAATGATCCGATTCGTAAACGTGGCAGAAGCGAATGATTCAACTCAACCTGAGCTATTTGGAAGTTAGACTCTATTATCTGAGGAAGTTCGTTGTGATTTATTTCCTACTGCCTGAAGGGTGGTCTGCTCTGTAGCATCTGTAGCCAGGTACAAAAAAATATATATTAGGAGCTAGTTTTGTTTCAGTGATTAACATTATATCAATTTTATTAATATTAAGGAAGAGGCTCAGCTCATGATACTTGTTATTCACCCCTCTAGCATTCCATGTGCATATTCTCATACTATGTTGTGAGGAATTGATCATCGTTTGTTGATAAGTATTGGGATGATTTGTGACAACATTTCCATCATTGGTGTAATGATAGAGATTAATTTGTCTAATTTTTGGTTTACTGAATCTGATTGATTACTTTGAAGGACTGAGGCGTAGGAGATTGGAGTCACTCCCCGATCGATGATTTTATTGGTGGCTGTTGCGGAGTTTGTTTGACTAAAGTTTGTTTGAGGGTTGGCTAAACTCTTTTTTACAGGTACAGTACTTCTCAAAGGGAATGTGATGCTTTGTAAGGTTTTGTGTGTCGGACAGCCTCTATAACTGGCCGTGTGACTACCCTTGCAGTTTACACATTTCGGAGGTGTATCTCGTGATTTGTTGCATTCTGCGGATGCATGTTCATCATCACATTTAACACAACGCGGTTTCTTGTAACAATAATTTTTTGAATGCCCGAACTCCTGGCAATTCATACACTGAATAACAGTTCTTCTAGGTTTTGGGGGTTCAACCCTGATTTTACAGTAATACAAACTTGTTAAAGAATATATTTGCTCATTATTGGAATTTTGTTTCAAGTCAAGGAAGAAAAGGGGAAGAGGAACCTTGGTAATTGGGTGGTGAACTGGGAGCATCTGGATTGGTTCATGTCCCAACTCTCTCAATTCGTTCATCATGGTAGGAATGTCACATGAGGGGTGTAGCCCACGTAAAACTACACGGAAATTGCGTTCAGATTTCATCTGAAATGTGTGGTACTGTGCTCCATTTTTCTGTAAATAGTCAACACATTTTCTGTAATCGTCAACCTCCTCAAAATTCAGTTTTAATTTACTGTCAATGGTTATATGTTTAAAAGCCCCTCTGCATTCAGTTTTTAGATGATTGAGAACAACATGGATGTTAGAGAGATTGTTTATGAAGATTGGGGGTGGTTTTATGGTTCTCTTTTCTGATGTTTGATTGGTATGAGTGGATTGAATTTCCATTTGTTCCAATACAGCAAATCTATTGCTAGTTGTGATAAAAGGGGGATTCGTATTTTTGACAATGTTACACGGAGGGATAGTAAAATTCTGCCTTGGTGATAGAGCAGGGAAATCAAAATGTAAATTGTCCAAACTCGCTGAACTGCACAGTTTTGGACGTTTTGTTTTAAAAGAAAACTTTTAGTACAAGTTAGTTGTTATGATTGTGTATACTAGCAATAAATCATATGATGTTCGGTTGGAGAAATCAGTTCGAGTTGTCACTACTAAGTTTCATGTGAAGCACAGTTCGGGCAAAATGATAGAAAACTGCAAAACATGAATGCTGTCGAAGCACATAAAAACTGATTTACCACAGAATGCTGACGAAGCACATAAAAATTGAGTTACCACAATTTTTCTAATTGTTATACTATTTAAAATTGTTATATTATTGAAACTACTGAGAGATTTTCAATGCTCATAGCTCTTCTCTCATAAGAGAGAAAGTACAAGGGGCCTGCCGCATTTTTTTCTTTTGATTTTCACGTACAACCAAGTCGTTGCAGGGGAAATGAAACTTCTTTAGTTTTCACCGGACAAAAATCGTTCTCCACTCGTTGGAAAGCTCTCGATTTATCACGCATTTCTTTCGTATTTGTTCTTCTATTCGTGTCGTCGTTCGTATCTATTTATCTTATAAATGGATATAGTAAACAATGCCGCTTGTTATGTTGTCACTTGGTTGAGAAGTTAATCTTGGTTATAGTAATTGTAGACGCGCACCATAACAGAAAAATTACCTATCTGTGAATTGATATTCATGGAAGAATTGGGCATCGTCGAGACTGGCTTACAGCAACTTCTGTAATTGTGTGTCAATAATAAACAATAAAAAACATTGAAATTACTGAGACACTTTCAATGCTGATAGCTCTTCTCTCATAAGGAATACAGTACGAGCGGCCTACCGCATTTTTAGCGTGGAATACGCTTTTACCGAGACCTAAAAGTGTAAAATGTCACAAAATGTTGTCACGAAAAGAACGAGAATAATAGAGCGGCGGCTCTAATTTTTTTGGTATTCAGCCTATGAAGCAGACATTTGGAATGGAGGACCCTTGGGACGTCTAGAAACGAACAATGAAGTCTATAGAGCCCCCCCCCCCCCCCCTCTCACGATCATCTGAGTTAGATCATGAGCTAAGTTCTTTATTATTCAATTTATGATGCCGAAATTTAGAGTGGAGGCCCCTTGGGACGTCTAGAAACAAATATTAGTCTGAAGCTCCCCAGTTCAGGTGGGTGATCTCCTGAGCTAGTTCCTTTGCTATTCAACTTATGAAGCCGAATTTTTAAATGGAGGCCCCTTGGGACCTTTAGAAACGAATCATATTGTGAAGCTCCCCAGTTCAGCTGGGTGAGCTCCGGAGCTAGTTTTTTTGCTATTCAGCCTATGCAGTGGCGGTCGGTGATCTGCAAAAGGAGTGGGGCACAAAAATATTTACCTATTTGACAGTCAAGAAGAGCATTGAGGTTTTTCTTCCATTTGTTTTGTTTTCAGTGTGAATTAACTTTGACCTAAACACATGATAGATAAATCCCACTTGGGTCATGTCATGCCTTGGGCAACTGTTATGAAAAAATATGGCTACTAAATAATAATCAATCATTATCATTAAATATTATTGATAAATTAAATATAAATTAATTAGATAAATAAATTAAATTAAAAATACTATCTTATAGGTACCTACTTGGTCAATAGGTTGAACATCAAACAAGGGTTACAAAGTATTGTAGAGGCGGGTGAATACTGTCCTACACACTCGCCGTTTTTTTATGTTATTGGACATGATGAAGAAATATCAACTAAATAAAAATGTCAAAATCAGTACCTGACTAAACGTCTTACGTGAATCCGTCGATGAACGTCGTCATTTGGTGCGAATTCTATTCAAAGTGATCGTTGCTTCTTCTTCATTCCCCACAAGGGATGCCCAAATTTTGTCGTAACTACCGACGGAAAAGGGTTATGAAGCTCTACACATAAAACAACGCACTCCAACTCGACCGACAATACAAAGGACTTTATTACAAAAGACTTACTCAACAACTTAGGACTGAATAAAAATAGGTACTTATAACACAACGCGAGTAAATTCTTGGGAACAACCACATGCCCGAACGAACTTAAAGAAACATCATAAATTACCTGCAAAGACAACAAAACACTACTACCAACTATTGAACATTCTCAACAGGGAACTCTTAGCATGGATGGACCGGAAGAAATCAGTTTGGCTAATGGAATAAACCGAAACTCCTCTAGTGAAAGCCACTCATGGCGTAAATTTCATTCTACGGTCTTTAGAAAAATTGGAAACACTGCCTGTAGCAAAGCCCCAAAAATCATCCGAAATATCCCGCTTTGACCTTTTTCCCTTTTTCCCTTTCCCGTTCCTTGCCCTTTATTTCCCTTTCTTTCCCCTTCACAGTCTAACCTGAATCGACGAAATTTCTCTCTCGATAGAGTGATATTATCGCAATCTACGTTTGCTAGTAGATGGATCTTAAACCTCCTTGGATGGAGCGTAAACCTATTCCTTCTAGCATCCGCCTTGGAGCCACAGCATGGAGTTAAACGCTGCCCTTCCCGTTCTAATTTGAAACGATGAGTTGTTTGTAAAGTCTTCATTCCAGTTTGTTACTTTTTCCCCAAATGTACTGGGGCAATGTCCCGATGCCCCCCCCCCCCCCCCTCACCGGCCGCCCCTGAGCCTATGTAGCAGACATTTGGAATGGAGGCCCCTTGGGATTTCTAGAAAAGAAGACATCAAAAAACGAATCATTAAGTCTGAAGCTCCCCAGTTCAGCTGAGTGAGCTCCGGAATGAATTTATTTACTATTCAACCCTTGAAGCTAAAATTTGATATGGGACGTCTAGAAACGAATATGAAGTCTAGAGATCCCAGATCAGCCGAGTGAGATCCGGAGCTAAGCCTTTTGCTATTCAACCTTCGGCTATTCAACCTATGAAGCTGAAATTTGGAATGTAGGCCTCTTGAGACATATAGGAACGAATAGGAAAGTCTGATGCCCCCAAGATCAGCTGTAATGATCCCTGTTCCTGGTTACATGCACTTCTTCCATGCGTAGCCTTCTGTATAGCCTGGTGGTACCGTGGATAGTTTTTTCTGTTGGAAGGTTGGCTAAATTGTTTTTTCCCCTTCCCTCTTCAAAGGATCATTTTGTAATGAGAATAATTTCTCTTCCCGTTCTCTTTTCTGAAGCCATCCGTATAGTTTTGTGCCTAATAAGCCAACGCCTCCATTTTTCCATCTTGATTTTCATATAGCCTAGTGCCCTTTTTCTTTTCCTTTTCTCCAAGCTTAGTTAAAGTGTCAATTTTCCATTTATTTTCGCCACCTGAGTTTTGCATCAGTGTCAACAGCCAGGTTTGAGCATAATTTAATTTTCTTTTTCAGCATTGTGCCTTTTCTTTTCCATTTTAGGATTTCCATTTATCTCAGAGGTTCTGATTTTTCCTTTATTTATTTCCACTGCGCATTTGCCCTTTGCCTTTTCAAGCAAGTACAGTTCATTTTTCCCTTATTTATCTATTTTTATTTTCCTACCAACTTATTTTTCTTGTTGTTAAGGTTATTAGGTAATATTTTTCTGGAGATTGCTATAGTGGTAGCAGAACTCTGCTTGGACACAGGGTACCCAATTCTTCACAAATGGTCACCCATTTTCACACGGTAGGTTGAGCGTTACCTAATTAGCTTAAATTCAGTTGTTAGGGACGATCTTTACTCTATTTTTTCATTACCTGCACATGTGCTAATTTATTTTCTATTCAACCCCTATTTCAGGTGAATCTTGAGGGATAATTTTCATTTATAATTTCCATTTGTGCTTTATTTTTCATCTTCACCTCATTTCAGGTCCATTCCTGAGAGGTAATTTTCTTCCATAATTTCAATTTATTCTTCTTTCTTTTCTTTCATAACCTCATTTCAGGATCATTCCTGAGAGATAATTGGTAGCCACCTGGTACCCATACCTTAAGAAACCTTAACAGGAGCACTGTTCCTTACAATGGTCTCCATTTTTCTATTCGTTCCACTGAAATAAGTTGGAACCTTAACCTCCACTTCTCAATCATAACAATAACACTTTCTATATTCCACATCTGGCCAGGGAAATTAATTAACACCAAACGCTTGTATAGTATCCAACTAACAAATCTTAAATTACTAACGAAATGGCTGAAAAGCAAGAGATTGTCATACCATTGTCACAGCTGAGTGAGATCAGGACCAAAGTTCTTTGCTACTCAACCTATGAATCTAAAATTTGAAATGGAGAACCCTTGGAACGTCGAGAAGCGATTCATGAAGTCCCACATCAGCTGAGTGAGATCAGGAGCTAAGTTCTTTGCTATTCAACGCATATACTGAAATATGAGATGGAGCTTGTTCCACAGTTCTCCAATGTTTAGCCGAGGCTCAATGTGAAAGCAAAAGGGAGTCTGGGGTCCCCCCAGTTGGGTCAAGGTGTGTAGCCTCTTGCGAGGCACGCAGCGCCAAGTTTCTATTCAACTTTTGGATCCTACGCATCTTGAAATAAAAATGTTTTTAGGTGGGGGTAAATACAAATTTTTCTAGCTGGATATAAGGTTCATTATTGAAAATTATAACCAAAAGGGGGTGTAAAAAACAAATTTATTTGTCGATTTTCAAAAAATCAAATCTCAACTTCTGTAACCTGAAAGAACGATCATATTGTTTTATAAACTGACAATAATTAAAAGTGAATCGACTGATTATAGTAGAGCTCCCCTTGGTACCTCGAGCAAAACATAGAGATGTGGAGAAGTGTTTCAGGTTGACCGTAATCGCAATGGTTGCAATATGGAATGTCACGCTGTTCTATTTCAAGTAAATAAGCACTCCACGGCCCAAGGTTCGATCGCAGTCGTTAAATAATCACAAACGTGGTCTCTAGTTTGTTTGACGTAAGCACACAAGTATATGATCATTTAACGTTATTAATTTGGGTACAAGATGTGCAGATGTACCACTACAAACTTAGGAGTACCCCAGGAACCTCCAACATAATCCTACTCTGTACTTGAAAATACCCTTTCATTAAAGGTTTCTGGATCGGATTTTTGAAAAATTTATATAGGGGAGAGTGGGGTAATACCGCTAAGTCGGGGAATACCGCTACCCCATATAGTTATTTAACCACCTGAGTGACAAATCTTGTAGCCAAATATCGCCATCGGCCATATCTGGCATATTTTCCAGTAATGTTGGAAAATTTGGTTTGAGGTCATAAATTTGTTTTTATCAAACATAAGTGAGTTCACAGTTTTTGAAGCTTGGCGTTCTAGTTTTACTTCTGTCGAATTTTCGTGGTGAGTAACAGTTTTTCATACGTTTATGTAAATTGTTGAGCATGACGATGTAGAAAAATCATTCAGTTTTAATTTCCACCCATTACTTCATGTTTTTTTTTTTACAAAAACTGTAGTTTTTAATGATTTTTTATCTCGAAAAGTTTACTAGGGCAATATCGCCACACCAAATTCAGGCTAATTCCTCCATGGCGGTAATGCCCCAATGCTCTAATCATCAGTCTTGTAAGATTTTTTCATAGTTTTTAATTGTAATAATCACCTATTTCTATTGATTCTGAGTAATTAAAATATAAGTTAATATATAAAGAACGAATTATATTGTGATAGCTTATCTCGATAAGCACCTCTATATTTACCTAATCGTGATTTATTAGATATTTACCTACCTATCTACTGAATAATTGTACAGTATCTACCTAACTGCCTTTCTATATTAACAAAATCGTTAAACAAATCTCGAGAACAAATTTAAAACTTTAAAAGCCGGGAAGATGGTTTTAAAAGCCGTTGAACGTTGTCAATAATTCAGTTCCTGTGAAGAACCAACATTATTTTACCAAAATATATTTTGTTCCAATTTTACTATTTTGATGTGGAAATAGTTTGTCAACCTTTAGCGAATCCTTTTCTTGTCAACTAAGTTCCCAATATGGTGAAAAGCTACCGTGGAAGAGTTTTTGAAATTCAATAAAACGTTATTCCGATGTTCTAATTAGACTATTCATTTCCCCCTTGTTTTAATATGGCGATATTTACCCTTACCCCTACAAGGGTTTCGTAAATTGTTGTTTACTAATATAAAGTTGCTACACAACCAGCAAAAACGTTGTAATTCACCTCTGGAGATGTTTTTTTATAATTTGCTTCAAAATCTGAAGCTCCTAAGTGCAAACCCGGGCTGTGATAGACAAATATGCTTACGATTATATTACCCCATTTTCCCCTACCTACTCTTAAATCCTAAATTATAAATTCTTGGTGAAAGTGAACCCGAAAAGAATGACAGCCATCCATCTGTGATTTTTGGTGCACTTTTCAACTACCTAATTCGGCCGGGAACTTTTTAACAGCCAGGATATCCAGTTTAGTTGAAAACTAAGCTCACGAGTTTTCGAATGAAGCACCGTTGAAAAAGTTTATTGGGTGCGAAACATTGAAATAAATTTGAGCGAATGTTGAACGGGGAAGGCAACCATTCACACTATCTGCCTAGAGGCAAACTATCTCACCTGTCCTCTATGGAGTTTCGAAAAAAGTTACCTACGTACAATAAAGCATATTGGAGAGAGATCAAAGAATATTATTCTCGTTTTATAAACTTCAAAATATAAACCTACAAATGTCAAGGGGTTCGCAATATTTTTTCCCTGCAGCCACAATGGTTCATTGCTAAGCAATAAACCCGCAATGGGGCCTTTATACTTTCTTGCAACTTCTTATTCAAATAATCCATAAAAATAATAATATAAAAATGTTTTGGGTTTCTTGAGGGTTGTTTATAGTATCTCAAGCAACCCGAAACATTTAAGTTTTAACTCAGTGGTCGAGAAAACCCAGCCTGATTATACTAATATTGATTAGTGTTTTTATGTGTAACTAAGGATGACACATATACGTCCGATTCAAATGCGGTTTTGGTTTATCATTTTCAATAATGAACCTTTGTAATCGACCAAGAAAAATAAAAAATTGTAACCCTTCTCCCTCCTCCTTTAAAATTCGTTGGTTTGCGTTTCTAGATCCTAAAAACCTATAAATTAAATTAAAAAATAAATAAATGAATAAATAAATAACGTACTCGGTCCAGAGCCTTTCTCCAAAACTACTGGATCAAAGTTTTCATGAAATTTGGCTCAAAAATTAAACATCGGCCGGGGATGTGCCAGTGACATTGACTTCAATTTTCACAAACCCTAAAAGGTGGTAATTAAGGGCTGAAACATAAAAAAATCGAGATCTCAGAAAATTTTGAGGTAACAATAATGTTTTTTGGGTCTCATTCATAGACATTGTTATGATATATTTAGAATTGCAGAAGTAATAAAATTTTAAATTAAATTGTATTTTGTAATAAATAAATTTAAAAAAAAAAAAAGTTGCTTGATCGGCATTTGAATCCCAGCGCAGCTTGGTGTCTTGGGCTCCGCTTCGCTGAGTTGAGAAAGGGGAGCGGCGAAAAAGACGGGCAAAGAACGAGTGATTGGGTTTCCTTCAATGGGCGCACTCAAACTGGGCACCAGCCAAAAAGGGTTCACTAATCCTTACTTGATGTGGGTATCGACCCGCTCTAGGTAGTGGTCCGTCATCAAGTAGTCAATCCCTCAGTGAAAATTCAGATTAGTTGGACATACAGGTCAGAATGATGTGTATAGTTGGTGGCCTGGATGCTCGAAAGCTCGCATCTCAAAATTTCATAACATCAAGTAGTCATTCCCCAAGTAAAAATTCATATTAGTTCGAAATGTAGATAAGAATCATGTGTATAGTTTGGTGGTCTGGATGCTCGCAAGCTTTCATCTCAAAAATTCATGTCATCAAGTAGACATCCTTAGTAATAATTCAGATTAGTTGGACATATGAGTCAGAATGATGTGTACACAGTATGGGGGTTTGGATGCTTGCAAGCATTCATCTCAAATATTCATAACATCAAGTAGTCAATCCCTTAGTACAAATTCAGATTAGTTGGACGACACATAGGTCAGAATGTAATAACTTTCGGACCAGTTCGGATAACTCTACCTGGAGCAGACCCTTGCCAACCTAAGTTTTGGAAAGTGCCCCGTTCAGGGGGTTTAGTTGCCCTTCAACTCGGAATACAGTATGAAATGGGAGCGAAGTGGAGAGAAGAAGAAATAGGAGAAGAGAAGAGAAGAAGAATGGTGGAAAGGGGGACGGAGGGGGGTAATATGGTCCGAATTTTCCCGACTTATTGCGGTAGACGTATGCAAGAACGCAGATATATTTAGATACCTAATATATAATAGACTTCCTTTAATAATTTATATACTTAGACACGTGTCCTGCGTAGATGGACTATCCAATACAGAAATAATAGACGGTGAGTGGTAAAAAAGTCGAATCCCGGAAATTCCTGTTTTTACTAGGAAAAAAATCAAGGTACAAGGAAAAACGGAAAAATATCAGAAATAGGTACAGCCTACCTAATTGTTCTGGTGATGGGCGATGCAGATGAATATTCCACCCTACGCCTTGGAGGAAATCTGTTAAGGATTTTTGGCCATTCTGGAAAGCTGCTCATAAATTTTTCAGCCGTGTCTCAAGGTCAACGAATTTCCGATTTGTTTTCATTTTTCGTATAACCCCAGCCGCACTTTGGTTGATCACAGTACCAATGCAGGCTTTCTCTTTTTGAAGCAATAATAAACCGAAAAATGAAATAGCCCGCCTGACTGACGGGTGGTGATATTACAGGAAACTAAACAACTTATTTTCCACCCATTGATTTGTTTACCACGGGCGACTTTTTTTTTCCAAATTCCTCGCATCTCTTTGACCTTTTTTCCTTTGAATTTTATTCGTTGGCTTTTCGCCTTTGACTTTTTTCTTTGACATTATTTCCGTCATTCCAATAGATTTGGAAATCGTTTGTGAAATATATATATATATTTGCAATTGATCTACAAGTTTTTATGATGGGATTTAGACCTATCAAAATCAAACGTGACTTAACATCAAAGCGAAAAAAACGCTAACAAAGTCGAACGAATAAACAAAACCGTATTAGGTAGCACTTCTTAACAATCGTAATTAACGAAGTTGCTCCAAACTGCACAAACGAAGCTCACATTATAAATTAAGCTAATAATCGAGCAGTTAAACTAAGTACTGGGACCATACGAACTAAATCACTCGCGACGAAGTTGTTGAAACCTATTTCAATAAAAAACGGAAGTTAAAGAAGAACGTTGTCTAATTCCACGAAAGTAAGGAGTTACAATGTTAGATCGATTTCGACGGTTAGGTCATCATCAGTAATAAAAAATAGCTTAACATACGTTAGAGAGGACACAGCTTTCTGAGTCACAAGTGATTAGAGACTGAATCCCATTGGTCAAGAGAAAGGAAAGTGCGTGGGGTACAACCAATTAAATGCATACAAAGTGAAGGGGATTATAGCTAATTAGATAAAGTGACAGGAGGAGAAGAATTAATCTGGTTTTAATAAAGGAATAAGTCCAAGCTTCACAGAAATGGATCTATCAATGATAAAATGTACTGAGGTATATCCTTATATACCAGACCCGTCACATTTGATAATTTCGAAATTTTCCGTAGGTACGGGTACATTCAACATTCAACTTACCATCATCCTTTGGACAAAAGTTTCACCATTGATTGATCCATTTCTGTGATGCTCGGAATTAACCCCTTGTTAGAACTATACTGAATGATTCTTCCCCTTCCTGCCACTTCATCCATTTAGCCATAATACCGTTCACTTTGTATACACTTAATTGGTTGGATCCGTGGTGGCTCTTCTCCTAATTGGTTGTGCCTCGTGCCCTTTCCTTTCTCTTGAACAACGGAATTCATTCTCCCCTCACCTGTGACTATATAAGCTGTGTGCTTTCTAATGTATGTTCAGTAATTTTTTGTTACTGATGATGACCTAAGTGTTGAAAATGACCTAACAGTGCAACTCTTTGTTTTCGTGGAATCAGACAACGTTATTCTTAACTTCCATCTTTTACTCGTATTGAATTGGCACCATGCTGCTTGTGGGTAATCTATGCCCAATAGGGTGCCCGCTATTTTGAGAAAGGTGGAGTTTTGATAACCTCCACCCGAAATTTGGTTTAAAATGTCAAAAAAATGATCCCTGAATTTTTTGAGATTTTTGCATAACAAAAACGGGTGACTACGCGAAGCTCCCCGTCCGAAGTGAAAGTCTTTTGCGCTGTACTCGGTGCTCCCCGGCAAGTTCTAGCAGGCATACGCGGGTGGGGTTGGCTCCCCGCCTCCAACTGCTTTCTCTTTTATTTTTTCTTTCTTTTTACGTGAGGAGGTGTGGTGGATATGGATAATTCTCCCTCTCCTTTTTGTATTCTTCTCCTAGGTAATGCCTAAATCAAAGTTTATCAAAATTTTTTTTTGTATTTTACATTTTGACTTTTGTAATGCCTAAAATCTAGGTTACTGCATTAGGTGACTTGCGTATATAGGTGATCACGAAGAGAAAGTAAGCAGGGAGCTTCACGTATAAAAACTTGTCGATGGGGAGCTTCGCGTATGCGCCCACAAAAACCTACTCCGGTAGCTCGATTTTGGTTTTTGAAATAAGTAGGTTTTTTTTTTGCCAATATCAGAATTTTAAATATAACTTTTACAAACTTCTTTGTAAAATTGTGAAACTTCGTATACTCACGTTTATGGGGTCGCTGAACTTTTGACAGTTTGGATTCTTAAAATCGTGAAAAAACGACAATTTTTCAAAATTTATTGTAAACTTATGAAAATTCGTATTTTTACGTATTTCTGCTGGAATTTTGATTTTTTTTTTTTTTTTTTTTTTTTTTACAGCAAATTCGAGTTCAGAATTTTGAAAAATTGTCATTTTTTGACATGATTTTGACGATTTTGAGATTCCAAACTTTCAAAAGTTGTTGCTGTCGACTTGTTTTGACTGCATATTCGAGTTCAGTGACCCCAAAAACGTAAGTATACGAAGTTTCACAATTTTACTAAGAAGTTTGTAAAAGTTACATTCAAAAGTCTGATATTGGCAAAAAAATGGTTTTCAAAACCCAAAATCGAGCTACCGGCGTAGGATTTTGTGATGCAAAAAATCTGAAAAAATTCAAGGGTCATTTTTTTGACATTTTATGCCAAATTTCGGGTGGAGGTCATCAAAATTCCACCTTTCTCAAAATAGTGGGCACCCTAATGACCAATTATCCACAATGACTCGGATCCGGACTATGACCGGGTATTTCTAATAGGTACTTGTTTCCGGAAACAGTATTGCTCTACTTTCCGATAGTTGCCGGACAATATTATTCTTTTCTCGTAAAAATTCCAGGGCAGTATCGGTTATAATGGAATATATCTCACTCCCTCTACTTCTTCCCTCTATTCCTCTCGGCGACAATTGCTTTGTGTTGCCCATGTGTTGCTCCACCTCCAAAGGTAAAAAATGTTTGTCCAGTTTTGACAATTTCTGTGTTAGAGAGAAGAAGGAAAGGAGTAAGAGAGTGATTCCCCCAGCTGCTTGCTTTTCAGTAGGTCCCAGTTTTTTTATTTTTTTGAGTTTTTGTTGTATTGGCTTCAACACAAGGCCATACAGCCGTAATAGTATTTTCAATCATATACAGGGATTAAGGACTAAGTTATAACGACATAATGTAATAATATACGGGTGATGTAAAATAAACAGTCTGTCTTGGTTAAAATAAAATGTTCACTTTTTCTATGAAATCATATGAAATTGAGTAGGCTTCGATACTTTCTGCAGTCAGGACAGTATCTCAGTTGAAAGGGCTGAGAATGTGGGGAGTAGTTGGAGCATAGCTGTTCTGTCATCATTGTGTGCTGGGCACTCAAGTATTAAGTGTTGGGTTGTTTCGTCAAATTCGGTGCAATATCGGCAGAGGGGTGATTCTGTGTTTCCGATCGTGAGTTGGAGGAGGTTAGTGTATCAATCCCCGTTTCGGAGTCTCCTTAATGTATTGTGGAATTTCTTCGGCTTTCTTGGGGGGGGGGGGGGGGGGGGAGGAGGAGGAGAGATCCTTATACCGGTTTCCCGAGTGGTAGGTATGGTGGTACTCTTTCCAGCTTTAGATCATTTTGGCTGTGGCTGATCGTTTGAGGTCTGAAGCTGGGTAGGAGTGGGAGGGATGAGGCTCAGGTTGTTGAGCGGCGCGCTTCGCTGCAGTGACAGCGGTAGCATTTTCTCTGATATCAAAGTGGCTTATGGATATGATCTTCCTGCCGTTACTTCTGGCTCGATGTATTTCCCGGGCTATGGATGCTTCCATTCAATTGAGGCGGGATGAGGATTCTAAGCCCTATCTGGAGCTTTCCAGGAGTCCGAGGGAGCAGCAAGAGAAAGAGGGCTCAGGGTCAACGAGCAGAAGACTGTTTACATGAAAACGTCAAGAGCACAGCCAGCCCGACGCCTTGAGTCCATTGAAATGGTCGGCTACAGCTTCCCAGTGCACTCGCAGTTTAAGTACCTTGGCTCCATGGTGACGGAGGATAATGACATCCCTGCAGAAATAAATGGCCGGATGGGAGCACGAAACCGATGCTTCTGGTCGCTCAGCAAGTTGCTCAGGTTCAATGCAATCCCAAGAAAAGCAAAGCTGAGGTTGTACAAAACCACGATTCGGTCGGTGATAACATATGGTTCAGAGTCTTGGGTCCTCACGCAGGAATGGGAACAAAGGCTCCGGATTTGGGAACGGAAGGTCCTGAGGCGCATATTTGGGCCGATCTTTGACCCTAACGATATGCGCTGGAGGATTCGGACAAACGAGGAGCTTCGGGAGCTGTACAATGAGCCTGACATTGTGACCTTCATCAAAAAGAACGAATGGATTCGACCCGAGTCCCTCGGAAGATGCTGTATGGGAAGCCAGGTGGCAGCAGAAGAAGAGGCAGGCCGCGCACAAGATGAGTCGATGACGTCGAGGCCGATATCAGATCCCACGGCGTTCGACGGTGTCGGACTGCGGCACTGAACAGGGACGCATGGCGGAGGATTGTTGAGGAGGCTCAGGTTCTCTAGAGGACTGTAGCGCCACAGAAAGTAAAAAAAAAAAAGTGAGGATTCTAAGCTGGATATTTTTGCTGTCGTACCTTGAGAGTCCGTCAATATGATGATGGTGGAGAAGTTATGGTCTAAGTCGTTGGCATACACTAGGGCTTGGAGAATGGCATGACATTCAGCTGTATAGGTGGAGCCCAGTTTTCTTTTCGGTGGTTCATATTCATTATTTTTTCGTTCTCTACATGTACGGTGCCATTTGTGACAGTACCTATTTCTGCAGTTGAATGACGATGGTTGCAGAGACGTTTTCTTCCATCGCGTTGGTAAAATGTTCGGTTCGGCTAGTCTTTTAGCGTTTGGTAAAAGTAAAAGTGGAACATTTTTAATGAGCCGTTTTACTAAGAAAGTACCTGCAACATAATCACCAGGTGATTTTAGCATGGAACATGCTTTAGCCTTGGACTCACTAGCGAAAAACGTTATGCGGATGTGTCACGAATTTTCTTCTTTTTTCTTATGATTTTAACGTACAACCAAGCCGTTGCTGGGGAAATAAAACTTCTTTAGTGCTTATGGGATAAAAATCGTTCTCCATTCGTTAGAAAACTCTAGATTTACTACGCATTTTTCCGTTCTTGTTCTTCTATTTATGTCGTAGTTTTATATTTATTTATGTTATAAATGGATATAGTAAACAATGCCGCTTGTTTTGTTGTCACTTGGTTGAGAAGTTAATCTTGGTTATAGTAATTGTAGACGCGCACCATAACGGAAAATTACCTACCTAGGTAATTCCTTCTAATTTCGATTCTATTTGTCGTATGAAGCTCCTGAAAATTTTGGTTTTTGTTACTTGGTCACTTCTGCCAGGTATGTTCCATGTTTCTTAACTTTTAGCCACGGGCTCTAAGTAATAACATCTGGAGTAGAGCCCCTTGCCGAAGGGCCGAGTTTCTGTCAGATCTATTCTTCGAGCCATAAAGTTTACGATCAATATTTTTGTTGAGCAATGTTTCCTGATCAGGCAATGTCGGTTGCAAGTTCCCAAATGCCCATTTCAAGAATTTTGGAGTAGTTGTCATGGTGCGTTCAAATATATACGCGAATCAGGAAAACCGCGACCAAGCAGTTGTTCTTAAGAACCAAAACATAAGCCACCAATGTGGTTTTCGGTAACACAAATACCCTAGGTTTGCCAGGAACCTAATTCACGAATTTAATTCTGCTGTTGAATGTGAAAACCCTAAATGGTAGAATTAGAGGACTGAAATATTTAAACAAAAATGAGGTTTCGAAAACTTTCAGATGAGTATTTTTGGTTGTTATTGATATATACAATCCCGAATAATCTAATGAAACCACCCAGATCGATGTACGTTAATCTGTTCGCTCTCCTCAAGACTTTAAACGGTTTATTAGCTTTGACAGGGAAAACTATTGCCAACATGGGAGCAAATCATAGGAACAAGAAAATCGCTTCTTCTATGCCGCACCTAGATCGCACCAGCAGATAAAATTTGAAGGAACTCTCACGACACGAAATTGAGTTTATCATAACTTTTGTCGTCAATAGTGGACCTGTGAAACGTAGGTAGTGGATGTGGATTTATATCATCTCATTAATTTTTAGTTGGTGCGCGCCTAAGTCACAGTCGAATGACCTATTTTACTTAGATGTTATATCTTGCTGAATACAGAAGTACTAGTAAAGTGTACGTATTTAATTAAATTAATTTCTTCTCAGTAAGTGTCTAGGTACGTGTATGCAGTTATATTTTGATAATAATATGCCATGGACTGTTTAGTAATTATTATACCTACTGGATCAGTGATCTGCGAAGAAAGGAGGGCTAGCTAATACAGAAATAATAAAGCTTTGCGTAATAATTTTCAGTCGTTCTTAGAAACTACCTAATCTTCCGAGATTGAGTTATTTACCATAAACAAACTCAACGAATTGCCCCTCGACCTGAACACAATGCTCCTAACTTTGTCAAAACCCTAATGAAAAGACGCAATGTTTTCATTAGGAAATAAAATGGAATTGTGTCTCTCAAATATTTCAGAGGAAACATCATTTCGTAATTCACTTTGCTGTCTAGCATTAAAGTCCGCATCATGGAAGAAAACAGCTCTTTTTCGGGGAACCTTCAAAGATAATGAAATAAAGTGATGCGACGAAGGCTAAAAAATTAGTTCTATCAAATACTGTAGGTAGAGGAAACAACGGGGAGGTCTTTTTGTCCAGGGTGTGTTCCCAAATCTGAGAATTTGAGGAAAATGGTTGAGAAAGTAGCATCAACATTACATTTTGAGCTTTTTATTGAGTTGTTGAATATACCCAGTAAACACCAACAATCGGAACAGTTAACATTAAGATACAAAATTAGTAACTTCTGCAGAAAATGATTATGGGCATTGTTCTTTGTAAAGTTAACGACGTATCTGATACGGATATTGTTCAACGTCTCAACTGTTTGGCTTTCGAGGTGCCGCATCCAAGGCACCGTATATGAACACAAAATTAATAAGTAATCCCCCAAGGTAATATTTTTGCGATTGCCTTCTAAGCAGTACACTGGAAAAAACATTCATGAAACAAAATCAAGTAGCTACCTACGTTTCAATTGTACGTTCGAGTACAGGTACCAAAAGTTATATAATGCACTTGATTTTGCTTCCAAGTCTACCTGTAGGTAGCGGAAGCATTGATTCACTTTCGAGAGATATAAATTTTTGGTCTCCAAAATTAACATTTCCACTCACATTTGACGTTTTGTACCATTCTGTACAACTTTCTTTCCGTGTCAGTCTGTCTGTGAGTCTGTCATGTCTCCGCCAATACTTGTAACAAGCTTAATTTACACAGTTTTCATCCGATTTTGATGAAATTCTCAGGGAATGTACGGAATAGAGTTTAGATGGTCCTCTATCAGTTTCACTCAGCGTACGTTCAAACGCATATTCCATCAAGCATAATTTTCTCACGCCCTAGTCGTCTGAAAACATATGTACTCCATCTTACTTTACCATTTCCTTCAACCATAGGAACCATCTATGAAATCATATAGAAATTTAAAACATTTCAATAATCTAGACATTCATGTTACGGATACGAGGCAGCTATGTGCCACACCCAACTTGGCTGACTTTTTGTAATTAGAATAGGGTTAGGGGGGGGGGGGGGGTTGTGATGCAAATATTTCCCTCAAACTACAAGTTAAATAATGACTACAGCTTTATTACATTCCCCCAGACATTTCTACGTCGAAAAACGTGTGGATATAATGAATAGAAGTTAGTCATTCATTAAGAATTGGGAAAAACCTAGAAGCATTCAAACAACGCACTTGCACCCTGTTGTACGTATAGTGGGGCAAGTGCGTTTTCAACATTCTACCCGTAAAATAATATAAATAAAATGTACCAATGTTGGTAGATTTTAGGTAGGTATAATTTAAAATTAATTGTTAATGAAAAATGAAACGTCGCAAACTAGATATTTTTTAGCTACTCAACATGAATTCCTGAGTTGATAAAATGGTCAATAAACTCATCCACTTGTTGGCTGTCCTCTGATTCGCTATCGTTTGGGGAATGAGGTTTGCGTGAGAGAGAATTTGAAGACTCGAGAGTTTTGGGAGAAGCGTACGGTTGTGCGTGGTGGTTGAGGAAGAGGTTCTGGGTGGAAACTAGGCTTCAAGACCTTGATTTTCTAATTTTTCCTGATAATTTCATATAGTTTTTAATGAAACGTACTTGCCCCTTATTTGAAAACGCACTTGCTCCACCGCAAAAAAAGAGGGGCAAGAACGTTTTATTAATTTACCTACTGCAGTAATTTTTGTACCGTTCAAGTTATCAATTGCACGTTTCATACAGAGTCAAAAGGTCGAGAGATAAACAGTGGAATAAACAGGAAAGGAAGGGTTTTTGACAAGAAAACCATTGAAAACTGTGCCTCCCTCAGATTCACATTCTGATATCGGACGAAGGCTTCGCGGAAAATGGTTTCAATTACGCTTATTTGTTCACTGAGAAGGTTAAAATTTTTATCAGGTGATAATAAACACCTGTTCTATCATTTGCTAAGAAACTTGTTAAAATAGAGTGGCCTCATAGTGAAATAAAACGAAGAGACGCATTTGCCCCGCCTGACAATACTCCAATGTACTCCCAGAGGTATAAAACGTGTTTTATAATTGTGTATAATGTTATAATGTTTTATAAACGTGTATTAACTTGAAATTAGTGAAAACTAATTGTAAGTTCACTCGTGTTATAATTTGTTTCTCCAATAATCTTGCACTTAGAGAGAGCGAATCGTTGGTCGTACACCAGGTACACATCCTCGACTTCATCACACGTAACCGAATTCAAAAACTTTAGGTGAGTGAGCAGGTAAAAGCAACACATCGGTTTCGAATCAAAGAGATAATAACAACAAGTTGATAGTGTAGTGGTTGGAGCGCTGAACTCTCCCCAGGCTGCCCCGAGTTCGAATTCCCTTAACTGCTAATTTTTTGGAGGAGGGGAAGTTTAATACACATTTATACCCTCACATCTATACCAGGGTGAGTGAGAGGGAGAGAGTGAGAGAGATGGTGGGAGGGAGGGAGGTAGAAAAACTTATTTCTGTTCTAGAACCAAAAATTTCAACCATGTATCATGTTTTCTCCTCGATATTGATTCGAAATTCTATGAAAACATCAGAAATTAACAAGCGGTTGCAATCATGTTCACAATATCAATTATTGAGAATGATCACCTGTGTGTAAACAATTATTTATATAACCATGCTCATAACTCAGTTTGTTGGACACGCACTTCGCCGTAGTTAACATAATATTGTTGGATAAATCGAGAGCTTTCGAACGAATGGTCAACGAATTTTGTGGGATGAAAAACGACGAAGTACCATTTCCCTAGCAACGACTCGGTTGTAGGCGGAAATCACTGTAATTAATTTCGTGCGCGGAAAAAAATTGACTCGCAAAATTCGCTAGGACCCCAGGGCTAAAACATGATACATGTTAATAGAATAGAATAGAAATACTTTATTGTCACCATACAACAAAAGGTATCTAACAAAATTCAACAGGAAAAAAAAAACAAGCAAAAATTGCAGAAAAAATTGTTATAAATTGTCAATATCTCTCAAAACTCCACTGGAAAACACCAGCTCCCACAAGAAACTTCATTTGTGCTGTTCGGTGCCAAGGCAATCAGCCTATCCTTCATTTCCTTCTGGAAGACTTCAGAGCAGCTGGCAGATCATTATACAACTTTATCCTCACAGAGTCTGGATTATATTTCGGAAATAGAGCCAGCGGACAACTTTGAGTAGAAAGCAGATCCCGGTTCCTTGTCTCATATTGGTGATTGTCCCCCAGGCGACAAAGAAATCTTCCAAGTTGTTCTTGACTCTGATTAAAATCGCCTGGATATAAAGCGCAGGAAGAGTCAATAGTCCCAAATTCCTGAACAGATCTCTGCAGTGAGCGTCACGTTGATCCGTATTGCAGATTTTTGCAGTCTGAAAATCTTCATGGCGTTGCTGCTGTTGCCCCATAGAATGACTCCATATCCCAAGATGGGATTCGAACATACCGTAATATGCAGCAAGAAGAACAGAAGGAGACACTATAAAAGACGACAGTCGTAACACGTGGAGAACCTTACGCAATCTGCTCACCAATGCCCTAACATGAGCCTTCCAGAAGACAGCCTCATCGATACGAAGACCTAAGAGGGTCATCTCGGTTTCATCGTTCCCTCTTGCTCTAAATTTCAAGATTTGTGTCTTCTTATCGTTCAGGATCAAGCGATATACCGAACACAACTAGGAGATGGAGACCCTGACATTGCTGATTGCAAAACGGTAGTGCTCAGAAGAGGGAACTATTATCAAAGCTGTGATGTCATCAGCATACACAATTATTTCCACTGAAACTCCAGATACATAGATAGATAAAGGAGATAGATAGATAGAGAGGGGAGAGGGAGAGATAGAGAAAGGGGAGGGAGTGTGGTAGATAGAGAGATAGTGAGAGAGGGGGGACGGGAGAGAGATAGAGAAGGGATAGAGGGGATGAGAGTGAGGGGGAGAGTTATAGTGAGATGTGGGAGGGGGTGAGAGAGAAGGATAGAGAGAAAGAGAGAGGGGGGGGGGGACCTGCAGATTACTGCAAGATTATTACATGACGGTTTTCCGGAAGTTTTTTGAAGTTGAGTAAGTTATTTAGTTTCACATTTTATTAGTTTGCTTTTCTTTATTTCGAGGGCTGTAGGCATTCCTGGGCATGCAGAAACACCCTAAGAAATCGGGATACCCTACGAAACGGGGACCAGGAAGGCCATCCGTAGGAAGGGTGGGCCCGAGGAGACCGGTGTGGGTTTTCTCCAACTCCACCGGCTAGTATGAATGTGACCACGATGCTGTATGAATGTAATTTATTGATTGAATGAGCATACATAGACATAGCGAAACCGAGTGTGATTAAGGCTGTGATAGTAGATTTAAGTTAGTTCTATCCGAATCAAGTAGGAGGGAAGGAATATACAAGTATTCGCCCTGCCTCAAATGCACACCATCCATAGAGGACCACAAACATGATTACCGAAAATGGGAAGACCACAAAATATAAGAAGAGGTGATTCAGCACCTAGGTATCATGAACTCCTGTCCCTGCATAAGTTCCTGCATCCCACAAAACCTGGCACCTCCACGTGGTCCATCCCGGGCACACTCACTGAGTGTGGCCAACGCCAGAGGGGACAGGAGGGCCTTCTGTACCATCAAGAAAGAGTAAGGACAAAACCCACTACTGCCGCACAAAATATGCAGAAACAATGGAACCGCATAGATTGTTTTGGGCCTGAATGGCCCCCTATACAATCTACCCACTCTCATACAGCAGGTTTTCCGGAGGGAGTAATATTTTTTGCATTAGAACCGAGACGTATTATAAAAGAAAGTTCCTTGGAGAGAGGAGAAAATTTACGACAGCCAGAAAATGTCAATATCACGGGCAGCGGGTAACAGGCAAGAATAGATCACTGCGCTGACACCACGTTACCGAACTATAACTTTCTCGAAGTCACAAAGTTTGGACTTGCGGAACATCTCCCCAAGTCGCAGAACCTTCGATGTTCGGACGGGAGGTGAACAGAGTGTTGTGGTGCAGGTTGTGAAACTATTCACTACTGCTTCCACCTCCAATGAAGTTGAGCGAACTAAATTGAGAGGTACCTCACGAAGCATCTAATTGCAATACGATTTCGCCTTACCCGATATCAGTAGAGGGTTTAACACAAGTTATTAGTTGTCAATATACCAAAACTAACGTTATAAACGATGTCGACGTTAAGGTCGTATCACTGACCAGGAATGGATTTTACTACTAATTTCCAACAATACTACTAATTCCAACTAAGCATTTTCTGGAAATCCTTTTTTTAGGACTAAAGTGACAGTAAATCTCTTAATTTATACATTATACTCAAATTTAAGATAACTATCAAACAGAGCGTCAAACTTTTCATCTTCCTTGAACTATTTATTTTTTTTAAATTTTATTTGAAGGTGAAAAAGTTCCAGTCATGCAGCATGATTGTATGAGCGAATTTTCGTAAATAATCGCATTATAATATATGATAATGCAATTGTTTAAGTATACATTGTTTTGAAATTTGTTGTGCTGTTTTGAAATCCGAGCATTTTGAGTGCATAGAAATAGTTAACTACTAATTTTTCAATTTAAAGAAGATTCGGAAATTTTAGCTCTTTTGGGAGTTTTTATAGATTTTTCAGCAAATATTAATAAAATTTGAGTAAGTGCAATTTTCGGCATAATTTTGTGCGTAAATTTTATAACGTTCTAGTTCGTTGATGATAAACTTTTTGGGCTAAAATTTTGCTAAGAAATATGAATTTGTCAATTTTCAGCCGTTTTTAGCCATTTGCAGGGGTTTTTTTTTTGTACATTTTTGAAATGTGATCGATTTAATGTGCTCAAAAGTGTTCGCCAACGAGCTCATCCTTTTATTCAGAAGGTTTTTGGCGCAAGAACGGAATTTTTATCTCAATCCTAAGGAAAGTTATCGTCTGGAATGCAACGAACTATATACAGCGAAACCTGGCTATTGGTGATATTCTCGAGACTTCGACACTAGCACACCCTTACATCGAGGCAAGGCTAAAAGGAAGTTATTTGACCTTGTTGTCATGGTTACGAGTAAACTATACGAAAAAGCGCCATTAGGAGTCACCACCCACATTCCTACTTTCTCACGGTTCAGTATTTACCTAATTCCTAGTTCAGTACACTTTATTATGCCAGGTAATAAATTGTATGCGAATTATATCAAGCTGTTGTTGTGAACGCAAGATTAGTTCGTGCGGTCGAGATCCCAATGAAATTTGTTTTAGGAAGTTGCCAAACAAGTTAGTGTTAAAATTTCGAGATATCGGCCGCGAAAGTGTTGTGGATTATTCAGTTGTAGAACCGTTCTTTGAATCAATTAAGAAACTGAAAATCTTTAGAGTCCTTTGAAAGTGGTCATGTGAAAGGACGTGCCATGAGAGCTCTGCCAGAAGGGAATATTAGGTAGGTATTGCCTTTGAAAGGTAAGTATCTAGAGAGGTAGATGTACACTACCTACTTTACATATATTATTACTTGTTATTCATAATACACTTCCATAAACCGAAATCAAAGTAGGTACCCACTTAATCAACTTCTTTTTTTTTTTTTTTTTGTCCCACAAATTTGCGTAACTGCAAAACTCGCGTAATAACTGCAATGACAATTTCCGTCTTTCAACGCCCGTCTTTATGAAGTCCAACCTTCAGAAGAAAGAATTTCAAGGTTTTTTCCTTACAGCTGGTTTATAATTCATGCTCATTTCCTGATTCGATATTCGACAGACTTGTTGATAAGCAGTTGAAATTCGTTGGCAGAGCAACATTCTACGTACTACTCAGTTAACTATTAACCAACAGTGAATTTGGTAGGCTGTACGTACCAGTTTCGTTTGTTGGTGTAGCAACAACCTGCCTTATTTACTTCGACAAACTACCAAAGCTATCCTTTCATTCATTCTATAAGACAAGTAAAGCTGCCTCAGTTATACTTAGTAACAAGAACATGTCCAAAGTGTTGATGAAACAGCGATGGCTATCTAGTGCCTACACGGCACTACAGAGGTCTGAGGAATTTTCAATTATTTTTTCTCCATTATTTTTCAGGTTATTTATTCTCAGTCTAAACGAATGAAGTTCTTTAGTTTTCGGACACTGATTTCCTATAATAGTTAGTCCCTAGTCCAAATAAAAACTCGTTCACTACTAGATCGGTATCGTTGCCTGGAACCAATAATCGCACTGGCAGGCATGATTACTGCTACCATTTAGTTGAATTGAAACTTTATATTACTACAATATTACTTTCGCAAAAAAAAACTGTTGAAAAATGTCATTATAACAACGTAGTAGGTTGACATACGACGGCAAACTTCTAGTGAAAAATAGGTTGGTTGAGTTGCGATTTAGTAACATCTACCACGTCATGGCGGACCTTGGAAGAAACTCAAGCGTGACGTCACGAGAATATGGACAATAAGGAATCGCAAGAGGGAAAGTTTTTTTTTTTTTTCTTTATAATGAGGTTTTCCTTATTACCATGCACCAACTAGTGAAGAGACATCAGCGCATAAGTTGAGAGGCATGCCACATAATCTTCGAGTGCCCTGCTCTCACCTATCGCAGATTTGAACTCTTTGGGGCATAAACCCCAACGATGTCTATTCGAAGCGAACAATTAATCAAAGGACTCACACCCCTCACCAGACGGCTGATTCTCTTTGATAAAACGCAAAACTATCAGAAAAGTACAATAAGCCTTCCGTGCTTGGGGCCCAAAATAACCCCACCCTGAAAGTTTCAATATACATCTTCATCTACATCTTAGGCTCCTAACGTTCTACATTCAAAATTATTTCTTTTCTTTTGGGAAGCCCGCTACTACAGTGGTCTGCAGCCTAATGATATCGACGTTTTGTCAGTTGTTTGACTTGCTCCCCTCCCCGCTCCCCTTTTGCCACCACCTCACGTTTGTTCCCCTCAAATTACGGTATTTCCAGGTCATCAAACTCAGCCTGTTCCTAAATCAGTCTCAAGTCACAGACCCCCTACTTCTACGGTCTACACCGAGTGTTTGGTTGTTATAATGTCGTTTTATTGGGGCTCCTTCCCCTGCACCCTTGAAATTCACTCGGTTGAAAAGGAAGATAAAGTCTGTCTGTAATGGCTTGTCATTTTTTAGTTTTATCAAAGTCCCTCATTTTCTTTATCGGTCCAATAACGAACTGTTCGAGTTTACTCGCTTGTCATTTCATCAGCCCAAAACACAAGTAGCCTTTTCAGGCTACAACAGCTCACAACTCCGGAACGTAGCTTCCAGCATACAATCTTGAAGATTATCGGGGAACAACAAATTGTTTCTATTTATTTCAACATGGTATTTAAGTGCATGTTGTACACCATTTCAGTGTCTGTACTTTACCCAGAAACATCGTCATATGCCCGTGTCTAACCTCTGAATCTATACCTAATATTGCAAAATACCTTCTTATACTCTTCCAACAAGTAATCGAAGACGCTCCATGTTTGGTAAAACGTGAGAGGCACGTCCTGACGCTCTGTGTCGGGAATATAGATGGGCGCCTTCCCTCCTGTAAATCATCCCATCAAAAATAAGGACACGAACTCACCTGCCACCTTCAAACTTCGGAGACCTCTTTGTTCTTTGCACCCGCGAGTCAAAGTAAAAGTTGGAAAAAGACTTTCACCCTTTTACTCTCATTCTAGTGTTTTACTTTTCAAACGATCGAAAAGGATCAAGAAAGGTTTTGCAGTAGGACTAGAAAAAATTCCTGGAACTCCCCCTGCACATTCACTTTGAATTCAATATGAATTCAGAAATGCATGTACGTAAATATATGAGAAATTCCTGTTTGAAGCACTAGAAAACAGCATTAGAAAACGCTAAAAGCATTAGGAAAAAGGAGTGTAATGCGATTTGTAACCCATATGTGGAACACATTTATTATTGTGCTGGTCGGGTCCATGGATGATTTCGTCATCAATATAATATGTATCGATAAAATACTGTTGTTGAAATAAATGCCAGGGATCAACGAAATTAGGTACTGTTTTATTTCCAAAAGTGAATCACATTCGTATTTAATGTACCAGGATTTCCATCAGCTATTGCAATTTTTCACTTTAACAATATTTCTGCTAATAACAATTGGAGAACTTCCTAACACTTCTTCTCTTAACACTAATTCTTCCACCCCTTCTAAACCACACGCAGCGATACTTTGCGCCATCCAAAATCTGTTCGCACGGAATCCCTAAGTCTTGCAGAATGTGACGGTTCCAATCTCCTCTTAACAGGAAACAAAATCCTGTTTTTTGAAGAAAAATAAAAACTTATCTTTTTCTTCATCTTAGCTCTCTTCTTCGGTCTCTGATCCAGATCAGATTCCACCGCAGATAAAAGGTTGAAGGCTGCAAATATTTTCGTTTTTTCCCTACACTTGGAGGATCCAACTCTTCTTTATGTTTTCAAATCTATCGATTTTGTTCATGTGTGGTCCCTGACTTTACAGTTCAAGATTCGTATTGACTTAATGAACCATCGTCGGTATGCACCTTCTTCACAGCAAACAGTTCAGTTTTTTGTTAACCTCCTGATTGGTTTTCGGTGGGTTTGTTGTACCAATTTTCTGATTAGAGGAGTAGAACAGTTTAGAACAGGAGGGTGACCTTTTCACCCGTACTTCGAACACTTCCAAGAATGTTATTTCGGTTGAACCATTCAATGTTAAACTTCTTCCTCAGGGACCTTCTTAGATCAGGAAGGCATTCGAGGATTTATGAGGTTCTTATGCCGTGTCTTCGTCGGTGTTTGGAGTACAGAATTCTTCCACGATTGCAACAGCTGTCTGACTTCAATGATTAAGAATGAGCAGATAAAGGCGCTACAAAGGCGTTGATGCGGTTGGTGGAGGCTTACATAGGTGTTGTAGAAACTGGACAGAATGTCAACGATAAAAGGAATATGCGAATACCACTAAATGTAGGGTTGTGATTCGAACCAGAGGGCATCCGTCAGTATGCGTAGTATTCGATTTTGAAGAATCTGGATTTCTTTAAATCGTTATTTGCTAGTCGGATGCAGAGCACCAGATGTCACATGCATGTAGTATGGAGCAGTATAGGATGCGATCAAATATTTTAGTTTTCTTAATTTTTGTCGTATGACCCAACGCAATAGCAACGCAATATAATAGCAACGCAGCGTGTCCAATGCAATAACTACTGCAAAATGCTACCCGTCACATTTTTGTCCCTGCAGTTGATGGGGAAGCAGTGAGTGATCTGGAAGTAAAATTAGAGTTATCATTGAAGTCTGTTCTTTGTCAGAGTGAAACCTGCAACACTGATTCGTTTAGGATCAAGATTCAGGATGCCTGTGAAAATCAGTCTGATATCCACCTCAAGAGCTAACCTCGATTTGAACTGGAGCTAGCCTTGACCGACTGAAGTAGCAAAATCGTTTAAAACTTCCTCACGAATGTTTACGTGCCTCAACTCTCCGTGAAATTATTGAAGGAAAGGGCGTTTACCATCTCTGCTGTAGCTCCTGGTAGAGCACAGCATGCGAAGATTTCTACAACGACAGCGAAGCAATGAAGGTTTTCTGTGGACCTTGATACCGAATCCGCAGCCAGTTCATGAACGAATTTTCTTGCCCGTGACAGCCTAACTACAATTCTGATGCTTGGTACCGTGCAGTAAGCACAGTTCCAGTGCACCACTCACAGCCGAAATGGATACTGGAGTACTCGAATCATGAAGTCTGAAGCTCATTAGATCAGCTGGGTGATCTCCAGAGCTAATTTCTTTTTTATTCAACCTATGGAGCTAAAAATTGAAATGGGGAACCCTTGGGACATCTAGAAACGAATCAAGAAGGCTGAAGGTTCCTGATTAGCTGATTGAGCTGCGGACCTAATTTCTTTGCTATTCAACCTATGAAGCTGAAATTGGTGGCGTAATCTGGCGTACTAGTATAGTGAAACTACCATTTCCAACATTAAACAGCATAAGAGGTATTTTTCCATCAACGCTATCATTTACACGCTTACTAATTTTCAATTTCAGGGTAATGGGGTGGGGTGGGGGAGTGGGGTTGAACCACGTACCAACACCATCTGTCTCCCAAGGGTCACTACACCCTCGGATGAGAAAACAACACTTAAACATACCAGACAAAACTTAATCAGACTGTTTCTTCTCAATGATATTATCCAAACAGTAATCAAGTTCTTGTGTACTATCTGTTATCCAATCATCCTAGTTCTTCACAATCCAAAACTGTTAAGCACTAATTTTATAAGGAAGAAGGTAATTGTAAAGTTGACCATCAGACTGAAAAGTTTTTTTAAATTTTTTTATTAGTAGGGGAGAGTGGGGTAATACCGCCAAGTCGGGGAATACCGCCACCCCGTATAATTATTTAACCACCTGAGTGACAAATCTTGTAGCCAAATATCGTCATTTTTAGGTAAGCAGTAATGTTGAGAAAGTTGGTTTGGGGTCAATAATTTGTTTCATCAAAGATAAGCAAGTTCACAGTTTTTGAAGCTTGACGTTCTAGTTTTACTGTTGACGAGTTTGCGTGTTAAGTAATAGTATATGTAAATATACTATTATGTAAATTGTATATATAAATATATATTATGTAAATACGTTTATGTAAATTGTTGAGCATGACGACGTAGAAAAATAATTTAGCTTCAATTTCCACTCATTCCTTCATGCTTTTTTTACGAAAACTGTAGTTTTTAATGATTTTGTTTAATCTCGAAAAGTTAACTGGTGCAATATCGCCACACCGAATTCAGAGTAATTCCGCCACGGTGGTATTGCCCCAATGCTCCAATCATCAGCCTTGCTGGAAGCTTTTTGTGGTAATAATTACCTAGTTCTATTGATTCAGAGTAATTAAAATACAAATTAATATTTAAAATACGAATTATGTTGTGATAGCTTATCCCCAAAAGCACCTGTATATTTACCTAATCGTGATTTTTATATGTTTACCAACCCATCTACTGAATAATTGTACAGTGGGTATCTAACTGCCTTCCTAAATTACCATAATCGTTGTAAGATTCCACTCTTCTCCCGACTTGATTTGGACAATGCACGTTAGTCTTGTGAATTTTGCTGCTACCTGAAGAAGAGCACGATTTTAACACTTAAAAAGCTGGGAAAATGGAATGCAATACAATCTTTCTTTTTAAACGAGTTCCGCGTTGAACGTTGTCAATAATTCAATTTCCTATGAAGAACCAACATTATTTCACCAATATTTATTTTGATCCAATTTTACTATTCTGCTGTGGAAATTGTTTGTCAACCTTTGGTGAATCCTTTTCTTGTCAACTAAGTTCCCAATATGATGAGAAGCTACCCAGGAAGAGTTTTTTAAATTCAATAAACCGTAATTCCGATGTTCTGATGAGACTCTTCATTTCCTCCTTGTTTTAATATTGTGACATTACCACAACCCCATGGAGGTATTTCCCCAGTTAGCTGGGGTAATAACGCCATTTATAAGGGTCTCGTAAATTGTTGTTTACTAATATAAAGTTGTTACACAACCAGCAAAAACTTGTAATTCACAACTAGGGCTGTTTTTAAAAAAAAAAATAATTTGCTTCAAAATCTGAAGCTCCTGAATGCAAACCTGGGCTGTGATAGACAAATATGCTCAAGATTAAATTACCCCATTTTCCCCTAGTAGGTAACGTTTTAAAAATTTTTAGGAACTTTAATTTCCCAAAATCGTTGCATTACCTACACATTATAGCGTGAAAAAAAGATAGTCTGCTGCAATTTTTCCTTTGCAATATGGATCAGCAAATTAGCAAGGCATGCTTTAGGAACATGGGTAATTAATAAATACTATTATAGCCTACTATACCACCTACTATGGCCTACTATATCACCTACTATTATAGCGTGAAAAAAAGATTGTCTGCTGCAATTTTTCCTTTGCAATATGAATCAGTAAATTAGCATGGCATGCTTTAGGAACATGGGTAAATAATTAAAAATCGAATCTTTTGAACAAAGAATGCAGTTACGTTCACTATTAAAGTGCTACCTACCTAAGAACTGCTTTTAGTTTGATTGAAAATATAAGTATATATTACGATATTCTCTGGTAAGATAAGGAATCCGCACAGCGCATGCGTTTAACATAGAAGCTGTTCATTCTGGCTTGCTACACGTCTCAGCAGAAAGAAGTATAGGAAGCGCGTCGTTTATCATCCGATTCAGACAGACCAAAAAGGCCAATTTGTTTTTTCCCGACCGAACACGATGAGATTCCGCACGTGTTTTGGCTATAAAACCTGCGAGGGAAGAAACTCCCTGCTCGTTACTCTACATATTTTTCCGTCTGGCCAAATGAAATGCTCAGGTTAGGAAAAACCTACAGAGCTGGTTCGGTTACCAACTTCTTCAGTTGGGCTCAACAGGTGCCGCTTTGGATATATGGACTCCCTTGAGTCCTACACGTTTTCCTGAAGGGTCATAACACATTACGTTTGTAGTGGCTGTAAATACCTACACCACGCAGCCTTCATTGTCCCCGAAGTGCTCTAAGGGGTTTTGGGAGGGCCTCCTTGTTATCGGTGTTTTTCAACGATAATGCACTACGTACCTCTTAACTACACACTTCATTGCTTGTCTGTTCTTTTTACCATTAAGGTTCTTTTGAACGTTCAACTATGTGATAGCTACTACTAGTGCTACTATAAGAACTGATAAGCTGGAACAGTGGTTAATTGAACATACTTGATGCATTCTGAAGCGGGATTAGTTTACGTACTATAATTTATTTATTTGAAATTCATAGTCCCAAGCAGTGCCGTTGAACTATCATCTATTGATTCTGATTGCTTGATGGGTTGTGAGTGGAGGAAATCATAAATAACTATTACCTACTTCGTTATCAAATTATTGATAGATGATTATGTAGTTTCAGGTGAAACTAATCGTCCTCAGAACAAAACAATAATAACCTTAAAGCTATTTAAAAAAAGTATGCTATGCTTTAACCCACACTTGATTGCTTGTCTGTTCATTTTACCGTTAAGGTTCTTCTTTTGAACGCAACTATGTGATACCTACTACTAGTGATAATATGAACTGATGAGATGGAACAATGGTTAGCTTAACATACTTGATTTATTTATGCACGGGCAATTGCCCAATTTGATTTGAGAATCCTTGAAATTACAACACTAGTACTCAAAAAAAATTAATCAATTCATCGACATAAAATAGAAGATTAACAAAGCACCAAGGCGTACAATACATAAAATATTACAAAAGAAAACGAAAAACGGATACAATCAATTCAACACAATATTACAAAAGCATTTTGGCACGTTTCTTGATAAACGTCACACTAACCCCCCATCATGTCCACATCATCCGAAAAACTTACAAGGCGCCCGCTTTAGAGAATCGTTCAACAAATAGTTCGCTGGAACAGTTTGGAGGAAAAATATCTGCTGCTCTCATAATCATATCGCCGAATACGAATACGATTGTAACCGCGACAGTTATTCGTTGATTCTGCGTCAACCGCGATTATATTCGTATTCGTGTAATAGTATTCGTCTGTGGGCGATTACATCAATACATCCCATAAAAATGCGTCACGGTCATCAATTGCAATAGGGCGTCCCTCCTATATTATGCGAAGCCTTGATAATATTCCTAGCTTCACAGGGACGTCATATTGAAATAGATTTGAGACAAATGGGCTAGGCTCCAATTGTTCAATTTGCTTCAAGGACGTCCTTCTGAAGCTGGGTAATATTAGCAAGGCTTCACATATTATAGGAGGGACGCCCGATTGAAATTGATGACCGTGACGCATTTTTATGGGTTATTTCCGTGTGATCGTCGACAGACGAATACGATTACACGAATACGAATATAATCGCAGTTGACTCAGAATCAACGAATAATTATCGCGATTATAATCGTATTCGACGATAAAATTATGCCCAACACTGGTCTTGTGGTTGTAGTACGGTGGCACGTGGAAATTCAATTCGCTGAGCGAGGGGCAATCAATTTTGTCAAGCATGAGTCTACGAACAAACATCACATCAGTCAACTCTTGGCGACTTTTAGCGAATTTTCGTGGTCTCCATCTTCTTCCAAGGCAACCATTCAAGACGTTTTCATTTATTGAAGATACACGTTGAAGAAAACAACAAGAACGAGGGTCATATGTCCACTGCGGTCCACAGCCAGAGAGAGTTGTACCAAACCACCGGTGTGTTATTATCGTATTATCAGTATTTTAGTTTTGATTTTTATCCATCGGCTTCTGCCAAATTATATTTCATTATAAAATATTTTTATTTCTGACAAATTTTTTTCCGTTTTGCCGATAGAGCGCTCTGTACTTCGGACTATGCAAGGGGCTGGGTGCATCATCTTCCTGACGTATACATAAGTTTTATTTCACCTCCTGTAAAATTTTGATTGTTTCAAGATAGGATTATGTTTTATTATGTTAATATTGTGATTATATCACAAATTTTGAAATCTCCATTTTACAAAATAAAATGTCTCTTTCTCATTTTAGAACAATATGATTGATTGCTTCAAGGGAAATTGGAGACATTAATTTTATATGACGGAAGAAGATGATGGGAATTGTGTTGGATCCTCGCACTCGTAGTTCAGGATGACATATGTCCAAACAAGTTTACAGCGACTGAAACAGAGGATTTTCAACATAACCTCTGAAAGTGTAATTGGAATATTCATGTATCTAGAGGTGAATGAAAACAGATAACGGGTTATATGGGGGGAACAAGCAGATTCCGCTTCGCTGGCTTCAGAATCCTCCAGAATGGGGAGCGAGATGAGTGTGAATGACAAGGCCTCTCTTCAGAATAGGTAAGCTCCCTTCCGTGACTTTTGAATTGAACAAACTGGGTTATCTCTTATCTTGTGATACGTATATGCAGAGTGTTGTTAACCTTTGGTACCTGCCACAGGCCAGGGACCGATTGTACAACTGATTCGCAACAAAAAGTGCCTCGTAGACTGTTTTTTAGAGGCTTTGTTTCCGAGTTATTTCACTTTTAAGATTTTTTTCGTGATTTCGACCGGAGAAAATTCAAATTTGATCATACTGTGGATAAGAGCGTTAGATTTCCCATCTCCCTAATGTACCATAAAAGTTTTTTAAGATGGGTTAATCTGTGAAAAATCAATCTGTAAAGCGAATTTTGTCATATCTTCAGAATGACCACTTTTTTCATACTCTGTAGGTCTAATAAAATTCTACATGTAAAATTTAGCCTGTAATCTTAAAAGATGTGCCAAAATTTCAGCTTTCAAACGGTGTAGTCAATTTTTATTTTACTTTGTTCATTGGGGGAGAAAAGCATCCTTATATGTTGAAAAACGTCTTTTAGCGAATTTTTGAAGAAAATTAAGCTATTGCTCTCGCCTCAAAATTTGTAGAATGTGAATTTTTGGAAACATTTTATGCAGAAATCCGTTTCAGGCTATTCTGAATCATATTCTGAAGTTTAACGCATTTTTTATGTATGTATGTATATATGTATGTATGTGTCATTCCAGACGATAACTGTCCTAGAAACTTCAAACAAATTTTAAAATGTAAACAAAACGAAAGTTCAAGTTCGTTGGCCAGCATGATCGGATTACATCTTCGGGTTGAAATTTTCAAAATTATAGTCAAAAATGTCAAAATAGCCTGTTTTTTTGCGCACAACAACGACATAATTTTTTCAGCATACTAACACGTGGTATATTCGGAATCAGCGTAAAATTTCCTATAAGGATATGTATCAAGTTTTCAAAAATTTCAAAGTTGAAAAATCAGTCAAAAATCGAAATAATGCCGTTCGCTAGTTGTAAAAATCGGTAATATTTGCAAATTTCTCTACACGATCAATAGCGACTGGAATGTCGAAGATTTCTTCAAAAATTCGCTCATGGGGTCATGCTGCATGACTGGACTTTTTTTCTATGAAATCGAGGTGTTTATGTGAAAAATGACCCCCTAAGAAAACAGCAGTTTGGAGTCGGTTTATACGTATATTTCACGCTGATTCGAATGGTAACACTAGCAGATCTCCCCAACTCCGTTACAATCGAGTTTTACACTTTGACTAACGAGTTTTACCCTTAAAAAACACATAAAATTGAGCATTTGTAAATTTATTATTATGCATTTATGAATGAACTAAAAACTAGTTTGTTAGAGTGTAAAACACGGCTGTAACGGTTTTGGGGAGATATGCAAAAAATACCATTAAATTTAACGTAAAACAATAGGAGGAAACCGACCCCGAACTCGCCTTTTCTAGAAAACACTCGATTTCATTGGAAAAAAAAATTTCAACTAATTCATAGTTTTTCCCCTAATTAGCAACGTTAAAGTAAATTGATTACAACGTTGGAAACCTGAGATTCTGGCGCATATTCTAGGACTACAGGCTAAATTTGGCATGTAGAATTTAATTAGACCAACAGAGTATGAAAAAATTTGTCATTCTGAAGATTTGACAAAATTCACTTTCAGATTGATTTTTCACAAATTGACCCATCTTAAAAAACTTTTATGGTACATTAGGGGGAGATGGAAAATTTAACGCTCTTTCCAACTGTATGATCAAATTTGAATTTTTTCAGGTACCTAATTAAGGGAGTTATGACCGTAATCACGAAAACTCGGCGCTCCGCGCCTCGCCAGGGGGCAAGCCCCCTGGACCCCCGGTTACCTCTATTTACATACTTCGGACGAAATTATTGAAACACAGAATGTGTTTGCGTTGTCGCGCAACCAAGTGACAACCAAACAAGCGGTTGCAATCATGTTCACAATATCAATAATTGAGAATGATCACCTGTGTGTAAACAATTATTCAAATAACCATGCTCATAACTCAGCTTGTTGGCCACGCACTTCGCAGTAGTTAACATAATATGGTTGGATAAATCGAGAGCTTTCAAACGAATGGTCAACGAATTTTGTGGGATGAAAAACGGCGAAGTACCATTTCCCTAGCAACGACTCGGTTGTAAGCGGAAATCATCCGTCACACATTTCGTTCCCATCCCGCGTTCCATTTTCGGCTAGTTAGTCCATGGCTAAAACACATTCTGTGTTAAAAATCTTAAAAGTGAATTAACTCGGAAACGATGCCTCTAAAAAAAGTCTAAGAGGCACTTTTTGTTTCAAATTTGTTGTACAATCGATCCCCGGTCTGTGGCAGGTACCAAAGGTTAACGCTCTGTATATATATATATATATATATATATATATATATATATATATATATATATAAATATATATATATATATAAAATTACATATGTGGGAAAGAGGTGATGTCAAAGGTTGGTAACCAAAGCACTAAGCTCTATCGTCGTCATATTTCCCTTTAAATCACCTCTTTAGTCCTCAAAGCACCAACGTTATGTGGCTTCGGGCGGTAACAAACACTTTCTTATGAATTTGGGTTGTTCGTAACAACCTTTAGGAGCTCTCTTTTTCATTTTTATGCTTTGATCTAAGCACCTCTTACGCTAAAGTTGATCTTGAACCTATCTAATACCATACGTATCAAGTTATCATTATTCATTACTTTCTTGAATACACAGCTATCCCCACGTTAATACGGCAAAATTTAAAAACCATCTGCCCAATTAGGTGAGCAATACAATTTATATTGAAACATACCTGAAGGGACCCTCACAGGGGGGTTCCCATTTGCACTTCTAAGCAATACCTTGCGAGCGAAGCGAGAGCCATTTCAAATAATCAATACGGACTTTGTCCTACACATATACAGGTATACCTTGCGAGCGAAGCGAGCAACATCCCCGAATAAACTTTTCGTGGTTCCACGTAGTTTCTAAGATTTAATTTGTTTGTAAGAATTCCCAACTGAAAAAAACGTCTGCCAAGTTGGGTGGGCAGTACAACATTCCCTAATAAACTTTTCGTGGTTCCACGTAGTTTTATAAGAATTAATTTGTTTGTAAGAATTTCCAACAGAAAAAAACGTCTGCCAAGTTGGGTGGGCAGTATAACTTCTTCAAGCGAGCGTAGCGAGCAGCATCCCCTACAGAAGTTAAACCTACCCTTAGAGATCTACCGTTTGCGAGCAAAGCGAGTAAAATTCCCTACATGCCACATTTTGCGAGCGAAGCGAGCAATTTAATGGGGGGTCCGGGGGGCTTGCCCCCCGGCTGGACGTGGAGGCGAGCGTAGCGAGCCGGAGCGGCTAGTTATTAATAAGAATGAAACTCCGTCTGTCGCTCTGTCTGTCGTGTCTATGCACGGCCAAACGGCTGAGTGGGCCGGATCTACGAGTGGTGGGATCTTTTTGGGATTTTCCGATAGGGTGTATAAGCGAATTTAAAATTTTCTAATCCCACCCGAACCATGGGCCGTAGGGCGGGAGGGGGGTCGAAGTAATAATTAATGTGCGCTTTTTCCACTTCCCCGCTTCCCCTACCCCTCTAAACGGCCGTTGACAATTCCGGAAAAATACGGGTTTCGTAGGTTTTCCTACGAGGAAGACGACGGCGCGATCGGAACGCGAAAAAAGTATCGGGAAATGCGTCAAAAAAATGCGAGAGTACGGACCCGTTTTCTCGAAAAGTCCGACGAAAAACTACGTTTTTTCCGATTAAAATATACCCCGTAAAGGTACGTTTTTCGGAACGGTTTTCGCCGGCGAAATAAAGGTTTGATCTTGACGAATCTGAATCCGAAATCGGATATCGAAAAAAGTGAAGAGAACTCGGTCGAATTGCCAGCGGAAGCGAAGGGAACCGTTTAATATGACATTTTTAATCCAGCCGCCTTTTCACAACGTTGCGAGAGGCCTACCTACGCACTTGCGAGGCGAGCAGGTATACATAGGCCATTTCAACAGAATAAATACGGACTTTGTCCTACACATATACAGGTATACCTTGCGAGCGAAGCGAGCAACATCCCCTAATAAACTTTTCGTGGTTCCACGTAGTTTTATAAGATTTAATTTGTTTGTAAGAATTTCCAACAGAAAAAAACGTCTGCCAAGTTGGGTGGGCAGTATAACTTCCTCAAGGGTATACAGGTATACCTTGCGAGCGAAGCGAGCAACATCCCCTAATAAACTTTTCGTGGTTCCACGTAGTTTTATAAGATTTAATTTGTTTGTAAGAATTTCCAACAGAAAAACATTAATTATAAGGACTATACCACCTCTCTATTGATCAATGTAGTCGGACACGAAATAGTGAATCAGCTTTTTAGTAATCTACTGGTATACCTACTAATAACTATACAGGGTGTCCCAGCTATTATGAACCAAGCTTGTTCGAAGCTATTATGATGCACTTATAAATTATCTTTTACTATTACATTTATGTTGAATTAGGATATGGATCTTAGTCAAGCAGATTTGTCGTAATTGGGAGTAATAAAGGCAAACAATCTCATTATTATTATTTATTTTATTTTTATTATTATTAATTATTTTTTTAAATAAAACTCCCCTCAAAAGTGGTGGGATCACACCATTAAATAAGAAAATGAAATTCATTTAGTTTACAAGAGGGGAGGGTGCCTAGGGATAAACCAGGAAGTTAAGGAATCTGAAACATGAATTTATAGATTATTAAAATGTTTTTAAATAATCTAAAAAGATTCGATAGTGGGTTCCAACGGGTGGGAGAAACAGTCTATTAGGAGGGAACGAAGGGCAAAGGAACAAAATCGGTCAATGTGGCAACGAGAAAATTATACTTCTGATTTGTTACGTTTGCGTTTGCAGTAAGCTACCGTTAGGTTGGCGCATGCGCAAATGTAAGTATCATTCATCCATCGAGCGTAATTTTCTCAAACTAATTGTTCGATCTCGCTCAAAATCAGTGGATACTCGAAAACGACAATTTAATCATCCATATTGATTTCATCACGATCATTTAGGTAATTATCAAGTGCTGAGCAAGCGCAAACATCAAACCCTTGTTGCAAAAATGTGACACACCTAACTTGGAAGACGTTTTTGAATACTTTTTATTTTTTCAATGAATACGAGGTCTGTATAGGTAAATATCTATTCAAGATAGCTACGCTCCTCGTCCGCCCCTTGCCCCCGCTGGGTTCACCCCATACCCCCTTTCGTTCTCATCTTGAGCCTCGGCTAAACATTTGATGAACATGGAACACGCTTCATTTCAAATGTCAGCTTCATAGTACTTGCTCCGGATTTCATTCAGCTGATTAGAGGGACTCTATACTTCATGATTCGATTCTGGACGTCCCAAGGGTTCTCCATTTCGAATCTTAGTTTCATAAGTTGAATAGCAAAGAAATAACTTCCGGAGCTCACTCAGCTGATCTAGGGGGCTTCAGACTTTATCATCCATTTCTAGGTGTTCTATGAGACTTCCATTCCAAATTTCAGCTTCATGGGTTGAATAACAAAGAACTCAGCTGATCTGGGTGGCTCTAGACCTCATGATTCGTTTTTAGACGTCCCAAGAGGCCTTCATTTCTAATGTCAGCTTCATAGGTTGAATAGCTAAGAGATTAGCTATTGAGCTCACCCAGCTAATAAAGGGAGCACGATTCGATTCTAGACGACCCAAGGGGCCTCCATTCCAAATTTCAGCTTCATAAGTTATCAGGGATCTAGGTAACCCCCCCCCCCCCCCCCCCAGAGGTGCAATGGGGGCCTAAATCCTCGACAAAGAGGTAGAGGAGGTTGACAGTATCCCGTCAAAGAGATACCACTCCTACTAATAGCAGTAATGTGCTATGTTCGGAGTAGATAGGTTTCCAGGGACCTGGATCACCCATCCAACGCCAAACTCAGCTTCTCAAAAACACGAGAAAAGGCGTGCGACGCCCGTTGTTCACCAGCGGAGCGACAACAGCGCATTCTCTGAGATCCCGACGGGAACTCTATGACGGGAACTCTGTCACAAGGTTTAATAACAAAGAACTCAGCTCCGGATCTCACTCAGCTGATCTGGGTGGCTCTAAACCTCATGATTCCTTTTTAGACGTCCCAAGAGGCCTTCATTTCTAATGTCAGCTTCATAGGTTGAATAGCTAAGAAATTAGCTCTTTAGCTCACCCAGCTGATATAGAGAGCACGATGCGTTTCTAGACGTCCCAAGAGGCCTTCATTTCAAATTTCAGCTTCATAGGTTGAACAGCAAATAAATTACGTAGATACGCCGCTACTTTAGTCTCGTTTTTTCGTCACAATATTTTGTGACATTTTTCACTTTAAGGTCTCGGTAAAAGCGTATTCCGCGCTAAGAAGAATCAGTGTGCCTTGTGTATTTCCCGAAGCTCCTCCTACGGACACGTTTCTACTGCTTCCATTGCTTTCAGGAAGAATTCGTAGTAGCTAATAAAAATAAAGTTGACTTCGGTACGAGATAAAAAGCTATTTACTTAGAGTAGGTCACGTTTCTGAAAGAAAAATATAAATGCGTTCTGCCTTCCGGGACTTTCTTTGTTTCACAAGTTTTTATAACACAAAAATCCCTCATTTAGTGCGGTTCCTAAAACGGGGAATTAAACAACAAAACACTTGAACACAATTACTTTATTCCTCATTGTTGTAAATTCACTACCTATGTTGATATATTGGCATTCGCCATTAACTACTTCAACATCAAACCCTCTATGTGTTCCATTATCTGTTCTGGTTTCATTCATTAATTGTAAAAGTAGAAGTCTTGTAGAGTTGCACAAAGTTCTAGTTTTCTCTCATTTTAATATTAGTGATATTTTACTGTGTCAGTAATGTAAAACATGGCGCTGTCGGTTCTTTAAATTTTGTAAAGTTATAGTCGCGATTTTTTTCCTTCGTAATTGCCCAAGCTTTTGTCAAGTTACCGCCTAATTTGGATTTGGAAAGCCTCAACATTTCCGCGGAATGGAAGTTCTGGAAGCAGACGTTCACCGACTATCTGGTAACAACCGAACAGGAAGAGAAGGATGATAAGGTAAAACTTTCATTGCTTAGAAATATAATGGGGCATGTTGCGGCCCGCATAGTTTCTACTCTACCGATTTCTGATGAAGATTCTAAAGTTTACGCCTCTGTCATTAGTGCAATTGATGATTTTGCAAATCCTCGCACTAATGTTGTGTTTGAACGGTTTATATTTAATTCCCGACGCCAAGCAGAGGGTGAACCGTTTGATCATTTTCTCACGGAACGTAGGCAACTATTGTCCTCGTGCGACTATGAAAACGTTTCAACTGAATATCTCATTAATCAAATATTGAGAGATAAAATAGTCAATGGCATTAGGGAAAAGAATGTACAAGAAGCCCTATTACGTCAAGATAGTTTAACACTGACCAAAGCCATTAAAATTTGTCGATCGAGTGAACAAAGTAGGTTACAGGTAGAGAAAATCAACTCACCTCCAAATGAAATTTCAGCAGTTCGTCGAAATAAAACAAATAAATTTAAAAACTCCAACAAAAATATGGACAAATTTGATTGTGGTAGGTGCCAAACTTCACATGGGCCTCTAGAATGCCCCGCATTTGGTAAACCTTGCGAAAAATGTGGTATCAAAAACCATTTAGCAGTAAGTTGCAGAGTCGGCAGAAAGATCAAACCGGTAGATTTCAAATCTGAAGAATCTTCCAGTCCCTCAGATGATGACTCAACTATTTCCTGTTTTTCTTTAAAATCTCTTGAACCTAACCCCAACCCCTTTACATACAAAATCAGAAATGTTTAAAAAGGGGAAAGTTCCGAATGGGTAGAAAATATTTATATCGAAAATCTTAAAATTAAATGTAAGTTGGATACTGGTGCTGAGGTAAGTGTTATGCCTTTAAAGATTTTCAAACAAATCAAGAAAAATAGCCATATTAAACCTTTTCAGACAAATGTTAAATTAGAAGGCTTCGATGGCTCAACTACTCAACCAACAGGCAGAGTGAATCTCAAATGTGAATATAATGGCTTACAAACTTACGAAGATTTCATGATAATTGATGCTAAAACTATATCACTTGGACTTCCCGGGTGTTTATCTTTGAATTTAGTTAAACGAGTTCACAAGCTCAATCTTCAAAACGTCCACTCCATTGAAGAACATATTGAGGTATTTTCAGGTACTGGCATATTTCCAGATCCGTGTACCATCACCATTAGGGAAACATTTCCTCACATATGCCACCCACTTTCCCACATTCCTAACAGCTTGTTTGAACCGTTGAGAGCTGAACTCGATCGTCTTGTGAAGAGAGATGCGATAATTAAAGTAGAAGATCTGTCACCATTATCTTGCATTAATAAAATCGTTTTAGTTGAGAAGTCTAACGGGAAAATTCGTTTGTGCCTCGATCCGTCTGATTTGAATAAAATAATTGTGAGAAAACCTAAAACTATGCTAACTTTGGAAGAAATAGCTTCAAAATTACGAAGAAAACATTTTTTTTTTTTTCTGTGTGTGTGATTTGTCCGAAGGCTTCCATCATATTCCTCTAACGGAAGACTCTTCTTGGAGGTGCTGCTTAGCAACTCCATTTGGAATTTATCGTTACCTTGTTTTACCTTTCGGAATAGCCAATGCTCCTGAAGAGTTTCAGTATGCCGTGGAAAAATATTTTGGGGATTTGGATAACGTTATAATCTGGTTTGATGACATCGATCCATGTTATGGGCGAAACTGAAGCTATCCATGATTTTGCCATGAGTAAAGTTCTTCAAAGAGCTAAACAAATCGGTGCTGTTTTCAACAATGATAAATTTCAGTATCGGTTAAAAGAAGTTCGTTATGTTGGCCAAATTTTTAATCATGAAGGTATGCGAATGGATCCAAGTAAAAATGAGGCATTGGCTAACCTTGAACCTCCATCGGATAAGGAATCGCTCCAAAGAATTATTGGATCTTTCAATTATGTGAGAAAATATGTGCCCAATATGGCTGAAATAATGTCACCTTTGAGTAGTTTACTCAAAAAGGATGTGCAATGGATCTGGACACCATTACACGACGAATATTTTTCAAATCTAAAAAAGGTTGTATCTAAAGCTCCTGCGTTAGTTCCATATGACCCAACCAAACAAATCATTTTACAATGCGATGCCAGCAAAAATGGGATTGGCAGCTGTCTTTTCCAACAGCATGACGGTAATTTTAAATTAGTTGCTTGTGTTCCATAAAAAGAATTTCCACGAACACTTTTGCAAGATGGCCCATCACTCATTTCATTCACATGTCTGCAACTGATGGAGTTCGAAATAGCTGACGGTTGGAAAACACACATACATATATTATAAAGCAATTAGCAATAATGGGATTTATACGCTCCATTAAATATCTGCAACGAACTCGCAATGAATTTTCTTCATCTCTTTGGAAATTTTAATTGATAAATGTAAATAGTTATGAGCAGATATTCGTAATTCGACTTCCATAAATTCTTATATCTCAGTCTCTTAAACTATTTAAGAACAGATAGAATTATTGTACGTTGGGTTGGTTGAGGGTGAGAGATTTCAGGTTCTCTGATTATGTCATTTATTGTACTTGTGCTAAGCGCTTTCGCCATGAATCGCCTCTGGGTCATTACTTGGGTCAATTTTGCGTTTAAATTGAGAAAACTACAAATTCATGTGGAAACACACACATTGTCAGAAATGACATAATCAGAGAAGCCTGAAATCTCTCACCCTCAACCAACCCAACCTACAATAAGGACAAGGCAACGCATCATAACCAGAAAGAATTATTTGTAGAGAACCCACTTTAATTTCCAGAAATATGGTAGAAGGGGCTGACGCCGAACGCTTCTACAGCGTGTTTCTTCTCGTGATACCTTCAGTATCGAACTTTTGCATCGGACTCACATAATAAAGTCGAGACAGCCGAAGTGGTTGAATGTAGCACGCGATCTCTGCACTGAAGGTTTCGTTTGGTAAGAGAAGCCTCACAAGTGGGACCCTGGAAGGAGTGAGGTCTAAGAATATCCGATTTCTTGCCTTTTGTCTATGAAACAGAAAAAAGAATTATTAACTGAAGGAGTTTATTAAATTTGAACGGCTAACACCAAGAGCCGCAGCTTTGTGGTTCAGGTAGAAACCACCTAACTCTGGATTTTCGGCATCCACTGTGCACTGCCCTGAGAAATCATTAATGTGCAATTTCGGTAATGAGACTGGTTATAAATGAGGTGTTATGTTATACTAGTACCTGTTCCAACTACTTGCAACTAGAAAATAATAAACCTGGCAAATGTTTCTCAATGAGACCTTGATTAGGGCGCAAGCAGCAGTGCTTTGGTTAGAGCAGTAGAAACGGGACTGACTTGGTCGGGAATACAAAAGCATGTAGTATTGGAACTATTTTCTATTTTCCAGAGGGCGTCAACGGTGTCGAAGAGGGACAACAGCGATGCGGCGGATCAGGGGTGAAGAGGCCATATAAACATAAGGACGAGTAGGGGAGAGTCGGGAAATACCGCCACCCCATATAAATATTTAACCACCTGAGTGATAAATCTTGAAGCCAAATACCGTCATCTTTAGTTCAGCAGCAATGTTGGAAAAATTGGTTTTTATCAAAGATAAGCGAGTTCACAGTTTTTGAAGCTTGGCGTTCTAGTTTTACTATTGTCGAATTTTCGTGGTAACAGTTTTTTTTTTTTTTTTTTTTGCATTATACATGGTTATAATGGTAACAGTTTTTTACACGTTTATGTAAATTAGTATGGATGCCAAATCTGGGGAGGAGCCTCTGATTCACAAATCAGGCGGATCCAGACTTTCCAAAACCGTGCCTTGAGAATGATAACCAATGCACCTTGGTACATCAGAAACAAAAATATACACAAGGACATCGAGGTGCAAACTGTGTCGGAAATCTTTGTCAGCTGCTACTCACGATTCCATCAACGACTTCAGCATCACCCAAACCCATTAGCAGCAGCCATTTTAGATGCAATTCCTCCCGACCGTCAGAATAGGCACTTAAAAAGAAAACGTCACACAGACCTGCTCACCACAACTCAACAACAATAAACAGAAGCAACCAATTATAATAAACAATACCTCTCGGATCAGTTAGAAGAACTTACATATCATTGTTGTAACGCATTGTTACTTACCTTATAGTGGGAGAAAGTCACTGGACTTCTACTCCCTTACATGTTACATGTCATATTTATTTATTAACCGTACTTATTAACTAATACATTTTTATGTAATAAAGTTATTATGAATTTGAAAACTCGGCGCTCCGCGCCTCGCCAGGGGGCAAGCCCCCTGGACCCCCGGTCACCTCTATTTACATACTTCGGACGAAATTATTGAAACACAGAATGTGTTTGCGTTGTCGCGCAACCAAGTGACAACCAAACAAGCGTCATTGTTTACTATTCATTTACTATTCATGCTCATAACTCAGGTTGATGGCCACGCACTTCGCAGTAGTTAACATAATATGGTTGGATAAATCAGGAGCTTTCCAACGAATGGTGAACGATTTCTGTGCGATTAAAATTGCGGAAGTTCCATTTCCCTACCAACGGCTCGGTTGTACGTGAAAATCATAAGAAAATTTACAAGCGGTTGCAATCATGTTGACAATATCAATTATTGAGAATGATCATCTGTGTGTAAACAATTGATTCAAATAACCATGCTCATAACTCAGGTTGATGGCCACGCACTTCGCAGTAGTTAACATAATATGGTTGGATAAATCAGGAGCTTTCCAACGAATGGTGAACGATTTCTGTGCGATTAAAATTGCGGAAGTTCCATTTCCCTACCAACGGCTCGGTTGTACGTGAAAATCATAAGAAAATTTACAAGCGGTTGCAATCATGTTGACAATATCAATTATTGAGAATGATCATCTGTATGTAAACAATTGATTCAAATAACCATGCTCATAACTCAGGTTACCATCCCGCGTTCCATTTTCGGCTAGTTAGTCCATGGCTAAAACACAAACATTCTGTGTTAAAAAAAAAAAGTTTATGTAAATTGTTGAGCATGACGACGTAGAAAAATAATTTAGCTTCAATTTCCACCCATTACTTCTTTTTTTTTTTTTTTTTTTTTCCAACGAAAACTGTAGTTTCAATGATTTTAACACAGAATGTGTTTTAGCCATGGACTAACTAGCCGAAAATGGAACGCGGGATGGTAACGAAATGTGTGAGGTGATGATTTTCACGTACAACCGAGCCGTTGGTAGGGAAATGGAACTTCCGCAATTTTAATCGCACAGAAATCGTTCACCATTCGTTGGAAAGCTCCTGATTTATCCAACCATATTATGTTAACTACTGCGAAGTGCGTGGCCATCAACCTGAGTTATGAGCATGGTTATTTGAATCAATTGTTTACACACAGATGATCATTCTCAATAATTGATATTGTCAACATGATTGCAACCGCTTGTAAATTTTCTTATGATTTTCACGTACAACCGAGCCGTTGGTAGGAAATGGAACTTCCGCAATTTTAATCGCACAGAAATCGTTCACCATTCGTTGGAAAGCTCCTGATTTATCCAACCATATTATGTTAACTACTGTGAAGTGCGTGGCCATCAACCTGAGTTATGAGCATGAATAGTAAATGAATAGTAAACAATGACGCTTGTTTGGTTGTCACTTGGTTGCGCGACAACGCAAACACATTCTGTGTTTCAATAATTTCGTCCGAAGTATGTAAATAGAGGTAACCGGGGGTCCAGGGGGCTTGCCCCCCGGCGAGGCGCGGAGCGCCGAGTTTTTTACTTCAAAACGTTTACTGGGGCAATATCGCCACACCAAATTCAGGCTAATTTTGCCATGGCGGTATTTCCCAAATGTTCCTTGTTGGATGTAAGTCTTGTTGGATAATTTCAAAGCTTTTTTGTTGTAATAATCACCTATTTCTATTAATTCTGAGTAATTAAAGTATAAATTAATAATTAGAGTACGAATTAAATAGTGATACCTAGCTTATCTCATAGCTCAGGTATATGTTTACCTAATCGTGATTCATTAGATATTTCCCTACCTATGTACTGAATAATAGTACAGTATCTACCTAACTGCCTTCCTATATCAACACAATCGTTGTAAGATTCCACTGTTCATGCTCCCGTTTTGATTTTGACAATGGACGTTAGTCTTGTGAATTTCGCGGCGACCTGAAGAAGAGCACAAATGTAAAACTTTAAAAGCCGTGAAGATGGAATGATATATATTAAAATATATCAATTTTTTACGAGTTTCGCGTTGAACGTTGTCAATAATTCAGTTCCTGTGAGGAACCAACATTATTTTATCAATATTTATTTTGCTTTAATTTTACTATTCTGATGTGGAAATTGTTTTTCAACCTTTAGTGAATCGTTTTCTTGTCAAATAAGTTCCCCAATATGGTGAGAAGCTACCCAGGAAGAGTTTTTGAAATTCGATAAATCGTTATTCCGATGTTATGATGAGACTGTTCATTTCCCCCTTGTTTTAGTATGGCGGTAGTACCCTAACCCCATGGCGGTATTTCCCCAGCTAAATTGTTATTTACTAAGGCAGTGTCCTTCGTGGCTCCACCGCGAGCGTCAAGCCTAAAAACGAGCGTTGGCGCGCTGCCGCGTCATGCCGCGCGGGAGAAAGAATGGTGTCCTACGTGGAAACGCAAAAACGCTTCGTAGTTAAGCTAGTTAGCTACTTAACCCGTTCTGTTCGCATCACCTGTGTTTTCAACTTCATTTTTTTATTTAATTTTGCATTCATGCCTTCGATCAACAAGTTTGATCTGTTGACCAGCTCAACGGCTCTTTCGTATTATTTAGCTGTAAATAATATAAAAAAGGAGACCTGCCGAGGAAATATTTAAAAGCCGGAGCGAGTTCGGTGAATTTCATCACTTACACTCCAATAATCTTGGAAGAGTTTCTGAAGATTTAGTGTGACAATCTTCCATAATGAGGTTTTATCATACATATAAAAAAGACAATCCAATTATCACTCATTTTAGTGATTAATTTAGATCAATGATAATTTAAAGGTCTTTTTTGTATGCTAAAACCTAATTATACTCCAATTTGAGGGAAAGTGAATAACCCTTTAAATCATAAGCATGAATGACAGTAAGACCTTCGATTACATCATGTTCAAAAATTAAGCAAGAATTTTACCATTTTATATTCAACAAGAATTTTAATTCGTTACAATGATTTTTAAAAAAGGTAACAACTACAAAAATATTTGGTAGAATCCAAAAGTTGGTTTGTATGGCAGAATAATAGGAACTACGAGAAAGATTTCCAGAAAAATTGCTCAAATTTCAAAACAATCAAACATAAATATACCTACTGTGAACAATGAATAAAATTTACTCACGTGGGCACGACTCAAACCTTCGTATTTTGTTTTTACCATTGTCTAGAAACACTAGACAATATATTGTAATTTTCTACGAAACTGGGCATCTCCCGATAAAGGTTTATAATAGATGTAATAAATGTAGAACTGGCCGTTTCTATATCAGCTAACTCCATTATCACAGAAGAAAACGTGCGGAAAAAGTACGAAAACAAGTTCAAAATGTCGACAGAGGTTAGAAGAACATCATATAAACGCGTTTGACGCGCGGCAAACGCGATAAAAATCAAACTTGTTTGAAAATCAAACTGAAGCGTTCAACGTTTAACGCCATCGCGTCGCCGTGCGGGCAGGGTCACGTGACAACTTCCGCAAATTTCATTTGAACGCGTAAACGCCTGAACGCATTGACGCGTGCGGCAAATGCATGTAGGACACTGCGTATATAAAGTTGCTATGCAACCAGCAAAAACGTTGAAATTCACTACAGGAGATGTGTTTTGCTTTGATGGTTTGCTGTGATAGACAGGAGGCGATATTACCCCATTTTCCCCTACGAGATAATAATGTAAACTAATCTTCCTCAATAGAGATTATGAGCCGAAACGACAATGTTACAATTTTAATACTAGCATCCATTGATTAGGATAACACGGAAATCTACCTACCAGCATTTTCTTTGCCCACACAGTTTCGGATTATTTGTGTTCCTATAAAAGTTTATTGAGGTAAATAAATGTTTAGTAGGAAAGCTGCACCACGCCTGAGATGCCCGATCGGTCCGCGATGGGACCGATCGGTGATATAGGAGGACTTTACACAGAACACTTAGCGAGTAAAAGGCTTTGGAATATACACCAGTCCAAAACTCTACCTCATATACCTGCAAAGAATACCATTATGATTTTAATTTTTCTAACGTTTCTATATTTGGACAGTTTAAATTAAAACAAAATCTTACACAAAAAGCCTTTCTGTCCTTAAATTTGTTATTTTTTATTTTTTTATTTTATTATTTTATTTTTTTATTTTATTTTTTTATTTTTTATTTATTTTTTATTAAACTTTAATATTTCTCCCCAGGATCAGGGATTTCTTCAGGGGGATAAAATTTCAAAATTGTGAAATATCTACCTACTTATAGTTTTCTTTTTGTGATAAAAATTGGTGTTAAAGTTATGAAAATCAAATTGAAAATTGTTTACGTTTATGAGGGTAACGATGTTTTTCCGTATATTTTACCTAGTTCGCTGTTGACAGTAATTATAAATTCAGAGTCCCTCAATCAAATACGAGTAAATTTTTATCAAGTTTCGAGTGTCTGTTCAGAAGTTAATTGAATTTGAATTTTATATCTTAACCATTTCTAGAAATATTCTTTTTTTTTCAAATTAGATTCTCTCCCAAAAATTTAGAAATTTTATTTTCTTGTAGGACATACTATTGACTTCAAAAATTCATCATTCGTTTATCATCAGAGAATTAAAAAGACTTGAGATCTCACAGGAATATGGGTTATACAGATCAATGAAGGCAGCAACAACATATTTTCTATTTGAGAAGGCTCTGCGAGTGAATTGGACAAAAGAGTCTACAGATGACGTCGCTGATCTGGCACGTCTGAACCCATAACAATTCTTACTGAACAACTGATGATACTCCAAGAACCATTGCAACCGCAGTTTGACCATGGTATTGAGTAGCTTTGCTGGACATGACATTAATGCAATTGGCCTGGAAGAGGTTATCAAAGCAGGATCCTCCCCCGATTTAACGGTTAGGCATATTTCTATCAGCCTCGAGTCTTCTGGATACTCTGAAACCATCCAAATCCTATTCATAGCATTCATTAAACAGTGTTTTCCAGAGGCAAGCAAGGCTTGGAGCATCGTGAAACTGATTTCAACCAACCCAGGCGCAGTGCCTTTCTTATCGAGAAAGGCTGCATCAAACTCAGTAATCGAAAAGAGAGCATCGCAAGAGCCATCAACTAGTGATGCTTGTGGTCGTGTGACATGAATGACTACTACCAGGTTATTGGGTAGGTCACAAACTGTTTCAAGGAATGTTTTTCCATTGCGTGCAGACTGACGAACTACTGACTGCTTCCTCTTTCCTTTCTGTCGTTGTAGGGCTTTCACTCTACCACAAGTACCCTCAATGTCACCTGGTCTTATATCGTAGCGGATTGACCTCCAGGTGCTTTTTTTGGATTTTCGTATCGCTTGTTCAACACGGCTTTTTACCTCCAGGAAAATGTCATAATTTTCCGGGGTAGGGTTGGTACGATGTATATGTTTTTTAACCCAATATTCTTTGTCATAGATTTTTGATGGTGTCATTCTACCATGGCTTAGGTGTGAGCCGCAACAATCCTCCACTCCCGATCGTTTTGTTGTCTGATCGGCTGCAGAATCAATTACATTTAATATTTCAGTCATCTCCAACTAGGTTGATTCAAGTTTGGCTAATTCCATTTTGATCTTTTCCTTCAATTCTCCAGCTGTGAAAATTTTGAGCCTTCGTTCACTGTCTTGAATTGAATTGATTTTGGAACTTCCCAATAAAATTTCTAAAGATTAATGATGTCATTCTAGGAGTACAGTTACCGACTTTGTTTATCGGTATCGCGTTACAATTTCTCATCTGAATAGTGGGTTGAATTTGTAACAGAGTTACCTCCTGAGAGGTACATCAAGCTCCCGTCAGAGCACAAGAGATAGCGTTGGCGGCGTCCCGTTGAGGAATCAATAGGAACCACGCGCTGTTCTCGATCGTTTTAGACAGCTGGTTTGGCGTCGGATGGTTTTCCTGGTGACAGGAATATCAACCTTCCCCGAACATGGCTCATTAAAAGCTATTAGTAGGGGTGGTATCTCTCTGACGGGATGCCTGTTACCTCCTCTATCTTTTTATGAGGATTTAGGCCCCCATTGCACCTCTGGGGGGGGGGGGGGGGCACCCAAATTCCTTATATGGTAGCAGAGCGTGGTTTGGATTATGCACGGCTGACGCCTAGTAGTCCAATCCACTATTTTTTGGGGCGTTATTGTTTCAGAAGAAACATGGCCCGGGGTTCCAGAAGGAATTCCCATTATCACCCTTTGGTATATAAATAATTTCATTGGTCTTTGAATTATAATTTCTCTTTTATTCCCCTTTTATATTTTATATACCATATTATCTTTCAATTTTATGCCACCTGAGTATTGCTATAATGTCAATTACCAGGTTAGTGCACAATTTAAGTCCCCATAGTTGGGCAATTTAATTTTATATTTTCTTTCAATGCCACCTGAGTGCACAATTTAAGTCCCCTAAGTTGGGCAAATTCATTTTATATTATTTTCTTTCAATTTTATGCCACCTGAGTATTGCTATAATGTCAATTACCAGGTTAGTGCGCCATTCAAGTCCCCATAGTTGGGCAATTTAATTTAAAAGTCCCCAATGTTGGGCAAATTAATTTCTATATATATTTTGATTTCCTAAGGTATAAGTCTCCATAGTTGAGCATCCGTTTTGTCCCGATTGTTCAATGAAGATACTTCTTATGAAGCTTCATTGACAATCCAGTTTTAATTTCTATTCCCCCATCCAAAACGCCAATGCAGCTATTTATGATTGAATGAGCATTAGTTCTCAGCTATTCACTATTCCACCCAACTACCATACTTGATCTTCAATCAAGTATGTCTTTAAGGGGAGGAGTGTAACAGAGTTACCTCCTGAGAGGTACATCAAGCTCCCGTCAGAGCACAAGAGATAGCGTTGGCGGCGTCCCGTTGAGGAATCAATGGGAACCACGCGCTGTTCTCGATCGTTGTAGACAGCTGGTTTGGCGTCGGATGGTTTTCCTGGTGACAGGAATATCAACCTTCCCCGAACATGGCTCATTAAAAGCTATGACTAGGGGTGGTATCTCTCCGACGGGATGCCTGTTACTCTCCTCTACCTGATTTATGAGGATTTAATCCCCCATTGCACCTCTGAGGGGGGGGGGGGGGGGGGCACCTAAATTCCTTATAAATTTAAAAAACACATGACCCCCAGCCCATAGACAAATCATGACAATATCCATATCAAAATGATCGTCAACATGGGAGCAAATGAACGCTGGTGGAACATAGTAAAGTCCTATAAACTACATCGTATAATCTCATATAATTTAAATGGGAGGCTCACTTCATGATATCAAGTTTATCGTAACTTTGATAACTTATAAATGGACAAGAAAAGCCCACGTAGCTGATTCATTTAATCTCACTTATTTGCAGTTGATGGTTGCCTCCGTCAATGTAGACTAACTTAGATTCTGATGTAGGTATTATTAAAGTTCAGGCGTTTAATTTAATTAATTAATCCTAGGGAGGAATAATGCAGAAACCGGTCCGATCGAACCTATGCAGATATATTTAGTTACCTAATGTATAATACGAGTATAATTCGTTTAATAATGAAAGACAAACGTCCTGCGTACATGGGCTATCCAATACATAAATAATGAACCTTTACGTAATTAATTGCCGCGTTATACAGGGTGTTCACACCTAAGATTGTTCACCTCCTAGGGATCGATTTTACAACCGATTTCCAACAAAAAGTTCCTCCTTGTAATTTTTTTAATCCTCTATTTTTGGAGTTTTTTTACTTTCAAGTTCTTTTGTGTTTTCAACCTTACATCACTAAATGGCCATACCTCCCCTAACTTACAATGTAGTCTTAAAAATAGATATGTTGTTGGAAAGAGCGTTAAATTTCCCATCTCCCCAAGGTGTTTGGATTCTTTTTACAGTTGGTGACGTAGGTGAAAAAATTGACTAAACACGAGAATTTCTCACTTTTTGAAATTTCTCATTTTTTCTTTCTTTCTTAAAGGTTTTTGAAATTTCTCATTTTTTTCTTTCTTTCTTAAAGGTTTGTCAAGTATTAAAACAAAATTGCGAAAAACCGCATAATCTAAGCTTTTCAAAGGTATAATCAATTTTTATTCCGTGGGCCCTTTCGTAACCCTACTTCCAAGGAGGGATCGAATAGTGGTTAACGGGGTTACCACTGGCCATACCCGTCTTACTCACAGACACCTGCTTAGTGCAGAAGCTCGAGATGTTGTCTGTGGGAGGTGTGGGGGTAATCTGTCCATCCGCCACTTTCTGGAGGACTGCCCAGCCCTTGTAGAACTCCGAGTCCAGCATCAGCTCCCTCAGTGGGTTGATGTTTTATGCGGACTAGACAAGGTCCGATCCCTGTTGTTGTACCTGAGAGCCGCTGAGCTCTACTACGAACTGTGATATCTGATCTGTGGTTTATATACATACATCTAGTCGTAGTTTTATTTCACTTTGCTGATTGTATATAATAGCATGTATACTGTTATTAGCCTACATATTTTACATCTAGTCTTAGTTGTATTACTTTATTTTTGGGGTTTTTTTTTCGACCACTTTGGGGGCTGAACAGTGGTCATCACTGTACCCCTCATTTTTTTCCCCTTCCGAGTTGCCGGTGGAGTCCATAATGACGCTCCTTTTTAGTCTGGGATGGCAGCATGACTCCTCTTAAAATCGTGCCACTTCCAGTGTCCCTTTGGATACCTTGTTCAATGCCGCTAATGACCCTTCTGGTTGAGGTGCGGCTTAAACCTTAATAAAAAATATTTAAAAAATAAAAAGAGTACATTGAAAGTTAGGGGAGATATGGCCATTTAGTGATGTAAAGTCGAAAACACGAAAAAAACTTTAAAAAGTGAAAAATCTCCAAAAATCGAGGGTTTAAAAAATATTGCAAATTGGAACTTTTTGTTGGACATTAGTTATATAGTCGATCCCTAGGAGGTTAAAAATCATAAGTGTGAACACCCTGTATAGTAAGAGTTTTACCTACATCATTGAGGAAAAACAAGAGTGGATGCTTAGTACCTCGCCTTTCTATTGACCTCGCCAAGCCACGCAACAAACATAAATTTCAGTTCAATCATTAAGGCGTTCAGCATGAATTAAGGCATTAGGTAATCCACTGCCTGTTTGCACAACGCATAGACTAGGTGTTGCGGAACGGAAGGGTTTGTCGAGGAGTCGCAGCAGCTTACGAACAGCCCAACCCCTCGTTTTTCGCTCCATAAGAAGACCTCCCTCTAATTAAGACGAAGAAGTTAGCACCCTCTTGGCCACTTGTATTCATACCCTTGTTGAGCTCACAAAAGGTGCCCCTGCATAATCTTCATTTCTACCGCACCGACACGTTCATATAAAAGAAAGTAAACGCTGGAAGTTAAAAGGGGAGCGTTCCCTCTCCACAGGAACTACAGAATAAACACAAAATCGGTGGGTAACTTGTTTGTAAAGGCTCTGTCAAGCGGACCGCGTGCTGGCCGCGCAGGTTGTTGTGGACTCTGAATTATGGGGTTTTGAATTATGAGTGCCAAATTCTATGTTGAAGTAGATGTAGATATATAGGAAAAATCTCAGGGTGGGGTTATTTTGGGCCCCAGCACGGAAGCCTGGTGGATTATTGTACTTTTCTGAGAGTTTTGCGTTTAATCAAAGAGATTCAGCCCTCTTGTGAGAGATATGAGTCCCTTGATTAATTGTTTGCTTCGAATAGGCCTCATTGGGGTTTGCACCCCAGAGAGTTCAAATCTGCGATAGGTGAGTGCAGGGCACTCGAAGATTATGTGGGATGCTGTTTCGTCCAAAGTAGTCTGCACAGGTTGAACTTTGCGTGACCCCTATGAAGTGTAGGTGGAAACGTAGGGGTGCAAAGCCGCTTATAGAGCCGAAATTGTTTTTAGTTCTCTACGGTTTTTCCTGTTAAGTTTCTCAGTAAGTTTGGCAGTAAGTTTGGAGTTGGGTTCAGCCACCATGAGTTTTTTGTGCATGTCCCTTAATATTGGACAATCTTCTTGTGGATTGTTGATCAACTCACATGTTGATGGTCCTTCTAAAGGTAGTTTTTGGTAAACCAACTGCTGGCTCAGGCCCTACAAAAGGGGTTTGGGAGCCACATCTTGCGAGCTCGTCCACCTTTTCGTATGTTGAAGCGGTTATCCTCGTATTTAGAAAATAGAGAGCTAGTGGTAACCATCAATGGATGTTTGTCTTTTTCTTTTATGCCTACATCTGGTGTACCCCGGGGTTCCCATTTGGCCCATTGTTGTTTTTATTATTCATAAACGACATTTGCGACATTTTTGATACTGTAAAAATATTACTTTTTGCAGATAATTTACAATTTTTTTGAACAGTCGAAGCAGAGAGTGATGTGAGCATTATGCAGAGAAACCTAGACTTTTTGTCAGCTTGCTGTGTATTGAATGGGCTTTCATTAAATGTTGGTAAATTTTGTTGCTTATCATTCACTAGATCTATGTCACCATTTGTTGCAAATTATAATATTGGTGGGCAGGCGCTTGAAAGGTGTAGCAGCAAAAGGAATTTGGGCGTAGTTGATGACAGTGAGCTGAGCCTGTCAAACCACTATCACTTTATTGTATCTGGTGCTCTTCGGCAGCTTGGATTTTAGTCAAGGACTACAAGGTTATTCCGCAATCCAAACTGTATTAAACAACTTTATGTTGCTCTTGTAAGAAGTCGCCTCGAATTTGCTTCAATTGTGTGGAACCCATTCTATACTGTATACATCGATTAGATCAAAAGGGTACAACATAAATTTAAAAAAAATATTTTTTTAATAAAAGAGTAACGAACATAGTCATTTTTACTGATAAATCGATGATGGAATCATTGGGGTTGCACTCGCTCGCTGATCGTCGGAAGATTAAGGAAGATATTTTCGTTCATTAATTATTGAATGGTCTGATTCACCAGCTTCGCTTGAGCTTTTAAACTTTAAGGTGCCTTCCTATTCCAGAAGGTCAAATGATTTATTTGTGCCTCATTTTACTAGAGAAAATTATTCATTTAATAACTCATCAGTTATGATTCAGAGGTTAATTAATTACATTCATACTGAATTTAATTTTGATTTTAATATTGATAGCGAGAAATCTCCAAGAAGAAAATTAATGAATTATTTTTCCAGCTCAGTGTGATTAGATGTATTTTATCATTTCCCCCCTTTATTCACAGATGCATGTATCATTTTCTTTTTACAACCGTACAACCAATGCGTTACTAGGGAAGGGAAGAGTAACTCCCTTAGTTTTCATAGCAGGAAAATCGTTAGCCACTTTTTGGAATGCTCTCGTTTTATCACAGCATCTCATAATCCCTAAGTCTCTGTAGTGTCAAGGAAAGCTGATTTATTACGCTCAGTTATAAACTACTATTGCTAAGTAACCATAATGCACTAATACTGTGTAAAATTAATCATTAATAAATGATCTGACTGTAGAACCATATGTCTACCGTCCGTTTTTTATTTGATTCACATAATCCTGACTATATTCGCTTCAGCATTTAGTTCAAAAAACATCCCACTCGAACAGAGAGTGCCTTTAGACAACTACAACACTGATTGCAAGGTACATTACAGTAACATAGGCACCCATTTCTTTTTTTAGTTCGTTACTGAGCTGACAGATGGCAAAACAAGTCATTCTTTTTCGTCAGAGAAGCTGCAGGAGCTGGACATGATGGCCGTAGAGGAGAAAGTCTCTCTGGTTCGCCGTCAGTTTTGCGTTCTGTTTGGCACCCCTGGTCCTGACTGGATCTTTGTTGTTCTGTTTGTTGTTCAGTTTGACAGGGCCTTAAATTGCTGTCTGTTAAAAGTCCGTAACCCAAGTGGAAAAGCTGAAAAACTTCCTGGTTTCTGTGCTGCGTCGGACACTGGGGCGAAATGCGTTTCTTCTGGACATGACAATGTTGCGATCGATTCTTATAGGAAATTTTACGCTGATTTCGAATACACCCATCCTTACCTAAGTAAATACATAAGAAAATACATACACACATACATATTTCCTGGTGGAAAAACACCGAAAAACTTTTTTTTTTTTCAACATATATAGCAACATACAGCCCTTTAGCACCGCGAAGACATTTTTTGTCCAACACAAAAATTGTAGAAAATAAAGTTTGAGTCTAATGAGCTCAACCCCAGCTCTTCAGCTTTGATGGCACGCCTGAATTTAGCGGTTATTTATAGCAAAGGTGGACCAAACCGTGCGTTAAGATAATGAAGAGACAAAAAAATCATAACATCAGCAATTCTTATAGAAAATTTGATGCTGATCATAATAATTAGTTTGATCGCGATACAACCAAGAACACTGAATAGAGGCATCAAATATGAATTTGGAAGGAAGGCCCTTGCGGCGTCTAGAAACGAATCATAAAGTCTATCAAGGTGAAAGCGAAAGTGGGTCTCCCCAGCGGGGTCCCATGCGACGTGCGCAGCGCCGAGTTTCTACCTAGCGTCATCTCAGTGTAACTCTTCCTGGCCAACATTGCTGCTGGCAAATAAGGCGTTTGTGCTTTAATTTTTGAAGATCTATCTTTAGAAATAAACAATTTATTGGAATTAACTCCACTTGTGAATTATGACAACCAAACAAGTCAATAAATCACATGTTGAGGTTGTTCCATGTAAAATATAATTTTATATTTTGTAAACACGAGATTTCTACATTCTAACAGGTGCGTTCTTCACCCTAACTACTTCCATTCCATTGTGAATGCCTCTCTTGAAATTATATCATACAATGACTTTTGTGTTACCTATACTTCTTACAAATACAGAGCTAAACAGGGCTTTAAAGAGCGCTTACAAATCCACTGTAAGATTAAATAGGGATATATCCCCGTTTGAGGGAGATATGGACCACCACATTTGGAGAACAGCAATGGTGTTTATTGTAATTAGCGAAAATTGGCCAAGCCGCTGAAGAAGCGTCCCACTCCCAAACACAGCCAAATAGAATGACTATTGACTTTCCCACAATTGATGATATTATGCATGTTGTGGCTTGGTATATTTTGTACTCGGAGCTTCTTTTTGGGGATATTATTATAACAATCAACCTACTAAAAAGTCTTCGTAACCAGAACAACATAATGTAATTGTAACCCAGCAAAAAATCACATGACCGCTTCACTGGGGTCGCATTTTTGCAACACAAAACCTAACGCTTTTGAGCACGTAGGTCATGATTGATACATGTTCTATGCTTAAATGAAGCATTATCCCCATGTGAGAAAATAGTCCGAATTTGTGTGATCAAAAATGTTCTCAAATCAGAAATTACAACAAAAAATAAGTTAATAAAATAAAATGAAATAATAATAATAAATAATTTTTAATAGTCGTTAAAAATAGTCCAGAATTTCAACATTCACTCGCATTTTTATCGTAGACTACCAATCCTAATTAAGTTTGTTAGAACGTTTTAAATTTGCGGGTAGAAAATGACATTAAATTTAAATACCTATTGCGAAAAGGGCACGAAATACCATAACTTCTTTTAGTGTAAAATAATAGTTTAACTTTTTTCCCCAAAATTGTGAACGCTTTTAGTTGTGTCCATATCCTGCTAGACTGGGACTTTTGTTAGTTTTACCACCCTTCAGACTAGGTGACCATTTCCTTTGTGATGGTAAAGAAAGTATTAAACATGGTGTTGGTATTAGCTGGAAGAACGTTTGCAGCAATTTACCTTATCTATTGTGGCCCATAAACCTGAAAGCACATCAGTGCTACCAACCGCTGTAGTTCTTCTCGTTTGATATCATTTTTATGATTCACATAAAAGAAGGCAAGCGCTCCATCGAGTTGGAAATTTCTTGGGAGATGTGATGGTGTGTTCAATTCTTCAAGCCGAGAGATGAAGACACATTTAGTTGACAGTACTCTACGGTGACTTTTTTATTGAAAACAGTTCGTGTAGATGAGTTGGTACAAGTATTCTTTTCCGATTCGAAGAACTTTGTTGAAGTCTTTTCACTGTTTCAATTAGTCACATGGAATCTCCTAAGAATTAGGAGTTAGTTAGAGGGATTGTTCTATTCAACTTACAGGAGGATTGTAAGTTGAAGATAACAGAAACTGGCCTTCATCACTTTGTGTAGTAACCTGAAGTTATTATTGTATTGTTACCTAGTGGTTCTAGTTTCATTGTAAACGATAAACTCAGCTGATCAGGATAGAGCCCTACATCACAATCGTCTTTTATTAACTCAGAGAGCCTTCCTATCAAATTTCAACTTCCTAGGATGGACAGGAGAGAATTTAGCTCAGTGAGCTGATCAGGAAAGAGTCCATAATTTAATCTTCTCTTAATGACCTATAGAGTTTCCTATCGAATAGGTCCAGCAATAAAACATATTCATGTTAAAAGTAAGGTCTCTTAATGCTATATTAATGTAGTGGATTTAAATATGTTTTACTTGGCGTAGGTAGGCCAAGTGGGACATTTATATTCTGATTATGCGGGTTAGTCCCCGGGTTATTCCCGTAAGGAATGTGAGCGGATCCGCCAAGGTCAACTTGCTTGGCGGACTGAACTGAGAGATAGTTCGTGTCGCAGCCGCGTGGAGCACTGGGCTCGCATAGTGGGTGCTGGGTTCGATCAGTTTGGTACTGAGCCGTTTTGTAATATTCCGGCCTAAGATTTATATCTGTAGGAGGAATATGTTGAGCTTGGTTGAGGTACTGAAAAGTATCCTTCGCTTTTTGCACATTTGGAGTGTATTTGACACTCGGATCGGCCGGGTAGGCCTGCGTCGAATATCGTGGGTACTCGGACAGCTTGGTCGAATCGTAATGATCGGCTTCAGAGCGGGTCTGAAAGGTATCCTCGATCTTTTGTATAGGCGAGGCTTGATCGAACGTTTCTTTAACGAATACGTCAGGTGAGAAGGCGATCCCGTCGTGAGGATCGAGCCTTGCGCCGTCGCTGGGACCAGCGGATTCGCCGGGTAGCCTGTAGGGAGCGCTACGGGGGCTACGCGGCCCGGCTTCGCCGTCGTCTGCCTCCCCTTGCATGAGGAAATAAGACGGCCGACGTTCCATCGAAATAACCGAGTTATTAGCTCGTTTCGATGCCTCTATGTATAGAAATAGAGGGTTTGGGAGGTGGACTCGCTTGACAGAGCGTCTTTCCAATGCTCGTATGTCAGGGTCCTACCTCGTAGTCTTGAAAAAGACTTCCTTGGACGGTAAATTAGAGCGGATGAGCAGAGTAATTTACCGGCGTATCCCGGCGGTCGGTGACGAGCCTAATGCTACGAAACCCGGGTGATACGGCTCGGAACGTCCCTCGGGCGTACGATCTAAAGAGAATATCGATAGATGTACCGGGTGGCGTCCTGACAGATGAACTACGTTGGGCAATGAGCAGGATGAATAATCACTGGACTCGTAGATGCCAATGCGAGATCTGTGTGGAGAGAAGGTAGGCCTTGTAGAAAGCAGTAGGAAGCCGTTCTTGAGATGAACTCGGAATGCAGAAGGTTCGTCAGCGTAGAGCGTGTAGAATTCTTCGTACTTCGAGGTGTCGTCGTCGAGAGCGGAGAGTAGAATGAATTTCGGAGGGCTCCTAGCGGGGTATTTATAGGGAGGTGGCCGCCTCCTGCCGCCTCCTGGTTGGTCCGCTTAATTTCATTAATTCGACTGTGTAATCTCATTGGCTCGCACATTGTTTTCTCAGTATCTGCGAGTATGATAGCTGAGCTGGTCTTTCGGGGTGGTTTCCCCACGTCCGTCGCTGCGACGGGGTCCCCGGGGGTGGCTGACGACCTTGAGTTTTTCTGTTTGAGATTTCTCATTCAAGGCGACTTGTTTCGAGATGCTTGTCGCATCTCTCTCGCCCAGTAAATGTTTAGGGAGGTCGCCTTGTGTGTTATTAGTTAATATTTCACTTTTGAGAGAGAATTTAGTATTTTCTCTCTGGTGAAATATTTTGTTTGACGGAGTTATAACTCGACGTCTTATAAATATTTTTGTGTTGTGTCTACCTCTTTTTGGTAGCCCTGAAAAGGGCTGTTGAAAAGAGGGGGTGAAAAGAGGGGGTGGTTTTCACCACAGGGGCCCCCCCAAGACGTCGTGTTATTAACGACGACGCCGGTGGGGGAGAACTGGGAGGTCCACACGGAATTCTCCGTATGAAAACCTCGCCAGTTGGGGCGGAGGCGGAGGTGCAGGCCTCGCGTCCCGCGCCTGTGGTGCGCCCCGGCCTCGTCGGTTTCGACGAGCGCCGCGGGGCGGCCGTGGCCGGCCCGAGCTTTGCCGACGGGAGCCAAACCCGCGAGGGTTTGGCCCGCGGCCGCGGCTGGGCTGTTGCGGAGGTGCTCGTTCCGGCTCCGTCCACCCCGCTGCGCTCATCTCGTCCCACCGAGGCACGGGCACGTCGCCCGAGCTGATCCACTTGCGTGGGATCGTGGGGAGCTGGTGAGCGGGTGGAGCCGTGGGTAGTGGTTGGGCGGGTGGAGCCGGTGGCTTGAAGGGCTGAGGCGTTCTCCACACGACCTCCCTGGGAGCGCTGTGTTCTTGCTGCGTTTCCCTCTTTGGTGAAGGCGGGAGCGGGCCGAGCGGAGCTGGGAGGTTCTCCTCGGCGAGGAGGAACTCCTCGACTTCCTCTGTCAGCATGTGTTCTTGAGTTGGAGGTTTGGAGGCTGCCATGGTCAAGATTGGTATGAGCTCCGGTCGTGGGGTGTTCCATATTTATATCTCCCACTGTTCCTACCCGAGAAAAGTGGGCGTGGCTTGTTTCGAGTGCAGTCACCCACTTCTCGTCGAATTTGGTAGAGGGGACGCGCCCTCTGGCGGATTTTCGGGGAGTTTTCTCCTTACTTTCTGCCTGATTTTGGCTTCGTGACACAGCTTCGTCCGAGTGTAGAGTATAAGCTGGTTTTATTTGCTGTTTGGGAACTTTTTTCGTATGTTCGCCAATTTGCACTGTAACTGAAAACTTATCTCTTTTAACCACTTTGAATGGTCCCGTGTAAGGACATTGCAGAGAGGTGAGCTGTGTGGGCACTCTGATATAGACATGAGTACATGTATCCAAATTTTTGGGCATGTTTACGGCATATTTCGTATTATTATGTTTAATATGCGTAGGCCGGAAGAAAAGAGGTTCCGAAAGGTTTGTAGAAGTTACGAAAATGTCTCCTGGGAGTGGTACGTCAATTCCGTAAACTTTTTGGAAAGGTGTAGTTTCAGTTGCTGGGTCTACTGCCGTACGCATGGCGAGTAGAACTTTTGGAAGTGCGTCGAGCCAATTTTCGTTTTGTGCTTTGAGAGCCTCTTTCAAAGATCTATTTCTGCGTTCTACCATTCCGTTTGTTGATGGTTTGTATGGTAACGTGTGAGTATGTTTTACTCCGAGACGTTCCATAATGGAATTGAATAGATCTGATTCGAATTGAGTGCCCTGATCACTTGTGATGTATTTAGGTACGCCCTTTGAAGCTACCCAAATATTGATAAAGGCGTTTGTGATCGTGGTTGTTTCGATGTTGTTAAGAGGGACTGCCTCTAGCCAACCCGTTGCTCTATCAACCATCATTAAAATGTAACGTTTCCCTCCTTTAGCTAAAGGTAAGGGTCCGGTAATATCAACGTGTACGTGTGAAAATTTGTTAGCCGTTTCAAATTCGGAGTAAGGGAGCTTCACGGAGCGCGTGATTTTTGCTCGTTGGCAAGTTTCGCACGCTCGGACCCAGTTGGAGACATCTGCACGGAGTCCGTGCCAAAAATATCTTTGTTTAACTTTATACACTGTAGAGTGTATACCTGGGTGTCCCAAATTGTGAATTTGGCTGATTATTTCTTGCCTTATTTCGTTTGGAATATAAGGTCTAGGGTGTCCTAGGTCTAGGTTACACCAAATTTCTCCTTGAGGGAATTCAACTCGTGTGAGTTTCAATTTGTCCTCTGCGTTAGGAGGAGAACGAATTTGTGAATTTGAAATGTGCAGTAGAAGATTGCACTCTATTGCAGCCGTAATTTGCGAAATTTCGGCTATGGGTGGACCCTCGTCCGTCTGGGTTGAAATCGATTTTGTTTGAATTTCAACCGGATCGAAGGGTCTGGAGAGTGCGTCGGCGACGACGTTGCTCTCTCCGGGAATATGACGAATGTCACTCGTCATTTGAGAGATGTATGTTAGCCATCTTAATCTCATTTTAGAAAAATGTGCATTTTTCTTAAGCATCGTGCCTAGCAGAGGCTTGTGATCAGAACAAATATGAAAAGATCTGCCGTCCAAGTCATTGTGCCAGTGAATGCAAGCTTGGTAAACGGCGAACATTTCTTTGTCGAATGATGCTTTGTTCTTCCATTGTTCTGGAATTTCTTTACTGAAAAATCCCAATGGTTGGTAAGATTTCGAGCCATGTTTGTCTGTAATTTCCTGCTCTAGTGCCGCTCCGATGTGTGTGTCGGATGCGTCGCAGACTAATCTCCACTCTGCTGTAGGGTGTGGGTGAGCAATGTTATGCAATGTTGCTTTGATCATTGCTTGTTTTAAGCTGTTGAAAGCTTTTTCTCTCTCTGATGTCCATTCGATAGGTGTTCTGTCATTTTTTTTGTTTGACTGAATGGAGTCATACAGAGGTTGTGCCGTGTGAGCGAATTTACTTGAGCAGGCTCGGTAAAAACCACACATCCCTAGGAATCTGCGTAGACTTCGTACGTCTATCGGCCTAGGAAATTGTTCTATGGTTTCTACTTTATCTCGTTTAGGAATGATTCCTTCTTTCGAGATAGTGAAACCAAGGAAATCGACGGTAGGTCTTGAAAAAACGCATTTGTCAAAACCTACCCGAAGTCCGTGTTCACCCAGCCTGTCAAAAATTTGTTTTAGGTGGTTCATGTGTTCGTTATAATTTTTTGAAGCCACCAGTATGTCATCTAGGTATACAAATGCGAAATCAAATTTTCGCATGATGCTGTCCATGTATCTTTGCCATGTTTGGGCCGCTCCGGCCAAACCCATGCTCATTTTCTTAAACTCATAAAGACCGAAAGGTGTAATAATTGCAGTTTTATGAGCGTCATCTGGGTGCATCGGAATATGATAATATGCCGATTTTAAATCTATTGTCGAATAGATTCGTGTATCATGTAAATTCGCTTGGAAAGAGCGAATGTGAGGAGGAGGGTAGGCGTCTTTCTTCGTTTTCGCGTTCAGGAAACGGTAGTCGCCGGTGATTCTCCATGACCCGTCTTTTTTTGGCACACAGTGTAACGGGGATGCCCATTCGGAATCTGATGGTGCAATTATGCCTTCTGAAAGCATTTTGTCAAAAGTACTTTTGACTTGAGCCCGTTTTTCGCCTGCCATGGGTCTTGCTCGGAAGTGTACTGGTGTTCCCTCCGTGGTTATACGGTGGTAAACCCCGTTGTTTTTCCACTTTCCTTGAAGTTTGCTCATTTTTTCATTGTATTTGTCAATGATAGAGCGAATGTTTTCGTCCTCCGTGATTTGCACGTCCTCTGGTTGAGGGTTATTGTCACGATGAGGGATAGTAGCTGCTATTTGTTCGTCAGTGAATTTTTTGTTCATGACTGCAGCTATTTTTTGATCGGCATAGCTCTTTATTTTATCTTTATAAATGTACTTATGTTTGACCCGTATTCCGATATCCCAAGACTCGAGGAATGGTATACCTAGGATCGCTAGATCAACTTTCGTGATCATAAAATCGGTGGTCATGTCTCCGAGGCCGATGTTAATTGTCGTGTCAGCTCGCCCTAGTGTGTCTATAGGGGCTCCGTTAGCTGCTGTGAGCTTAACGTTGGACTTACGAATTTTTAAGCCCAATTTTTTTGTGACATTGTGGGGCAGAATGTTCACTTCTGCTCCCGTGTCGATGAGAAATTCAGTGCCATTTAGTTTGCACTTGAAAAAAAGCCTTTTATACTCAGTAGACTGCCGGTGTATAGGCTCAGATACACTGGCAGTTATTCGTTTTCCGAACTCTCTACGTCGGAGGTTGGAACGGTACTTTCTTGTACCGATCTCTGAGTATTTTCGTTTGAAACCCAGGTTTTAGGCTGGCTTATAGTCGCTGCCTTTTTGCTAGTTTTGGAAGCAGTGTTTGTCTTCCAAGTGCAGTGTTCTGGGTCTGCACATTTGCGAGTTTCGTTACCGAAACGTGCGTGGTTTCGACAGACATAGGCCGTCGGTTTGTGAGGCCTACTCTCTACTGGTTGGGGTTTGAACTCAGCTTGTTTTGAGAGGGCCTTTTTGAAACCAGTATTCGTGGGTTTCGGAGTAGATTCTACTCCTCGTATGTTTAGAGAGGTATTCTCTGTTTTGTACGCGTGTAGCGTATCAGCTAGGTCGAGCCGGGCGGTCGTGTTAGGCTGAGCTGCGACCATACCTCGTGCCTCGATGGGTAGAGTCTCGATCCACTTTTGAGTGATCAGAGCTTCCGAAAAGTACCCAACAGCTTTAGAGTACATTTCGTGGTACTTGGTGCTGGGTTTTTTGGCGAGAGATGCGGGGTCCTCGAGTGCGAGGAGCCTGTCCTGTAAGGACAACCCATATTCTCGCTGTAGGCGCTGTTTGGCCTCTTCGTAGGGTGCGTGGGGTGCCGTGAGGTAAGCTGAGTCGATAGCTTCCCTCATTTCTTCTGGTACCCACTTGTATATAGCTGAGAAGCATTCGTTCTGCGTTCTCAGGTGTTTTCGCACGCAGTATTGATCGAACTCGGCGAGTGCACGATCGATATTCTTCTTTTGGAAGATTGGTTTTTGATAATCTCCCATCTCCTCTAAAAGTGCTCGAAAGCCACTTTGTGTAGAGGGATGTTGCGTGAGATGTGGGGCGTAGAGGCCCGGCGGGGGTCGCACGCCCGCAGTGGTTCCCTGAAATCCACTAGCTTCATAAGAGGGAACGAAATGCTCCGTGTTAAGCCTGTTCAAAGGCGGGGTCACCATTTGTAGTGGATTTAAATATGTTTTACTTGGCGTAGGTAGGCCAAGTGGGACATTTATATTCTGATTATGCGGGTTAGTCCCCGGGTTATTCCCGTAAGGAATGTGAGCGGATCCGCCAAGGTCAACTTGCTTGGCGGACTGAACTGAGAGATAGTTCGTGTCGCAGCCGCGTGGAGCACTGGGCTCGCATAGTGGGTGCTGGGTTCGATCAGTTTGGTACTGAGCCGTTTTGTAATATTCCGGCCTAAGATTTATATCTGTAGGAGGAATATGTTGAGCTTGGTTGAGGTACTGAAAAGTATCCTTCGCTTTTTGCACATTTGGAGTGTATTTGACACTCGGATCGGCCGGGTAGGCCTGCGTCGAATATCGTGGGTACTCGGACAGCTTGGTCGAATCGTAATGATCGGCTTCAGAGCGGGTCTGAAAGGTATCCTCGATCTTTTGTATAGGCGAGGCTTGATCGAACGTTTCTTTAACGAATACGTCAGGTGAGAAGGCGATCCCGTCGTGAGGATCGAGCCTTGCGCCGTCGCTGGGACCAGCGGATTCGCCGGGTAGCCTGTAGGGAGCGCTACGGGGGCTACGCGGCCCGGCTTCGCCGTCGTCTGCCTCCCCTTGCATGAGGAAATAAGACGGCCGACGTTCCATCGAAATAACCGAGTTATTAGCTCGTTTCGATGCCTCTATGTATAGAAATAGAGGGTTTGGGAGGTGGACTCGCTTGACAGAGCGTCTTTCCAATGCTCGTATGTCAGGGTCCTACCTCGTAGTCTTGAAAAAGACTTCCTTGGACGGTAAATTAGAGCGGATGAGCAGAGTAATTTACCGGCGTATCCCGGCGGTCGGTGACGAGCCTAATGCTACGAAACCCGGGTGATACGGCTCGGAACGTCCCTCGGGCGTACGATCTAAAGAGAATATCGATAGATGTACCGGGTGGCGTCCTGACAGATGAACTACGTTGGGCAATGAGCAGGATGAATAATCACTGGACTCGTAGATGCCAATGCGAGATCTGTGTGGAGAGAAGGTAGGCCTTGTAGAAAGCAGTAGGAAGCCGTTCTTGAGATGAACTCGGAATGCAGAAGGTTCGTCAGCGTAGAGCGTGTAGAATTCTTCGTACTTCGAGGTGTCGTCGTCGAGAGCGGAGAGTAGAATGAATTTCGGAGGGCTCCTAGCGGGGTATTTATAGGGAGGTGGCCGCCTCCTGCCGCCTCCTGGTTGGTCCGCTTAATTTCATTAATTCGACTGTGTAATCTCATTGGCTCGCACATTGTTTTCTCAGTATCTGCGAGTATGATAGCTGAGCTGGTCTTTCGGGGTGGTTTCCCCACGTCCGTCGCTGCGACGGGGTCCCCGGGGGTGGCTGACGACCTTGAGTTTTTCTGTTTGAGATTTCTCATTCAAGGCGACTTGTTTCGAGATGCTTGTCGCATCTCTCTCGCCCAGTAAATGTTTAGGGAGGTCGCCTTGTGTGTTATTAGTTAATATTTCACTTTTGAGAGAGAATTTAGTATTTTCTCTCTGGTGAAATATTTTGTTTGACGGAGTTATAACTCGACGTCTTATAAATATTTTTGTGTTGTGTCTACCTCTTTTTGGTAGCCCTGAAAAGGGCTGTTGAAAAGAGGGGGTGGTTTTCACCACAAAGGTATCACGATGAGGGGTCTCTATCGATATAGCAACTGGATCGGGAGACCGAAAAGTCAGGTTTCGCTCAAAGGATTGAAATAAAAGCACTCGTTATAGAACTTTTCAGTACAGATATTGACGAATGGGAGACTAAACTATTCAAAATTGTAATAAAGGCCGGTGAGAGGAGGCTGAGTCTATTGCTGAGTTCTCTGTACGTTTACATTCACAGGATCCAAAGTGCTGTTTTGGGAATTCTTTGGATCAGATACTGTTTCGGCTCCAAAAATTCAGGCTGGCAACGAACATTTTTGGACTAGACTACAATTTAACAAGAAAGGATATCTGAAACGCTAAGTCTTATAAAACGAAATGTAAAGGGCTCAGAACAACCTGAGCGCGATAAACTGCAACAAAATGCACAACATGGGTAAGCAAATTTTATCTAAAATCCGGAAAAATTTTCAGGCGATTATGAGTAACTGGTACCGGGAAAACATTGTTTTTAGATATTGTAAAATAGTGCATAAAGAGATAAATACTTATCCAGCTGTCGGAGAGATATGTAGAGGATGAGATAGGTGAAACTCCTTTGCCTCTATTTATCAAAAGTCAGCAAACGTAAAAATCAAGAGAAGAGAGAATTCAAGACAATACAAACGAGATGAGAAGTTTGTACACCAAGTTCTAACTTAAACAGTCGTCCCAAAAGTCATAACATTAAATTTCATCACGGTAACGTAGGTTGAATTAAACTCAAATCAGCCTCATAGCTCGGCTGATTCATGTAAATCGTAACCGTTCCGCGAAAAAGCAATCCCACTCCAATCAGGTTTGTGAGGTTGAAAAGGGGAAATATATCATCCTCAGAGCTTATAAAGCTGAGCATCGACGAATGTGAATAACAGGTATAAGCTACTAACAGATTCAGATGACCCCGACCTCCATGATGTTCCATATCCACTGATGATGAATGTACGAATACCTCTTTGCTATCATTCCCTCCGAGTGACTACCATGCAAATAAATGCAATACCTATATATATATACATATAAAATTATTTGCCGGTTGTGGTGGATAGGAGTAGTTCCTCCTTCTCTACTCTTGAATACGCTGCAGCTGGACATATCCCTGACGTTGATTCAGCGTTCAGGATAGCCTCCAGGTGTAGCAGATTAATAGCCTCTAACCTTTGAAGGAGGAATCCCTCTCTTCCATCACCTCTTCTAGTCACATAGTTGCAGAGCGTGGTTTTGAGCCACACTCTCGCCCCCACCCTGCCCCTCTATTATTGAATGTCCTGCCCCCCCCCCCCCCCCCCCCCCCCCCCCGACCAATAGGCAAAATGGGCATTAAATCCTTAACTGAAAACAAATACAACTAAAACCCCAGCCTTGCCTATTTGGAGCCAACCTTCCACTCCCCCCCCCCCTCCCCTCCCCTCCTGCTTATGAAAGCCCCGGTAGTGTGATGTATAGGAGTAGTTCCTACTCCTCGATTTTTGAATACGCTGCAGCTGCAGACATCCCTGACGTTGAATCAGAGTGCAGGATAGCCTCCAAGTGTAGCTGGTTAATCGCCTGTCACCTTTGAAGGAGGAATCACTCTCTTCCATCACCTCTCGTTGTCACACGGTTTTAAATGTCCAAGCGGTTGCACCCATTTCCATCTGGGTGGTCGGAAATTGATGACCATGTTTCAGAGATGGTTTTAGGCTACATTACAATCCTCTAGACTTACCCCTTCATCGAGAACTGAGCTTTCCCAAACGACGTCACCCGGGTAATCAGCTTTGTAATTAAGGAAAAACCGGACATGCGTCAAACATTACATATCAAATGTAGATGGGTTCGGTTCACGCGTAAAGAAAATTCGGTAACGAATTCAACGATACTCAGAAATGCAGACAGTTAGAGAGAGAGAGAGAGAGAGAGAGAGAGAGAGAGAGAGAGAGAGAGAGAGAGAGAGAGATTTAGATTGTTTATTTAGATTGATTTAGATTGTTTATTTATCAATCTGTACAAATTAGGGCTCGTGGCCCTCTCTTACATCTGTACAGATAAAAATAGAAACATATAATTTACATCATGTCAGGCAATATAAATATATCGAAATTAGTACATTAAGTGAAAGAAGCAAATACAAATTCTAGTTCTCTGGGTTCCCAAGGAATAAAGTAGGATAAATACTAATCCATATAAAGTTGAAAAACATAACAAAGTATCCTCGACAGAGTTACCTCTGAAAAAATCATAACAAAAATTTCCTAAAAACGGAATTCTCACATTGGGTCATACCTGCATATTAATTTTATTTTGACAGCTCGTTTAAATGATTCTAGCGAAACTATTTCTTTGATCTCCTCCTCTAATGCATTATAGAGTTGAATTGATTGAACTAAAAATGATCTATTATAAATTGAGGTTCGATGCGTAGGTATACTCAACAATCTGCTAGCATTACGAGTGTTTCTGGTGTGTATTGCGCTCATAAACTTGAATTGTTCATACAAATACAGTGGGGTTTTGGTCAATAGCAACTTCTTTAGAAAACATAATAGCCTATATTCTTTCCTTTCTTTCATTTTTAACCAGCTTAATTTTCTGTAATATGGCGTGATAGGCACATCTCTATTTAACTTGAAAACATATCTCACACAAGAATTCTGGGTTTTTTGCAGCCGAATCATTTGCTCCGAAGTCAAATCGCAATATGCTAAGCTTGAAAAGTCAAAACAGGGAAATACCAGGGAAATAATCAACTGTTTTCTGACAGCCATGGTAGGTGCAAACGTTAATCTTTTAAGCTGATACAACAGCTTGTACACTTTACCCGAAACCGCTGAGACTTGATCCACCCATGACAAAGTTTTATCTATTTTGATGCCGAGACTCACAACCATATCCTCTAAAGTAATGACATGATTATTAATTTGTATTGGTTTTAACGTCTGACTTTCCATTTTAATCATATTTTTCGGTGTACCAATTATTATGGCTTGACATTTTTTTGTGTTGATGCACATACCGTGACCTTCACACCATTTGCTCAATTCACTTAAATCATAGTTAATTTTATCAATCGCATCATTAATATGCTCCACATCCGCCTCAATAAACATCTGCAGATCGTCAGCATAAATTACGTATTGGCTATATTTTAAACATAATCCAATAAAATTTATAAACAAAATAAATAAAATCCCACTATTAATAGATCCTTGCGGAACTCCCCTTTTATTGACTAACCACCCTGACATTTCCCCATTTTGGGTCTTCACACATTGGGATCTACCAAATAGATAATCCGCAAACCATTTCAGTACATCCTCACCAAAGTTGATAGCCCGGAGAGAGAGAGAGAGAGTGAGAGAGAGAGAGAGAGAGAGAGAGAGAGAGAGAGAGAGAGAGAGAGAGAGAGAGAGAGAGAGAGAGAGAGAGAGAGAGAGAGAGAGAGAGAGAGAGAGAGAGAGAGAGAGAGAGAGAGAGAGAGAGAGAGAGAGAGAGAGAGAGAGAGAGAGAGAGAGAGAGAGAGAGAGAGAGAGAGAGAGAGAGAGAGAGAGAGAGAGAGAGAGAGGAGAGAGGGTGAGGGTGAGAGTGAGGGTGAGGGTGAGGGTGAGGGTGAGGGTGAGGGTGAGGGTGAGGGTGAGGGTGAGGGTGAGGGTGAGGGTGAGGGTGAGGGTGAGGGTGAGGGTGAGGGTGAGGGTGAGGGTGAGGGAGAGGGAGAGGGAGAGGGTGAGGGAGAGGGAGAGGGAGAGGGTGAGGGAGAGGGAGAGGGAGAGGGAGAGGGAGAGGGAGAGGGAGAGGGAGAGGGAGAGGGAGAGGGAGAGGGAGAGGGAGCGAGAGCGAGCGAGAGAGAGAGAGAGCGAGCGAGCGAGAGCGAGAGAGAGCGAGCGAGAGCGAGCGAGAGAGAGAGAGAGCGAGAGAGAGCGAGAGAGAGCGAGAGAGAGCGAGAGAGAGCGAGAGAGAGCGAGAGAGAGCGAGAGAGAGCGAGAGAGAGCGAGAGAGAGCGAGAGAGAGCGAGAGAGAGCGAGAGAGAGCGAGAGAGAGCGAGAGAGAGAGAGAGAGAGAGAGAGAGAGAGAGAGAGAGAGAGAGAGAGAGAGAGAGAGAGAGAGAGAGAGAGAGAGAGAGAGAGAGAGAGAGAGAGAGAGAGAGAGAGAGAGAGAGAGAGAGAGAGAGAGAGAGAGAGAGAGAGAGAGAGAGAGAGAGAGAGAGAGAGCGAGAGAGAGAGAGAGAGAGAGAGAGAGAGAGAGAGAGAGAGAGAGAGAGAGAGAGAGAGAGAGAGAGAGAGAGAGAGAGAGCGTTGGCTCAAGAAGATATCTGTAGCTTAATTTTCTCCAAAAAAATTAGCGAAATAACCTGAGTTTCTCTGTAATTTTTATGAAGTACTACTTAACACAGTTAAGTTCTGCGTGTGAAAGTGATTACCTGCTGTTTATTATTTTAAACATTATCTATGGCAATTGTTTCATGATATGATCTGAAAACTTTTCAAGTCGTTTATGAACTGTTATTCTGCTATCAAGTATTAGCATTACACTCGCATTATAGAGTTTTACGTTGATTCATGAAAATGTGTTTTATATGCACCTTCGTGATTGAACGCAGCAGTCTCCCCGAATCCGACCGTGTTCGAAATGCCGATCAGATATCTCAATAGTGATGTACACTGAAATGAGATGCAATCAACATTGTTCTAATACACCTGAATAAACATGAGCGCGATCGTTGGGGTGTTTGGCTAGAAACCCCAACTCTGTGTCGAAATAGCTCCCTCAAATGATATTTATTCAACCGACAGGCCTCGTGATTTCGTTTCGCGTTCGAAACATCAACAGCAGTTTTTGAGGTGTACGTTACTGTGTACCAATACAAACTAACTGTTTGCGATTGCTAACTTAATTCCGCCTGTTTACGCCTTGATAGGCGCTTCAGTTTGTTTTCTTTGATAATCACACTCATCTTCGGACCTTTTCGTCTCCCCCCTCACGCTGCTTCGTAGCCTTTCGAAACTCGACGTCGCAATATCCGATTCAGTGTCGTCCTGTCTTCTGAAGTCGAACCTAAGCTCCTCGTCTATCCCACAAACCACGTTCTTTACGTCGACGAATCGCCCTGCGTCGCTGAAAACGGGTTTCGACCATTTTAACGTCCGCTCGTAGTTCAGTTCGAAGAAAACCGGCGTTCTATCCCGCTGATTCTATCCAGCACGGAGATGGATGCACCGCCTGAGAAAGTGTTTACTACAGATTTTGATCAGCACCACCTCTCGAAATCATCTCTCCGAACCGATCTCGTGACGTTGAGAGGACAATACATCTAGTTTTAGACAGGTCATACCGCTATTTTCACCAATTCAGGAGCTGACATGGAAAAGTAGTTAAGTCCAAAAATCAAATTTCATAGGCACTCCCTCTGAACTGGACATAATCTCTTTTCCATTCAAAGGTCACACATTTATTCAGGGTGCGATCTAGCAAGGACGGGAGGACCTAAGGCCGTTGGCGTGACTGTTTACTTGCACTTTGACGAAAAAAAATGTTCTCGTCGATTTTTGGACTTAAGTGCTTTTTACACTTCGCACTTAAGAGCATTCGCTCGATTTAAACCTTTCGCGAATTGAATTAAACTTTCCGCGAATTGAATTAGACTTTCCGCAAAATGAATTGAACTTTTCGCAACTTGAATTAAACTTTCCGCAAATTGAATTAAACCAACATGCGTGAAAAGCTCAATAACATTTTAAGAAACCCTTCCGGTTGAGACGCGGCTTAAATTTAAAAGAAAAAAGAAAAAAATCAAGAAAGGAACACTGATCCCTCCCTGTTGCTAGGTACTAAAGTTATCCTCATAGGACGGCTCAGCATTTGTGCAAACGTGATGGATATGTTTCTGCTGCTCCCAACTGCTGCTCTTGGACGACCTCTCCATTACCTTTTGCTTTTAGAAGTCTTCTTGCTAATGCCTATAAATTATTTAAAATGTCAACTATAAATGAATACGTTGCGAGCTCAGTTTTGTTATTAATAGATAAATGATTTACCTTCAGATTAACTTCATGAGGTGCTGGGTTATGTTTAAATCTACACTTTTTGTGCTCGTTCCATCACTTGATCACATGATTTGTTGCAATATATACTTACATTTTGTTGAAGTATTACATTTTGTCTTTATTAAAACATCAGAGTCGCCCAAAGTCAATTTGCAGAAAGTTTAATTCAATTTGCGAAAAGTTTAATTCAATATGCGAAAAGTTTAATTCATTTTGCGGAAAGTCTAATTCAATTCGCGGAAATTTTAATTCAATTCGCGAAAGGTTTAATTCAAAGTGCGAATGCTATAAACATTTACCAGATCTGTCACTTTTTATAATTTCGAATTTTTCAAGTAGGTACCTACTTTCAACATACCTCCCTTTGGACAAAAATTAAGACATTCTATAAACTGTCTATCTGTCAAATCAAAATTGTAATTATGATTAGATTCTTGAAGATGTTTTGCAAATGTAGACCTACCCTTATTTTTCCTGAAATAATATATATCCTGATGCTCTTCTATTCTTTCCCTGAATTTCCTACCAGTTTGACGGCAATATTCGTAGCCATAGGAACATTTTAGTTTAGAAACCCCACTTTTATCCTGAACATTGATTTTGTCCTTAAGGGATCCTAGTAATTCTCTAAGACTATTTTTAGTTTTAAAACCTACTACGAGTATAGTAACCCCTCGATGATAGAATTTTGCAGATATTATCAGATATTTTCCCATAATAAGGTATACTTATCCATTGCTTTTCTCCTAAATTTACATCTTCCCTAGCCCGATTAGAAACTTTTTCCCCAATCTTTTTTCAAAGAAACATATTATCCCATATGGTATCAACGAAATCTCCTCCATATCCGTTACCAGCCGCTATGCTTTTGATAATGGATTTTTCTTTTGATAAATTTTGTTCACTCATTGGAATAGATAGTGCTCGGTTGATCATACTATGGATTATGGAAGGCTGCATGCTTATGGACTACGAGGTAATTTGAAGTACTGTGGATCGTTATATCGCTATATGTATCTTTTCTATAAATTGAAAGATCATGCTTTTCGTTAAGAGATGAACAGAACTAAAAAATTGAGTTTATTTCCGCCGAATTTGAGGGTAAATTTGGTAAAGGGATCTAATTTATTGATTTTTTCATGAAAAGAATTTAGTTGTCTTTTGTATACATGCCTTTTTATCATTTGTGGTTAGCACGTACTTAGATAATGATATTATTAAGGCAATAACTATTTGAATAGATAGGAGCTCAAATCGAGAAATATACACATGCGTATATAATTATATAAGTAAAGGTTGTGGCAACTCGAAATAGGACACTCCGAGGAGTCTGGACGGGCCTTATGACGTACGCAAGCCAACTAAAACTACGATCATACTCAATTGAAAAAATAATAAACCTTTGTGAAATAATTTGCAGCGTTTTTATGGAAAGATGTATGAGTTCTGCCATAGATTCATCGGATCGGGAGACTTCCGTATCCAATATAGGTGCATCCTAAGATTCACTGTGAGAGAAATACGGCATTCTAAAGCCATCCATTTATATTCACTAAATGGTTCAACCTTCTCTACAATTGATCACTTTTGTGTTATCAGACCCCATTACTAAAGCTGTTACACGTTCTTTAAGCGTATTCTTGATATACTGTCCGGATTCGTTTAAGCCTGTGCTTTTAATATATTGTTCTGTCATTTTACGAACTTAGTTTTCTCATTTTGTCACTAATGTTTAATCTACAAATCTTGTGGAGTTGAAATCTTCCACCCACTCACCGCAGTTGCTTTAACGATGCTAAGTTTCAGAGTAACTGGAGAACAAACTTGGCTGGGTTGAAAAGTCTGGAATGAGAATCACTTCATTTGAAGCAAAGGCTGCGTTGTGTCCAATTTAGGTTTAACCGGCAGAATAACGTGGTTTGGTTAAAGCGAGTTGTCTTGACGCCAACCCTTCCGTTAGCAGCCACCAGCTGATCCATCTTAATCTCACGCTAGGGCCAAACACAAATCCATCCAAATGAAGAGACCCTTTACTTATTCACCTTATCTTTCTTTATATTATAGTTAATAAGATCATATCCCTGATAAGCTCGTTACATACCTGAACATGTTGATTGTTTTTATATGTTTTCAGTTGTGAAAATGTGAAAAGGGGTGTACTTTAGTCCTACCAACCATTTTCAAAACGAGATTTCCCCACTTCAAACCATCGTTTTCTAATTTTACAAATAAGATTTGGAATCGTTAGAGCCCCTCTTTCTCATCGTTGACATTTGAAACAACCTAAAATCGATCTTGATCATTAGACGTAGGTAACAATAACGTGATAACCCACTCCAGACGAAGAGACAAAATGAAGAAGTCGAGTTGAGAAGACGAATTGAAATGATTGATTACTGTATAAGCTCGCATTTTATAGGAACGTGGATATTGTAAAAATGAAAATGAATTTGTTAATGACAGCTGATGATGATGATGGATACTATATAACGACAGCTTCTGGATTGTAGTTTTGGTTGTCCTGGTGATACTGCCTCATCATTACACTTTTAATTTAGGGTTGGTTTCGCCAACAATCCCTAACCATGGTTAAAGTAGATCATTGTTTTACGGAACCAGAGTTTTGAACTTTGATTTAAAGCAAGCGGGCTTCACCATCGCAATCAATGGTTACACGTTTCCGTGAAACGTCGATTTAAAGTTTAAACGTTGATTTAGACGGTATCAAGGAGGCATTTCCCCGCAAAATGAGGGTGATAACGAGATAATAGTGAGAGAACAGCTGTTACCAACCTGAAATCTTCAATGCTTCTATACTTTTTAATCCATTCTGATAGCATAATGTTTTACTAACTCTTAGGGGTAGTCCTTTACTACCCTATCATTTCGAAACTAGTGCAGCGATTATAATGCATGGGTTTCTTCAAGGATTCTGGATTTGATTCGTCAAAATGCGATTTTGATTCGTCTCCATTGGAAATTTCGGGAGTCGTTCTCTTAAAAAGCAATGGTTGGTATTCGATGGATTTTAAAGCTGTAGCCACTGCAAAGACCGAGATTCTAATGTAATTTCGACTCAAAAAGCGCAGGAAACAGGTTATAATTGTCTCGTAATACGAGTATATTATGTCAGGGGTGCCCACAGGGGGGGGTCACGACGCAAACTGCGTCGTTAAAATTTTTGGGGGGGGTTAGAAAAATGAGTATTTTTTTAATTTTTTTATGAACAAGTAATAAGATTTATACTAACAAATTAATTAGGTAGTTACATTTGTAAAACAATAAATACAACATTCTTTATCACATCAGTGTATCATTTACACTACCTATTTAATAAATATTTTAGTTGGGGGGGGGGGGGGGGTCGGGAGTTGGGGGGGGGGGGGGGGGGTCGGGAGTTGGGGGGGGGGGTCGGGAGTTGGGGGGGGGGGCTCGAGTCGTTGCGCTTGGGGGGGGGGGGCACCCCTGATTATGTACAAGGTGCATAAATAGGTATTTTTATGTTTGGATCTCCCATCACTTTGTGAGCCATTGGCTATTTTATAACACTATTTTACAATTGTATTTGAACATTCCACGTATGTATCACCTATATCCGTGACTTGCTTATTCGATGCTATCATCATTTTGTTCAAAGGACTGACAAAACCGTACGCAATTTTTGATAGTCGGTACCTCCTCAGAAAATCGGTTTCGTTGAGATTGAAATCCGTCGTACTCTCTAATCCAAACATTGGACGGTGAATTGTAAAGTCTTCATATCATCCTCGTCAAATCTGTCCTCAAAAACCAATGCTCTAATCAATCATCTGTGGCTCATTTTTGTGCAGGTAAGAAAACAGGTAGGACATAACTAGGAAAATGTAGCAAATTAGATGGGAAAACGAAGCAAAAAAGTTCCAGTCATGCAGCATGATCGTAAGAGCTAATTTTCTTAAGCTGTCATAGTATATTATGTTCAAATGTTTTGAAAATTGAGCTTTTTGAGTAGTGACAAAGAAAATTTTATTGCTCAAATTCGTCATATTGTCTGCAAAAAATTGTTAACTATCAATTTTATTGCTGAAAAATTTGTTCTAAATAACATTCTATTATTTAAACAAAGATATTGGATTTCTAGAATTTTTTACATTTTATCGATTTTGTAGCACATTTCAATGAAATTTAATTACAAATTTGAGCATGTTTGAGCTTTAATTTTTAAATTACCAACTTCATAGTTGATAAACTTTATTTGAGTTATATTGTGCTAAAAAAAAATAAAAAAAAGTCCAGTCATGCAGCATGACCCCATGAGCGAATTTTTGAAGAAATCTTCGATTATTTCGATTTTTGACTGATTTTTCAACTTTGAAATTTTTGAAAACTTGATACATATTCTTATAGGAAATTTTACGCTGATTCCGAATATACCACATGTTAGTATGCTGAAAAAATTATTTCGCACAACAAATCGCAAAAAAACAGGCTATTTTGAAATTTTTGACTACATTTTTGAAAATTTCAACCCGAAGATGTAATCCGATCATGCTGGCCAACGAACTTGAACTTTCGTTTTGTGCCCTTAACATTTTAAAATTTGTTTGAAGTTTCTAGCACAATTCTACGGACAGTTATCGTCTGGAATGACACATACATATATACATATATACATATATACATACATACATACATAAAAAAATGCGTTAAACTTCAGAATATGATTCAGAATAGCCTGAAACGGATTTCTGCATAAAAAGTTTTCAAAAATTCACATTCTACAAATTTTGAGGCGAGAGCAATAGCTTAATTTTCTTCAAAAATTCGCTAACACCAATTTTTAGCCTTTTTAGCGAATTTTTGAAGAAAATTATTGCTCTCGCCTCAAAATTTGTAGAATGTGAATTTTTGAAAACATTTTATGCAGAAATCCGTTTCAGGCTATTCTGAATCATATTCTGAAGTTTAACGCATTTTTTAATGTATGTATGTATGTACGTATATATGTATGTATAGACGTCATTCCAGACGATAACTGTCCGTAGAATTGTGCTAGAAACTTCAAACAAATTTTAAAATGTTAAGGACACAAAACGAAAGTTCAAGTTTGTTGGCCAGCATGATCGGATTACATCTTCGGGTTGAAATTTTCAAAAATGTAGTCAAAAATTTCAAAATAGCCTGTTTTTTGCGATTTGTTGTGCGAAATAATTTTTTCAGCATACTAACATGTGGTATATTCGGAATCAGCGTAAAATTTCCTATGAGTGTATCAAGTTTTCAAAAATTTCAAAGTTGAAAAATCAGTCAAAAATCGAAATAATGCCGTTCGCTAGTTGTAAAAATCGGTAATATTTGCATGAAACATTGTCCAAATTCAGATTGAACTACTCTTATGGAAGTATCCCTGTATAAATCATAAACTAAAATTTCTCTACACGATCAATAGCGACTGAAATGTCGAAGATTTCTTCAAAAATTCGCTCATGGAGTCATGCTGCATGACTGCACTTTTTTTGTCATTTTTTGTGATTTTTTTTTAGTACATTTTTTGAAATTTGACCAATATAATAGTGTTGTCCAACGAACTCATCCTTTCTTTTGAAATGCTTGATTTTTCGGCGAAAGAGCGAAGTTTTTATCTCAATTCTATCGAGAGTTATCGTCTGGAATGACACATACCTACATATATACCGTAAATGGTGGTGAAGTGGGTACAGTTTTGATAGTTTTCCACCTCTTCCAGCCACAATTTTCATAATTTTTTTGTGAACTTCATACTGAAGTAACTTAAACTATCAACCTTTCGAACCACTTTTGAGTTGTTGAAATTCATCAATTGCAAGCTAGAGGGTGGGGGGTTAAAGTTGTACTATCTTCTCCCACACTTTGGTGGTGAAGATGGTACACCATCGTTTTACACCTCCAACCAGGTTGCAGAGGCTTCTGTACCAACTTCACCATCGTTTTTAACATCTACTTTCTTTCTACAAGTGGAGGGATGATGGAAAAATGGGACTAAAAAGGTCTAAGGTTGAATCAATTGCAAGAAAAAAAATTAAAAGGCCTTTAATTAGCAAAAATTGTGTTTGGGGCTTTATTGAGCAAACAATTCGATCAAGGTAAAGGATTTTTGGGTAACTTCCCCAGGAACAACAAAACGGTATCTACGTATCTTCAAATGATACGAATCAGTCTTTTCAACATACCTACTCGTAGGTAAGCAAAGAAAACGACTGTACCATCTTCACCACCTAAAACTTAATTTTTTACAATTTTGGCTTCAGGAATTTTTCTTAAAGAGATAATTTGGATTTCTCGACGGATTTCCAATCCCAAATAGATGTGTAACCAAGGAAATACACTTACTTGGTGATCACTGTTCAATTGTCGCAGCCCCAGGAGCAGTTTGGCAGAAAACAAAGTTCACCTTGATTATCACGTTATCACTAATAGTGTTATCAGCCTCAAAGAGTACATGAGAAGAAGGTGCTCCACCACTCAGATGCTGCTCCCTAGTGCCCTTGACACAAACCTGTCGGCAATTTTTGCTTGGGAACCCCCTTTTCCCGCCAAATGTCAATTTATTTGGAAAATCCGTCTTTGTACCATCTTCACCACCGGATCCCTCTTCACCACCATTTACGGTATATATATATATATACATATTAAAAAAGCGTTAAAATCCAGGAATCATTTCAGAATGCCTCAAAACAGATTTCGATGAAGAAAATTTTTGAAAATTTTTATTTTAAAATTTTTGGAGCCATTGCAATAGCTTTATTTTCTAAGAAAATTCGCTAAAAGGATTTCGGTCACGTAAACAAAGATGGCGAAAAGACCTGCCTACCTAGAAAATCATTGATTTGAACACTAACCACCCAAATTCGGCTGGTTAGTTTTGATCGTTGATTTAGCGCATTTGATCAGAGATTTATCTGAACCGGAGTTGGTGAAAACGAACATCGTTGTTTAATGAATGTCAACAATCGGGAATGGGGTCAGAACTAATAAAGCGCCTCTATCGCCGAGCTTTCGAAAAATATATTTTCTTCATCAGGGCTCAAGGGCTCCTAGTGCTGATGAGAAGCGCCACCCCTCATCCTCACAGTCATAACAGAAGAAAAAGCAAAAGAAGATGAAGAATATCTAGGCTATTGCAGGTAATGTGAAAACAAAAATATAAGCACCAGCTATTCAATAAATATTCTTCAACAACTATTCAATAAATCTATATATAAAACAACTATTATTTCAATTCAACAAACATATTAGGCACAGGCTTAAACAAATATATATATATATATATATATATATTTATTTATACAAATATATATATATATATATATATATATTTATTTATACATTACAGGCAGGAACATGCTATTATATCGTTGTTTAACAGCCGAAATCTTCGGTTTAATGAGTAAACGTTGATTTAAAACTTTGGTGAAACCGGCCCTAAATCTGTCTATATAACCCTAATTGTAATCCTAAATTTAAAAAACGCTGCAAATTATTTCACAAAGGTTTATTATTTTTTCAATTGAGTATGATCGTAGGTTTAGTTGGCTTGCGTACGTCATAAGGCCCGTCCAGACTCCTCGGCGTGTCCTATTTCGAGTTGCCACAACCTATACTTCTATAATTATATACGCATGTTTATATTTCTCGATTTGAGCTCGTATCTATTCAAATAGTTATTACCTTAATAATATCATTATCTAAGTACGTACGAAAAGTCGAGAGGATATGTTATTAAATATGCGTAGGAAAAGCATTGGTATTAACACACAAATATGACCTAGAAAAAAACATATATTCATGCCTCGAAGGAACGCCGTACCCACCTCATGGTGCCGCGGTGTATTATATGGGTATAACACGTAAAAGTAATAAATATCCATTCTTCTACACCCCTCTGCTACGCCCCTGGTCACCCCAGACACCACAAGGTGCCGCGGCGCCTCCTCTCACTCCACCCCCCGCTCACCCCCCTCACCACCCTCCGTGACCCCCTGCCAAGCGTGCCAGGCGTGCGTGCGTAAGTCTCACTCAAAGCCTCGAAAAAGACACTTTTTCGCCCGTTTTTGGCCCATAGCATCTATGCGAGTAAAGCGATCGGGATGGTTAAACGTTAGGACCAACTAGACCCCAAATGGAGTCTATGTGCGAAAGAACGGGTTTTTTAAGTCAATTCTCAGGGCTTTTATGGCCCGGACGTCGAACGGCGGACAGCGGACGGACATTTCAATTTGGATTCTTGGCACCTTGAAACGTAAAGTGACAAAGTCCGAGGAGGGGTTATAAAAATTTTTTGCTACACGATCACATAGGCTTATTATTGGAAATAATAAACCAAAAACCATGCAAATTATTTCACAAAGGTTTATTATTTTTTCAATTGAGTATGATCGTAGGTTTAGTTGGCTTGCGTACGTCATAAGGCCCGTCCAGACTCCTCGGCGTGTCCTATTTCGAGTTGCCACAACCTATACTTCTATAATTATATACGCATGTTTATATTTCTCGATTTGAGCTCCTATCTATTCAAATAGTTATTGCCTTAATAATATCATTATCTAAGTACGTACGAAAAGTCGAGAGGATATGTTATTAAATATGCGTAGGAAAAGCATTGGTATTAACACACAAATATGACCTAGAAAAAAACATATATGCATGCCTCGAAGGAACGCCGTACCCACCTCATGGTGCCGCGGTGTATTATATGGGTATAACACGTAAAAGTAATAAATATCCATTCTTCTACACCCCTCTGCTACGCCCCTGGTCACCCCAGACACCACAAGGTGCCGCGGCGCCTCCTCTCACTCCACCCCCCGCTCACCCCCCTCACCACCCACCGTGACCCCCTGCCAAGCGTGCCAGGCGTGCGTGCGTAAGTCTCACTCAAAGCCTCGAAAAAGACACTTTTTCGCCCGTTTTTGGCCCATAGCATCTATGCGAGTAAAGCGATCGGGATGATTAAACGTTAGGACCAACTAGACCCCAAATGGAGTCTATGTGCGAAAGAACGGGGTTTTAAGTCAATTCTTAGGCCTTTTATGGCCCGGACGGCGAACGGCGGACAGCGGACGGACATTTCAAATTCGGATTCTACGCACCTTGAAACGTAATGTGACAAAGTTTGAGGGGGGGTTATAAAAATGTTTTGCTATACGATCACATAGGCTTATTATTGGAAATAATAAACCAAAAACGCTGCAAATTATTTCACAAAGGTTAATTATTTTTTCAATTGAGTTTGATCGTAGTTTTAGTTGGCTTGCCTACGTCATAAGGCCCGTCCAGACTCCTCGGCGTGTCCTATTTCGAGTTACCACAACTTATACTTCTATAATTATATACGCATGTTTATATTTCTCGATTTGAGCTCCTATTAGAATAGTTATTGCCTTAATAATATCATTATCTAAGTATGTACGAAATGTCGAGAGGATATGTCATTAAATATGCGTAGGAAAAGCATTGGTATTAACACACAAATATGACCTAGAAAAAAACATATATTCATGCCTCGAAGGAACGCTGTACCCACCTCATGGTGCCGCGGTGTATTATACGGGAGTAGTATAGATATGCCAATCCTGGACCACTGACTTCAATCTCTGTTAAAAATGATTCCGACTTCAATCTCTGTTAAAACTGATTTTGTGATAAACCCTGTTAAAACTAATTTTGTGTTAAATCCTGTTGAAAATGCTTTTCTGTTAGACCCCTGATAAAATTTTTCAACACAAAACATCAGAACATATTTTTTAACACAAAACATCAGAATCAGTGACTTTTAGGGGGGTAAGTTAAAAGAATATTTTTCATATTAGAAACTTTAGTGAAACTCTAAAAAATTACAGTAGGTTTTAATTTTTAATGACATGTATCACTAAAAATTGTATATATTAATTATACCATCAGCTCATTCTGTAAACTCTATACAATGCATTTTATTACCATTTTTAAGTGTCACTTTACCTTTATAGATCAATTTATATTTGTCTTTCACGAGTGTTTCTAAATCCCCCTCTTGGTTAAATCTATTTTTTAAAAAATGAATTGGTAGCAATATGTTGGTAAAGCCACCCTCCAAGTCTACCGCTATAGTTTCGCCAAATTTAGCTTTCACCTTTTCCGCTTTAAGGATCACATAAGGTTTGTTACGTTTTAAATCATTAAACGTACTAAATTCGCTCCTACCATTGATTCTTTCCAAAAATTTATCGGCCATCTTTTATTATAAAACCCCATTCCTTTAACTCATCGTTTCAATTTTAAAAGTTGCCACCAAAACATCAGAACCAGTGACTTTTAGGGGGGTAAGTTAAAAGAATATATTCTATAATAAAATGGAATACTTTAAATCGTTAAGAGAACTCGAAGATGGAAATTGTCTTTCCAAGAGCGAGTGGCAGGAAGTATCTAAATCTGGAGAACTGACTGATTATTTCGTGAGAAAGTATCATAAGTTTTTGGATTTACCAACTGTGAAACGTAACTTTCTCAATGGAAAAAATAAACTAACTGAAAACATTCTAAATTTTACTCCTTTCAAAAATATTAACGTTTGCAAAAATTGTGGTGTTAGAGTACTAAATGGTAATATTTGTTTTGAATGCATCGAAGAGGATAATCAAAATATGCTAAAATGTGTGCACAGTATATTTGCATTTGTAAGTGAATCTGTAGTAAGAGGAGAGATGGAAGAGGAGATGTAAAAATATTAGGTTTTTATAAGGGATCCCTTATAAAAATTATAATTTAGTATTTACTTTAATCCTACCTATAATTCCATTTCCATTTTCTTTCTCGTTTTGTGTTTTCGTAAGTTCCTTCAGATGATCTACGAAATTTTCTTTTCCTATTCCAATTTTATGATGTCCCCAAGCAAGAGTATCCATACCATTGTCTAGAATATGTCTTTTATCATCGTAGGCACTGAGCGCTTTCTTGTTCTGTTTAATGGTATAAATATCGTGCTTGTTTGATCTAAACATCATTTGCGTTTTGTAGATCGGTTTCTTGGTCAACAGACATTTTTTGAAATCATTGAATTTAATGTCCTGTTCAATAACGTTTTTCTTGATTCCTTTCGCTTTCTTTGTTTCTTTTTGATTCTCGAACGTTTTGTGTGCGTAAAGTTTCGATCTTAGTCCGACAAATTCCTCCATTACTTTTCCGCTCATTTCATCTTTGAATTTTCCAAGTACTTTCTTGTTCACTTGAGGTATACCGTAGACATTTTCTTTCGGATAATCGGATGTATCAAACTGATCAATCATGTTGTTTTTAATATCCGAGTAAAAGTCTTCAGTCTTTATGTCCATGATTAGACTGTCCGTGTCACAGTACATTAATTTGACATTTTCTCCGTATTGTTTCTTTATCGTGTTGTAATAAAAGTCGTACATTAGAGTTTTTGAAATGTCCAAAATACTCATTCCAATGTAGATGGGTTTATTGAAAAGAATTTTGGTCTTTTTCATGTGAACTGCTGCTAAGTTTTCAGTGAATATCGTTCTACGATCAAAAGTTGGTTTTGCTATCAATAATTCCAGTTTCTTTCCGTTTGAACATAATTTGATATCGACTCTTTGCCTGATATTTTCCATCGTTTTTCCGAATACACTGTTGTTCATCAATTTGAAAAATTCCTTTTCAAAATCATTTTTCGCTTTCGTTCTCAGTTCCGTGTTGAAGTCAATGTACACTTTCAACCAATCCGATTGATCAAACTCCAGAACTTTGTGCATTTTCTTTAGTTTCATTCCCATGCTCAGACACTGTTTCAAATTCCTGTAGTGCAAAACGTATCTATCTTTGTTGTACAAAGTTGTCATCAGTTTAGGTAATTTTGTATTTCCAATCCTGTTTTCCGGTGCAAGTGGTAGATCCGAGTGTAAATCGTGCAGTTCTTTAGGATATTCCAAGTCAACTTCTAAAATATAACCTTTAGGAGACTCATCACTTATATTTTTAACATCTAAATTGTACAAGTTCTCTACCCATTTAAAACCACCATATGGTAAGTATTTTGACATTGCCCATCCATAAAGGTTGTTAGCGTCTACGTACGCTATGTAACTCGAAGGTTTAGCTGGGTCATATTTATCAATCATATACTTGTTGTTTGCTTTCGCGTACCTGTTACTACATTGCGATATACCACCACGAATTCCTTTTTCTATCATTAAAATTTTATCATAATCGGTCAAAAGTTCCAACTTAACTTTAGTCATTTTCAACATACAGTCCCACGAGAATCCAGGTGTTGTGTAATACCATGCAGGATCTAGTTTGTATGTTTTCAGGGAAATATCTCTGAAATTCTCCATCACATCTGCAAGCAGTAAGATGTCACTTTTGTTGTAAAGCATGGTGAATTCTCTCATGTTTTTGATTCCAAATCTTTCCCAAACTTCTTGCGCATTTCTGTACTCGGACTCTTGTACTCCTTGTTTGTTCAAGCTGCTGTAAAATGCTTCAATAGGTGGTAAACAGGTTTCATCGTACCTTTCCGAACTATCCATGTACTCATATGGGTAAGCTAGTTTCCTTGTCATCAACTCCAAGTTCTCTGTTCCAAAATGTTTTACCAGTTCCTTAAATTGATCTTTCGTTAAATTTCCTACTAGTTTTTCCAAAGAGCTCGATAGAAATTTGTACGAATCCACGAACCTTATTTCAATTTTATTCATTACTTTGTTTCCTTTCATATCCAATTTTCCAGAGTCGTACCTGAGAATCTTTGAGAATGAGATATACTTTTCCTCAGTATTTGGAATCAATCGTATTTCCCCTTCATCCTCTCCGAGTTGTTTTATAAATAAGTGGGCATCGTACCCAGCCAGGTTGTGGAAAAATACAGGTACGAATCTCGGACATTGATACTCCAAATTACACAGAGAATGGGCGGTACCTCTAAATTCTCCTGACAAATGGTCATGGTCAGCCACACGACTTTTGTTCATATTGATATTTTGTTTTAATTGGGTCAATTCCGTTTGTATTTTGTTTGCATTACTTTCATCTTCTTGCATGTGAAAGTAGACCAAAGCTTTTTCCATCTCCTCGAGTTTCTTTTCAAGCATTGGAGGCAATTCGTTAAAACCTCTCTCACAAATGTGACAAGCTTTAGCATTTTTGAATTCCTGTTTCTGTTCGTTTGTCAATGGTTTCATTGGTACAATTTTATCGTAATATTCCTTAGCAATGTGTAAAACTTCCTCTTTCAGTTTCTGATAAAATACTTTTGGAGAATCCGTACCAGAATATTCGACTGGAGGTTTATAATATCCGTTGGAATACTTTATGTAATATGAAAAACTGCTAGCTTCGTGTTTTTGAATTTTATTAGTGAACGCATTAGTTTCATCAGGTTGACAAGTTTGAAGTTTGCTTAGAAAACTTTCAAAGTCCGAGTAGATAGCGAATGGAACTTTCATGGAGCGTTTATAATTTTCAAATTGTAAGATGTTATCGTAAGGTTCAGGTAGTTCTACTTTAACAGCTTTATGAGCTCCGCAATATTCTTTATGTTCGTTTAATTTAACCTGAGTTCCAAAGCTATTCAAGCACATTTTACATAAAAATCGTTTGTGACCATTCTTTGTTAGCTGACTATGACCAACCAGTTTCCATAGATCTTTGATCCAGCAGTAATGTTCAGTTTCCTCGTTTTTCAAGTACAACAAGTCAATGTGTTTTTCCTTTTCATCTTTCGTTATTTCCAAGGGAACTATAGTATTATTTTCATCCAGACAGTAAACATTAATGGAAATCCCAGTTCTTTTCTCAAACAATTTTATACTCGTAAGTTTCATAGGAAAACTGATATCTTTCAACGCTTCATCAAACTCATGTTCCCATGTTATGTACTTTCCTATTCTATCAGAATGGTGGTCAGCTGGATGAAGTGCAGACAGAACAGACCAAAGGAAACATTTATTATCATCATTTTTCACATTTATGATTGCTTTCCTATTTTGTAGAAAATCAGGGAGTTGAATGTAAGACGATCCTTTCAATGGAGTGTACTTGTTAACGTTAAGTTCCAAATGCTTGATCTTATGAAGTTGCCATTGAGATCCTTTTATTTCGAACGTTTCCATTTCATTTAGAATTTTCTGTTTCATTTCCTCGTAACAATTTGGTACTTCTGCTAACTGCAATATTATTACGTTTTTAGTTTTGAAATTGAGTTCATGATACTCCATATTATTTTCGTTAGTTCCTTTTTTAAATTCTGCGATTAAAACTACATTAACTTTTAGTTTCATTTCTCTAAGTTTCATGTTGATTAAACCAGTTACGGTTTTTTTAATACTGTCAAGAAATTTGGAAGCATCTTTAAATCCTTTCGTATTTTTAATATCGTAAGTCACTAATCTAGATTTAAATGCAGCTTCCTTTTTTACAACTTCCGTTTTCGGTTCTTTGCTTTTTTCAAATACTTTTTCACTAAAATTAAATACTTTGTGTAATTTCCTCGGATTTACAAATACAGGTTTCGCTTTCCTAGGTTTTTTTATAGTCATTGTCCGGTCCGGGTCGTTTTTTCCATGGCTCTTAGACTTTAGGTGCCTAGCCCAATTTTTATAAGTAGTGCTAACATCGCACTTTTCACAATGTCTTCTCGCATCATACATTTTTATTATAGTAGGGGTTCTTTTAACTAACCCTTCATTTTTTTTCGTATCGTTCATTTTTATTAGAAAAGAGATTCTTTTAACTAATCCCTCAATTTTTATATTATCCACCCGCTTTTTCTTGTATGGATACTTCTTAGTATAATATTTTTGTTTTAATGGAAAATTTCCATTAAAACGTTTTTATTAATATTTAAAGGTGGGGGGCGAATCGCCCCCCACCTTTAATAGATTGGGTTTTAAACAAACTTGATGTTATACATGTCTCTCCCATTTATTGATTTGGTGATTCCATGGTACACTAAGCAAACACCGTACTCAACTAGAGCTTGGAGTTCATTTTTATCAAATTTTTGAATACATCTTTCTGGTATGAACACTCTAAATTCTCCTAGATTGGCTATAACAGCCTCCCACGAGTATTTCGTTGACACAAATTCAAAGTTTATAATTTTGTAAGGTTTTCCGATTTCTAGTTCAGAAAGCTTGTTTGTGTTGTTTTCAAAATTAATTTTTTTCAATAGCTGCTCCCTATTCATTTCTATTTATTTATTATAGAATATATTCTTTTAACTAGCCTTCCATCTTTAAAGGTGGGGTCGAATCGACCCCACCTTTAAAGGCAAATACAAGTCGAGAACATTTAAAGAATATTTTTAAAACTCTTAAAGTGGGGGGGTCCGATTTGGACCCACCCTCTTTAACGTTAAAGTCGAATACAAGTCGAGAACATTTAAAGAATATTTTTAAAACTCTTAAGAGGGGAGCCAAATTGGCCACCCTCTTTAACGTTAAAGTCGAATACAAGTCGAGAACATTTAAAAATTTCTTTTAAAACTCTTAAGAGGGGAGCCAAATTGGCCCCCCTCTTTAACGTTAAAGTCGAATACAAGTCGAGAACATTTAAAAATTTCTTTTAAAACACAATTCCTTAAAGAGGGGAGGCGAATCGCCTCCCCTCTTTAACTTTAAAGTCGAATACAAGTCAATTAGATTTTTAACAGTAAATAAGTAGCCCCCGTCGATTCGACGGGGGGGTCTTATGTAAAGTCGAATACAAGTCAATTGACTAAAAAAGCCGACGCTCACATGTGAGCCGCGGCTTTTTTTTTCATTTCATACGAAATTTTATGGCTCACATGTGAGCCGCAAATTTTGATCTCGGTTAACAATTGTTTGGTTCTTTCGAGCCTGAACCAATAAGTTTTTTCTAGAATTCTGTTTTTTGTAGTTCTTGAGCATAGAAAGATCCTTCAATCTCTTCGTCGTTTAAATCTTTTATTTTGTAAGTAATTGGATTTGTTGGTAGAATTCCAGAAACCACAAAAATTTCTCTAGTCCATTTAGCATCATATTTATTCCCAAATGTTTTCTTAAATCTTGTTATTCGAACTCGATCTCCAAGAGAAAACTTTACTTTTTGTGAGGCTTTTTGGTTCCTAAACAATCTAACTAACACTTCATCTTCGTTATTTTTATTAACTTGTACAGGTATCATACCAATCGATCTATGGAAATCTTTAAAATTGTATTCATGAATCAAATCCTCTAGAATATCGATCCATTTCTTATTATTTCGTACTTCAAAATGGATTTTCATTTTTTCGTTTAAAGTTCTATTAAATCTTTCTATGATTGCCGATTTTTCTTCATTCTGTGTATGATACATTTTTATTTGGTGACTTTTCAGAAATTCTTTAAACATTTTATTTTCAAACTCTAAACCTTTATCGGTATGTAGTAAATTAGGAGCTTTATGATTTTGTGATTTGGCCTTTTCTATGATTTTCTCAAAAGCTTTTGTTACGCTTTTTCCATCCTTTTTCTTCAAGGGTAAGGTCCATGCAAATTTTGAAAATGTATCGATAACATTAAGCATATAACCGTATCCATCATTCTCTTTTTCATAATTTTTCATGATTATCAAATCAGCAGCCCACAAATCATCAATACCTTTAGTAAATATTGTCCTTTTTTGAAATTTATTTCTTATTGACTTATGTAATTCTTTAGCGAGAGATAATTTTTCATCAACATTCAGATCTTCTACTACAGTTGGTTCTTCAGAATTTTCTCTCTCGGGGGAAGTGATAAACTTACTCTTATTAGTTTTACATTTTGTACATTTTGCAGCCACTCTCCATCTCCCGTTTACCGTTTGTATTTTTTCTGCATCAATATTATTGGTTCTCTTCTTACACTTGTGACAGTAAATAGGATCAGTTAAATCATTATCCATTTTTATTATAGGAAAACAGGTTTTTTTAATGTGTCCGGTACCTTGCCTTCTATAGCCCAATCAAAAATGGCACGAATTGGTGCTTTTTCTCCGTTAGGATCTTGAATGAATTTGCTCTTATGAGTTCTGCATTTAACACATTTAGCTGAAATTCTCCACCTTCCGTTCACAGTTTGTACAATTTTCACGTTTATATTTTTCGTTTTTTTCTTACACTTGTGACAGTAAATAGGATCAGTTAAATCATTATCCATTTTATTATAGGAAAAAAGGTTTTTTATGAGATATTTCTCATAAAAAAGAAACTCCTCACTCTTCAATCAAATGCAAATAAACTGTAACATTTTCAAATTGCAGCTCATCTCCATTTTCATTTCTACATGATAGTTTAATTTCTTTAATTTCTCTAATTCCTTTTCGTAGAGAACTGTAGAGAATTTTCTTATTCGTTTCCATATAAGTAGTATTTGGGAGAATCGTTTTCTCTATCAAAGATACATGGAGTAATTCATGTTCACTATGGAGATGTGAATGTTCATCATGATTAGCGAAGCTATAATCGGTAATATTGCAATGCCATTCAATTAATGAAATAGGTTTGATTAATTTTGGATTGTCTTCTGAATAATATTCCTTATTAGCATCAAAATAATCCCCAGGTGTTTTACACTGTTTAAAATCGAACAGTTCGCAGAAATTTCCATACCTTATAAACCCGAGAACAACAGGAGATTTAAGATAAAATCTATTACAATTTGGACCGTAGTCTACTTTAAAAACCAAACTTTCAGGTTTTGTTTTTTTTAATGTGTCAATTTGTGATTTATAAAGTGTTTTATTCTCCTCAAATTTCTTCATGAGTTCAGTTATATAATTTTTTATTTTTAAATATAATTCTCTTTTAAACGTCTCAACAGTAAATGTGCCATCTAACACATGCTCGGTATGATACCATCCATCTATAATAAACATTTTTAATGATATCAATACATTTTTTACTTGAAATGAAAGAGAAGGTGAAGTAAATAATAACTTTACTATTCCGAGTTTATAATTTTTATTGGGATTTAGAACAATTTGTGGATCAAAAGTTATTTTTAGATCTTGGTGTTTATCAGAAATCTTTATTAGAGTCATGCTTTTATTATAGGTAAAAAGTTTTTCGTATAATAAATATGAGTAAATACAAGATTGATCCAATTTCGCATGATAAAAAAGAGGCTAGAAAAGGAATTTTACCATTACCTTTAAGATCATTAATAGTAGGAACTTCTGGTTGTGGGAAAACAACACTTCTCTATAATCTCATCACAAAGCGATGGGGAATCCCCTTTAATCATCTATATATTTTTTCAAAATCTCTGGATCAGAATGCATATGAGATTTTGAGAAGCGAATATGAAAAAATTTCTGCAAAAGATGGTGTGGAAATAGCGCAGTTTTTCAGTAATTGTGACGAACTTATAACCCTGGACGCATGTGAAGAAAAAAGTCTTATTATTTTTGATGATTGTGTAAACATTCAACATCAGAGAGAAATCAAAGATTATTTTGTGAGAGGACGTCATAAGAAAATTTCGTGCGTTTACTTGACACAATCATGGTCAAAAGTTGATAAACAACTCATTAGAAACAATATTAATTTTTTATGTGTATTTAGACAAGGACCAAGATACATGCGAGATATTTATGATGAATATGTGGGAACTGATTTCACTTATGAACGATTCAAAGAATTATGCTATTCTTGTTGGGATGAGGGCTTTGGTTTTCTAACGATTGATCTAACAAAGAAACGCAGTAACGGACGTTACCGAAAGAAATTTGGCGAAATATTTTAGATTTTAAGTTTTGTTTTTATAGAGAATCCCTATAAAAACGCATTGGGAAACGCTTCAAAAATCGCATTGGGAAACGCTTAAAAACGCAAAAATAGCGTTCCTAAAGCGTTTAAGCGTTTAAGCGTTTAAGCGTTTAAGCGTTTAAGCGTTTAAGCGTTTGAGCGTTTAAGCGTTTGAGCGTTTGAGCGTTTGAGCGTTTTAACGTTTAAGCGTTTAAGCGTTTTAACGTTTGACCGATTTTAAAAAAAACTTTTTTCCTATAATAAAAGCATGACAAAAATTACTTTAGAACAAGCGCTTAGACAGAAATACAAAGAAGCGCAACTTGAAATTATGAAGGAAAAAGAAGCCAAACTTAGAGAAATCAAAAAGATTGATAAACCTTCCGAAAAAGATGAACAAATATTTTTCACAAAACCAAACCGTAAACCCATGAGCGTAGCTGAAGCTGATAAATCGATTAAACTTAGAAAATATTTACAAAAATTAGCAAAACAAGAAAGGATTAACCAAGCATCTGATAAGGAGACAAAAGAAAAGGCTTATGAACCTATAACTTCACGATTAGATAAGGTAGAAAAAGCAGTGAAACAAACTGATGAAGATCTTGGTAAAAAATTAGAACTCATTCCTGCAATAAAAACATTTAACCCCTTGGCTATCAGTTCACCTAAAAAAGTTTCTTTTCAAGATGTTGATGGCGAGGTTCAAGGTATTGATAATGATACTGAAGATACATTAAATCAAAGCTTTTCAAGTGACAATGCAGATAGGGATGATGAAATGGGATTAATATTACAAAAAAGTGTTAAATTACCAAACTCTTCTGTAGGCCCTTTAGGTATTGGGTCAATTGCAGAATTATATATTCTTCATCCTGATAGGCAATTTGGAATATATCCTTTAAAAAATCATATATTTATTGGAAATAAACAGATACGGGTAAATGGCAATGATATTGAAATAGAAAAAATGAAATATTCCGGTACTGAAGGCTTATGGAAGCTCTTAACAAAACCCATAGCTTCTGATATTCCATCCAAAGATGAATACACTAATGAAGACTTTAATGCTTATGCAAAAATCCTCATTCAAACAAATAGCATGTTTCAAAATAATAATCCCGAATCTAAACAACCAAAATCAAGTGTTAGTAAAAAATGGAAAGAAATCATAAAACCAATCTGGGAGTATAGTAAAAAGAAAAAGATTGGTACTGGGTTGATTAAATATACTGAAAATCCTGTAGAATTTAAATATATAGATAATTTGAATCAACTTCAACAAAGACTATACTATTTGTATGCGCAAGAGCAGGCAGGAAATAATAATTTTCACAATGAAAAATTGGGAATTATAAATTTCATTAAAGATCAACTGGAGAAAGATATTGATAATCCCAAGGGAACTGAATACTTGATTAAAATTATTAATAATTTACCCAAAAATATGATAAAAAACGGTTCTGGTATTTTCAATACTTTGTTGAACAAACTAGACGGTTTCGTACCTGAAATGCATCTCCCAGGTGGTTATCAATATTGTGGACCATTTACTAAATTGGATAAGAGATTAAATAGAGGTGATGAAGGTATAAATAGCCTTGATAAAGCTTGTAAACAACACGACATTTTTTATAGGGATCATGAAAAAACAAGTGATAGACATCTTGCTGATAAACAACTAGAAACAGAAGCTTATAAAATTATGAAAAGTTCAACAAATATCGGTGAAAAATTGGCTGCTGCTACTGTAACAGGTGGTATGAAAATTAAACGGGTCTTTGGGATGGGCGTATACTAATTAGTTATTATGATTGTTTTTATAGAATTTCGATTCTATAAAAAAAACTTTTTTTCCTATAATAAAATGATTACACATCAAATAAATTTGTCAGAAATACAAATGAAAAAAATAAGATCTGCTTATAAAAAACGTGTTCCAGTAAAAGTACGACTGACTTTTGCAGATATTAGTGGAAAAGGAAATCATAGAATCCTGTTAAATGAAACTCAGAAAAAAAAGATAGATAAATGTATCAAAAACAAAAAAGGGTTGGAATTGGAAATGAATTATGATCAGTTGCAAATAAATCATTCAGGGGGATTTTTACCCTTACTTTTTGCAGGAATTGGCGCTCTTGGGGCATTATTGGGTGGTGGAGCTGCAGTAGCTTCTAGCGTTATTGATTCTAAGCATAAATCTGCTGAAGAAGCAGAAATCAAACGCCATAACTTGGAAATGGAGAGATTAGCACAAAACGCAAAAAGTTTAAGTATCGGTTCTGGATTGAAGAAGAAAAAAACTATTTCAAAACCTAAAAAGAAACCTAAAAAGAAACCTACCAAATCAAAAAACTAAATAGCTTCCAACCTCTTACCAATTTTGATATTGAAAGATTATCGAAAGAAATGAAAATTAAAAATTTCAAAGGAGTTTTCATGAAGGATGATTTACCAGAGAAAGTGAACCACACGGAATGTGGAATTATAAATCTAGAAAATTCTGATGAGGCTGGAAGCCACTGGACTGCATTTTATAAAAATAACAATTTAAAATATTATTTTGATTCGTATGGTAATGCACCACCACCAAGAGAACTTGTTCAATATTTAGGTTCAGAAAATTTATTTTATAATGAGGAACAAATCCAAAACCAATATGATCCTCCTATCTGTGGACATTTATGTTTATTAATTTTGAAAAAGCTATCAGAAGGACACGATTTTGAAAATAGCATGAGAACATTGAAGAAAAATCTTAATTTCTTTTATTAAATTTTATAGTCTTGATATTTTTATAGAATTTCGATTCTATAAAAAAACTTTTTTCCTATAATAAAATGATGTACACAAATAATGAAACACCTTCAGCCCCTGAAGAATTTAATCCAATAACTCATCCTAGATTATATCCAAAAATAATTTTTCCCGAGTTTAAAGAGAACAATTATAGAATCAATCGAATTATCAATCAATTTAAATTTTTAGAAGATGAAGAGAAAATGAGAAATGGTTTGAGTAAAAAATATGGAAAACTATCCAGTACTCTTTACGGTACTGAATTTTTATTTGCCCTCTCAGAACTCGGACTGACTGGTGCTTCTATAACATTACCAATAATAATTCCATTCAGTGTTCCAATTTCTGTAGGCTTGACAACCTTATCAGTAATATTAAGGACTTCAAGCGGATTTTTCAATAAAAAAATTACTAAACACTCTGAAATTGCGCTTTTGGCAAAAGCTAAATTAAATTCGATTGAAGAAAAGTTCATAAAAGCAATTAAAGACGGTAAAATATCTGATGAAGAGTTCAATGATATTGAACAAGAAATAAAAAATTATATAAATATGAAAAGTAATATTCTAAATCAATATAATAAAAATAAGAAAGAAATTAAAAGTGCGGACCCTATCAAACTATCACTTTTGAAACATGGGGAAGTTTTCAGAACTGGATTTTAACTTTAAAGGTAGTGTCTCGTAGACACCACCTTTACTAATTAGATTTTAAGTCAGTTTTTATAGGGATTCCCCTTTAATTATTCCTCTATCTCGATATTTTTATAGAATTTCGATTCTATAAAAACTTTTTTTCCTATAATAAATAAGTATGAATGAAATTAAAGCAATTTACTCGAAATACGATTCTGAAATCACAAGTATTGAGTATCAAAACTATAGTCCTGAAACTAATTTGGAATTTAACTCTGAGAACAAAAGAACCGTTTTCAAGTTGCTTCTAAATGATGAGTTTATTAGCAGCAATATTAAATATTACATTTCTGGAAAATACATTCCTAAAGATACCACAAAAGCATATGGAACAAATGATAGTGTAATGATGATAAACAATTTTGTAGCACATCTTTTTTCCAAAATTGAAATAAGAAAACACAATACGCTTATTGATGAAATTGATCATCCAGGTATTGCTAGTACAGTGATGGGTATAGCTTCTTTCCCAGGCCCAGCAAACTATAATGGTAAAGTAATGAATTCAGGTTTTAATACGAAAGCTATAGGAGGTGGAAATTTCAGTGCAAGTGGTAAATTGGGTGATTTAGGCCTTGGGTTCTTCAGTGATTCAACAGTTCCAATTTACAAGGGAGGTTTTGAAATCACATTCATTAGAAATTCTGATGATAATGTGCTCTTCCGTTACAAGAAAGATAATACTTCTCCTGAAGCTGTGGAGGGAAAAGTGGAAATTAAAACTTTCTACCTGCGAGTCCCGATAATTGAATATACAGGTGAATCCAAAAATAAATTAATTGCTGAACTTAGTACCGCTCCTTATTTGTTTCACTTTAAAAAATTGCAATGTATTGAAAAGCGTGTCACTAAAAATTACTTCACTTATAATATTACCGATATTTATAGAAATTTACAGAATCCGTTCTGGGGGTTTGTTGTATTCCAAACTGCCAGAAAAAATGATCAAAAGAAAGATAATTCCAAATTTGATAATTTGAGTGTAAAAAATATTAGTTTTGAAGTAGCAGGGAAAATTTTTCCTCGAGAACCTTTGAATTTAAATTGGAGTTCAGAGGATTATAACTTAGCTTACGACATGTTTACAGATTTCAAGAGAATAGTATGTCAAGATTCCTCATCCCTTCCATATTATGAGCCTCAGTTCTTCAAAGAGAGCTATCCAATATTCAGTGTGAATATGACTAGACAACCACAGTCCATATCTGGACAAAAAAGTAATATAATTTTACGAGCGGATTTTGAAAATGATGCACCAGAAAACACTTTTGCTTACGTAATTTTGGTTTCAGAAGTTACTCTGAACTACATTCCGTTGAAGAATATAATTCGAGAGGAATTTTAAACTTGTTTAGGGAATAGAGTGAATATGTTTTTATTGAGAATTCTCAATAAAAACTACTCCGAATAACGAGACACTAAAAACTAAATAATTAGAACTACAAGCACAATCTACCGACTGTTCGGTGAATCTGCATTATCATAAACTGGTTGCATCACCGATATGAGTCAAGGAAGAGGCGATACGCAGTTCTCATTCAGAAGTGACGCTGTGTGTACAATGTCTCAACCTAAAGATTACATGAGGTTTGCATTTGGTGATGAAGAGGATTTTTTTTTTTTGAACTTCAGAGTCATAAAAAGTATCACAGTGAGTGTATAGACTTTATCAAGAAAGTGGAAAATTGTGAAAGTTTGGAAGCAGCAAGAACATTGATAACAGTTGGAAACATTCAAGTGCCAGTGGTAAAGCGTATTAATTATAAAGAATTATTAAAACTTCCAAGAACATTTAAGACTATTCCTCCTGAAAAAACGCATAGTTTTTTACTTAATCATCTCGTACCAGATCGAAATACTGAAGACTTACGACCTCCTGATAAGACGAACATTGGTGAAGTTGAAGATTATTTACTTAAACTTCATGTTGTCATAAAAAAGCAAAAGACGAAGCTCTTTTATTTGTATTCAGCATACGGCTACTTTCTCAATGAATATTTCGAGAACTTCAAGAAAAATACTTCTGCAACCACCTGGAAAGAACACTTGCAAGCAAAATTTAATATTTCTGAAGGATATGCTAGAAAACTCAGGGCAGTTGGCAAAATGGTTTATAAAAACCCAAAGCTGAAGAAACTCTCCATTTACTTCTCATCATTTTATAAAATTATTTTACGAGTGGAAACCATGTTAAAGATTCCTGAGTATAAAACATTTTGGGAGATGGAATGAAATGCATCTGAACCAGAAGGTCGTGTTCTCCCACCCAATCCGCTCTTCGAAGAGCGCCTTATCTGAATGTAAAAGCGGACGATGTGACGTAATTCTCTGACGTGATAAGAGCGCCTCGGACTCCAGTTTGAATCACAGATAAAATGTGCCTGATTAAAAATATGAGTTCCCCCACCTAAAGCGCTCTTCGAGGAGCGCCTTATCTACAGGAGCGCTCCCCCACCTAAAGCGCTCTTCGAGGAGCGCCTTATCTACAGAAACGCTCCTCAACGAACGCGTTCGTTTCTAGCTATTCTTTTTTATGAAACTAAGCTGATCTACTCGATGTAAATAAACTATTTATTTTCATTTATTTTTCTTTCTTTTAACTTACCCCTCATTGTCAATGAATTCTTAAAGGTGGGTCCGAAAAAAATATTTTCTATAATAAATAAAGAGCTATGGGTTTAAACGACGAAGCATTAGATTTATGTGAAAAACATGGAGGTTTCTGGAAGTTGGTAAAGACACCCAAATTTCAATTTTATGATAAAAACCTTGACGCACTAGATGCTATTTTATATGAATTGAATGAGTATAGATTTTGTAAACGGTTGAACAGAGAACGCTTCTTAGGTGTCAATGGTAAACCACCACTCCATACAAAGGAGCAAGTTTTGGCATACCTTAATGAAAATAAGATTAAGGTTCCTAAAAATGCTACTGAACGTCAAATTAGAAAATTGGTTTATAATGATGTTAAAGACAAACTGAAGGATCAGTTTGAGGATCAGTTATACGATTGATAAAAGCTCAGAATGCTGGGGGGAAGGAGATTTTATTTTTTAATGAGCAGTGTTCATTAAAAAATTACTTAGTTTTGTATTCCCACCCTAAAGAGTCGAATATAGCTTTACAAATTCTGTCTGTTTCATTTTTACGATCAAGAGATTTTACTGTAAGAAAATCTCCTTCGTCTAATTTATGGTTGTGTCTCAATAACAGTCTGTATAAAATAAACTTTGTATTTATAAAATTTTTTCTTTCAGAGTTTGTAAATATAGACGAATATTTTTCAGAAAATTTTTCAAAATCTTTGACTAGAATGTTTTCCAGATGACTTATGTCGTTTAATTTTTGACCAGTTAAATTTGCGTGTATAAGTACATAATCGTCATAATGTTTAGTATATCCGAGTTCTTTTAAGAAATGTATAATATGAGATTTTTTTACGTTTGCAAATTTTTTAGACCTAGATTCTCGCTCGTCTTTAATTATTCCATGAAATATCAATAAGTGCTCGAGGTCTGAATAAATAGTGGGGTTTATAAAAGTATATTGTTTTCCTTGATACTTTTGAATACATTTTTTAAAGTGACTAACACGATCATATTTGTATTTTGGTACTACGACATTATAAGATCTATTATTAAAATAAGTCATTTGTATAACTTCTGAAAAACATACTTTGCAAATTAAAATGTCGTTTTCTTTTATAAATTTCTCGTCGTTTTCACAATTTTGACAGAAATTTCTACTATCAAAATTAAGTTTTTGTAATAATGCGCTTGTACTCATTTTTATTATAAATGTTATTCTTTTAACTTACCCGCCAAATGAAAAATGTGTTCTGATGTTTTGTGATAAAAAAGTTTTAACAGAAATTCAAGTCGCTAAAAAGAAAAAGTCACTGGTTCTGATGTTTTGTGTTGAAAAATATGTTCTGATGTTTTGTGTTGAAAAATTTTATCAGGGGTCTAACAGAAAAGCATTTTCAACAGGATTTAACACAAAATTAGTTTTAACAGGGTTTATCACAAAATCAGTTTTAACAGAGATTGAAGTCGGAATCATTTTTAACAGAGATTGAAGTCAGTGGTCCAGGATTGGCATATCTATACTACTTACGGGTATAACACGTACGCCTCTGCTACGCCCCGGGTCACCCCAGACACCACAAGGTGCCGCGCGCCTCCTCTCACTCCACCCCCCACTCACCACCGTCACCACCCACCGTGACCCCCTGCCAAGAGTGCCAGGCGTGCGTCTAACACTTAAAAGTCTCGAAAAAGACACTTTTTCGCCCGTTTTTGGCCCATAGCATCTATGCGAGTAAAGCGATCGGGATGGTTAAACGTTAGGACCAACTAGACCCCAAATGGAGTCTATGTGCGAAAGAACGGGGTTTTTAAGTCAATTCTCAGGGCTTTTATGGCCCGGACGGCGAACGGCGGACAGCGGACGGACATTTCAAATTTGGATTCTACGCACCTTGAAACGTAAAGTGACAAAGTTTGAGGGGGGGTTATAAAAATTTTTTGCTACACGATCACATAGGCTTATTATTGGAAATAATAAACCAAAAACGCTACAAATTATTTCACAAAGGTTTATTATTTTTTCAATTGAGTATGATCGTAGTTTTAGTTGGCTTGCGTACGTCATAAGGCCCGTCCAGACTCCTCGGCGTGTCCTATTTCGAGTTACCACAACTTATACTTCTATAATTATATACGCATGTTTATATTTCTCGATTTGAGCTCCTATCTATTAGAATAGTTATTGCCTTAATAATATCATTATCTAAGTACGTACGAAAAGTCGAGAGGATATGTTATTAAATATGAGTAGGAAAAGCATTGGTATTAACACACAAATATGACCTAGAAAAAAACATATATTCATGCCTCGAAGGAACGCTGTACCCACCTCATGGTGCCGCGGTGTATTATATGGCTATAACAAGTACGCCTCTGCTACGCCCCGGGTCACCCCAGACACCACAAGGTGCCGCGCGCCTCCTCTCACTCCACCCCCCGCTCACCACCGTCACCACCCACCGTGACCCCCTGCCAAGAGTGCCAGGCGTGCGTCTAACACTTAAAAGTCTCGAAAAAGACACTTTTTTGCCCGTTTTTGGCCCATAGCATCTATGCGAGTAAAGCGATCGGGATGGTTAAACGTTAGGACCAACTAGACCCCAAATGGAGTCTATGTGCGAAAGAACGGGGTTTTTAAGTCAATTCTTAGGCCTTTTATGGCCCGGACGGCGAACGGCGGACAGCGGACGGACATTTCAAATTTGGATTCTACGCACCTTGAAACGTAAAGTGACAAAGTTTGAGGGGGGGTTATAAAAATGTTTTGCTACACGATCACATAGGCTTATTATTGGAAATAATAAACCAAAAACGCTACAAATTATTTCACAAAGGTTTATTATTTTTTCAATTGAGTATGATCGTAGTTTTAGTTGGCTAGCCTACGTCATAAGGCCCGTCCAGACTCCTCGGCGTGTCCTATTTCGAGTTACCACAACCTATACTTCTATAATTATATACGCATGTTTATATTTCTCGATTTGAGCTCCTATCTATTCGAATAGTTATTGCCTTAATAATATCATTATCTAAGTATGTACGAAAAGTCGAGAGAATATGTTATTAAATATGCGTAGGAAAAGCATTGGTATTAACACACAAATATGACCTAGAAAAAAACATATATTCATGCCTCGAAGGAACGCTGTACCCACCTCATGGTGCCGCGGTGTATAATATGGGTATAACACGTACGCCTCTGCTACGCCCCGGGTCACCCCAGACACCACTAGGTGCCGCGCGCCTCCTCTCACTCCACCCCCCGCCCACCACCGTCACCACCCACCGTGACCCCCCGCCAAGAGTGCCAGGCGTGCGTCTAAAGCAGGGTCCACACTATGCCGCGGTAGGCCGGGCGGGTTGACCCGGGTGGGCTAAGCCGGGCGGGTACGTTCGGGCCGGCACGACGTCCACACCGAAAAACCCTACTTATACAAACTAAGTCGAAAATAAAATAATTCGTCTATTTCGGTCGGAGGTTTAATTGTAACTGAAGCCGCTCGGCACGTCCCCACTCTATATTTTTGTTCGGCTCGGCTCGGCTTCCTTTGATCTGTACCTACTTTATGCGGGTTGGGATCGGCACGGCCCGGGCCGGCATTTTCTAACCCGGCAAAGCCGCCCGGGGCGTCTACATCAACGCGGCTTAGGCCGCCCGGGTCAGCCCGCCCGGCCTACCCCGGCATAGTGTGGACCCTGCTTAACACTCAAAGCCTTGAAAAGACACTTTTTCGCCCGTTTTTGGCCCATAGCATCTATGCGAGTAAAGCGATCGGGATGGTTAAACGTTAGGACCAACTAGACCCCAAATGGAGTCTATGTGCGAAAGAACGGGTTTTTCAAGTAAATTCTTAATAAGTAAATAGGTAAATAAGTAATATAAGTAAATAAGCCTTAAATAAGTAAATAAGTAAAATAAGTAAATAGGCCTTTTTTGGACGGCGAACGGCAGACGGCGAATGGCAGACGGACATTCAAAATTTGGATTCTACGCACCTTGAAACGTAAAGTGACAAAGTTTGAGGGGGGGTTATACAAATTTTTTGCTATACGATCACATAGGCTTTTTATTAGAAATAATAAACCAAAATGTGAATACATCAGCAAGCACACAAGACGCGTGAACGTTGGAGTACATGACTACGTGAGAGCGGGATTCATCGTAAGCGCTCTTGTCATTAGGAATTGTCGGGGGTTTCCCAACAAAGGCTTTTTGAAGTTCGCCGGAGTGGACTCACGAAAAAAAACAGCTCCCTCTCGATGCCGATGTTGCTTTGATAAAACATCACAACAGCAAAATGGGGGTTTCTTCTCAGTGGAATTTTTCGAGGCAGAAAAACAAAAACGATTAACCAAGGATTTAATTACAGAACGTCACTAATTACAATGATGAAACGAAACCCGTGTAATCAACTTGTTATTGTTTGGAGTGAAGTACTACAGCTCGAGTTTCGACCGGAGCTTGTTGGCACTTTTTCCATCGTTCACAGGTTGAATGATTGCGAATCGGTAGTGGATATTTATTTTCTTCACCTCTTGAACGATTATTTATTTATTTATTTAATTTATTTGAACATGTATGTTCCTTACATTCGACTATGCTTTACAAAACTACATACCTCATTGAAATAGTTCTAGTGTAAACATCATTAACGTTGTGTTTTCAATACCCATTTTAATCAGCAATAAGAGTACAAAATTTAGAAATTGATCGTGGTGTCCAGTTATTCAGTACTACAGTTATTCAGTATTACTTACAGCGTTAGTAGAAATTTCAAATATTTTATAAATTACAAAAGTAATATATCATTCATTATTAATTCAGCTTATTCTCTTTACCTTATAAATATTGGAAATTAACAATAAAATAAAACACACAACGAACTTCATAAATCATTTCAAAAACATTCAAGCAGTTAACATAGGCAGTACCAGTATATATAAGCGAGTTTACCCTTCAGTCAAACAAACATAAATTTCTTAGTTTGCAAACTACACTTAAGAAGAAATACAGCCTTTTTATGTCGAATTCACTTGGTACTGATACAAAATTTATCAAATTTCCGGTACCCCCCACCAAGTCCGAGATATATCTTTTTCTGATCCAGTTATACATAGGATACTCAAGTAGAACATGGAATAAGTTTTCAAGAAGACCCGTGTCACAGGTTGTTCATACAGTATTTGGAGAAATTTTGTAATTATAATTAATAATTGTAATTATAAAATGGTGTTTACTTGCCAATCTTATTTGTGCAAATAAGTTTTTAAATTGAAAAGAGACATTATGGTCATTCAAATAATCGTTAAATCCATCCTGCGCTATCACAATCCAATAGTATCATTATAGGAGCCAGAAAATACCGCATCAACATCTTTATTTTTAATAAATAAAGCATCCTCTTCACATTTATGAGTGAGAATTTTGAGATTTTCACAATCCAAAGTTATTAGTTGTTGCACTTCACATTTTTTAATAAGTTCCTCAAGTTTAGTCAGCCAATTAAATCTTATAGAATTATTTTTGGACTTTTCCATTTTTTCAAGAGCGTGCAAACATCTCTTAGGGTGTCTATGATTTTCCATTTGTGTAATTTTTAGTAACCACTTCAGACTGTTTTTGGTTTATTATTTCCAATAATAAGCCTATGCGATCGTAGAGCAAAAAGTTTTTATAACCCCCCCCCCCCCCCCCCCCCCTCAAACTTTGTCACTTTACGTTTCAAGGTGCGTAGAATCCAAATTTGAAATGTCCGTCCACCGTTCGCCGTCCGGGCCATAAAAGGCCTAAGAATTTACTTAAAAAACCCGTTCTTTCGCACATAGACTCCATTTGGGGTCTAGTTGGTCCTAACGTTCAACCATCCCGATCGCTTTACTCGCATAGATGCTATGGGCCAAAAACGGGAGAAAGGGTGTGCTCTACCGCAAACCTGAACGTCTAGCATTACTCTTTGCTATACCGTTCGAAAACTGAGATTTTTGAGAAAGTTCACGCGTACATTACCTACTGCTCTATTTTGCATTCTATCATTTTGACTCGTACTTTGTTCTTCAACTAATACTATGAGTTCATATTAAAATTTATGAGGAAGCTATACCGCCCACCCATTTGGCAGACGTTTTCTATTTGAAATGCCAATGAGAGAGGTATTCGAAATGGAACAAAAAATCGTTAGTTCATTCGGGCACATGTATTTTTTGAGTATTTTACTTTCCAAGGTTTCGAATGTTCCAAAGTCGCAACTTTATTATTGAACGCCCTAGCTCGATTGGAACAATAGTGAACGAAACGTCTGTTCTTTTGTTTTCTACAACTTCGTGGCAACCATTTTAGCAGCTTTACAACTACCAAGTTACATGAAGTTTTTAGGAGATCACCCTCAAAAGATCTCCGTTTTATTTTTCTCTCAAATCTTCGCTCAGTGTGATTCCTAAGCGTACCCAAGTTGTCTCCTCACAGTGTTGGGCATAATCTCATCGTCGAATACGAATACGATTGTAATTGCGATAATTATTCGTTGATTCTGAGTCAACTGCGATTATATTCGTATTCGTCTGTCGGCGGTTACACGAATACAACCCATAAAAATGCGACACGATCATCAATTTCGATAGGGCGTCCCTCTTATAATATGCGAAGCCTTGCAAATATTACCTAGCTTCAGAAGGACGTCCTTAAAGCGAATTCAACTATTGGAGCCCAGCCTATTTGTCTCAAGTCTATTTCAATACGACGTCCCTCTGAAGCTAGGTAATATTAGCAAGGCATCGCATATTATAGGAGGGACGCCCTATTGAAATTGATGACCGTGACGCATTTTTATGGGTTGTATTCGTGTGATCGCCGACAGACGAAGAGTACGCGAATACGAATTTAATCGCAGTTGACTCAGAATCAACGAATAATTATTGCGATTACAATCGTATTCGGATTCGACGATAAGATTATGCCCAACACTGTCTCCTCACAAGAACCATTCCGCGACAAGCCTATTATCGTACGAGTGGAAGCGCGCGAATAATTAGATTTTGGTATCTCAGCGGAAGATATGTTCTGCTGTCCTGGGGGAGCCATAATTATTTGCTAGTATTAGTTCTGCAGGGCCTGCATAGAAATGTGGAGTACAAAGGAGAGCTTCCTTCCGTGCCATTGCAGTAACAGTCGGGGTTAGTAAACAATAAATTATAATTACCAATTGTAGCAAAAGGCACATACCGTATATTTTATTTTTAGCCTTTGGATTTATTGTGCAGAAATTAAGTGATGGAGCGTAGAAGAACTAGGGTGTTTTGTCCTTCAACAGTTATCCCGAATTTGATAACTGCTAGACGGCGCAGAAGCTGAATATGAATTTTGTCTAATAACTCCGTCCTTCGAACTACATCATTTTCGTTGTAAATATATTCCGCTAGTAGTAAGAGCAAAATTATCATTTACATACCTTTCGGAGAAATCGCGTACACGGAGCGTGTGCTTTCGATGTAAGGTCATCATCACCAGGCCACCGAAACAGTACTCGTTTCGATAGTGCTGAGTACAGTTTTGGCCTCACATTGAAAGTGCTCGTCCACTGTACTCGACTTGCTAGTGACGATGGACCCCACCAAACGGTACGTAAAAGATAATTTTGCCTCATTTCGCATCCTCACTACAAAGGAAGGAAAGCTTTGTGGTCGTACAGGTCGAAAAAATTTTTACATTCCGAAATCAAAATTTTTACTCGTTTTTTTTTTTTTTTTTTAAAGGAAAAATGAGCCATTTTGTTCACTTTTCCGTATGTATGTACATGTCCTTTTAAAATCGTTTTAAATGCCACTTCCCGACATCCGATTTTAATGAAACTTGATATGGATGTAATCTGTAACATAGCGAGGATAATGATGTATCAGGGGCGACTAACGCATGAGTGGCTCCAAAGCCATTTTATCTCCTATTCAACGCAGGAACGTTCTATTTCACGTGGATCGCCTTACAAGAAAATGCGCTATCGTGTGGCTCACCTCGTGAGCACGGATCTACTTGTTTTCATTTCGATTCTTACTTTGTTCTTCAACAAAGTCCAACCATGTTACAATATGTGCGAATACTGCTCACCCAACTTGGCAGACGTTCTTTCGCCGAATCTTGATGCGGAACTAATACACTAGTCTGTTAAGGACCTAGTAGCTTTGTTCCAACAATGCTTTAAGAGCGATTCCCGGGGCTCCTACAAAGTTGCCGTGGGGTTAGCTCCAAGGTCGCCCACTTTCGTGTTTGTTGGAACACTTCGGAGAGAGATGTGATAACAAACGTAGTAGAGAAGGTGAAAACAATTTGGAGGAGGTTACGCGGATATGTGATTTACCCAAGGGTAGCAGGTTATTTCAAAATGCGCATGCGTAGGGCTCAGAGCTCTCGATGAGACCCCTTCAAAAGTGTGGGGCTGCTTGGGGGACCCCTGGAACAGCTCTGAGGGCGCTCTAAGATCTATGGAACACGGAGCTCTAAGCCCCATAACCTTGTTGGAACGCAATTTCGAGCTCTGAGCTCCACTAGGACGCCCTTTTGTCCTTGTTGGAACAAAGCTAGTATTGGCGTACCTGAAGATCGCGCTGTCAGCTTTTTCGTATTCAACGAAAGCGCCGCACTATGCTCTTTGTATGTTTGTGTACCCCTCATTTGTGAAGGCGGGTAGTGCCAGGCACTTCCGTGAGATATGATCAAGGAAGGAGAGTGGCACAGACAACTTCTCTATCATCCTCATCATGGTGGCGCGTCTGACCACAGACACCACTGAGCTAAATAGTTGACCAGTGAGGGATGCACCTTTCAGGAAAGACAGCACATACAACAATGCTTCTACTCACTCTTAACCCACTATCTGCTTGGCATCCTCAGAAACCTCTCCACTATCATCCTTCTTTGTAATCTTCATTGTTAGAAAAGCATGCTCATTAGTCAGTGGGTGGCAATCAGTGACTAGTGGATGGGTGGCTACTTGTACACCCCTTTGGCTGTCAGTGGTTCTTGTAATGAGTGTTAACGATATCCTTTTGTTGGTTCTTCTTCTCCCTCGACGCCGTTGGTTACTAGAATGATGAGCTTAGCTCTACTCTGGAGAAGGTGGTTGGCACTAAAGCAGGCAATGATACCACGCCGATGGTTACTTTCATATTAGTTTACTTTACTCTTCTTCTCTTGAGATTCGCAACAGGGACCAGAGCTTTGACCAGCTTCTTATCCTCAAACGAGAGTATTAGTCCCCTACTAGTTTTAGGAGAGCCTATTAGCTTGCGTTGTGGATTTACTTTTTCTTACTATAAGAAATAAGTACAACTATTTTGTCTCGTGACATCTCTATCTCTAGGATGTAGACCGATTTGGAGAAAAGATTTTTCTATATCCGCTGTTAGAATGTATTTGTATGTGCGAAATCTAAGAAGCAAACCTACTAGATCTTCTAGCAGAACTTTTCTTCTATATAGCGAACTTTTTGCTGGACCATCAAATACATTGCGTATTTTAGTTGTTGTTTTTTGAGGTGTCAGTACGGCGTGATGAGGTAAATAGTGTACTACTGCGTGCTGATCAGATGAATCTATTTTTTCTATTATATCATCATTCAATTATTCTTGAAAAATGTTATCATAATTTTCTATTAATGGCGTGTTCTGAATTCGATTGAGTAAATATTGAAGTCTACCCATTGCTAAACTCCATCCAGATGACAAATCCGGCGGAGGATATGTTCGCCAAGGCCATGAAACTACATAACGACCATTCTCAAAGGTGATGTTATCGTAGAAATTTTGAATAGCTTAATCGTCATTATCGTCGAAGGAATCTTCTGTAATGCCTATCGTGTCTAAGGACCACAAATTTCTTATATCGTCTCGACACTCTTTATCTTCTAACGGTAATTTATCCGGTCGGAGCCACTGAATATTATTAGAGTATGATGATGTTTGCTGGCCATAGACTGAGTATGTACAAAAACAAAAGGTTTCGGATAGATCGGAATTTCGTTGGAATCTCCCAGTAGGAACACAACCGAATTTTGTTTCAAGAAGATATAAGCCTCCTTTTATGGATTTCTTTTCACCTATTATTTCCTCGTAATAGTCATTACCTATCAGAATTTCAATAGGTTTATCTGAGTCTTGGTCTGATAGTTGATAGTAATGAACACCTAGTAGTTCCTTGAGTTTATCCTTCGAAATTTCTAATGCATTGAATAGCTTCCCGGAAATCTCTGGTACAACACTAACAGTAATCGTCATTGTATCACCATTCTTAAATTTTAGACCTAATTCGACTGTAGATACTGGAAGTAGCATAGTCTTTCCAAAAACGTATACTAATAAAATTTCTCTACCTAGTTTTTTCAATTTTAATTTCTTAAGTATGTCTTCAGTAATGTAAGTGCGATAACTACCTGTGTCGAGTAGACCTCTAGCTCTTACTGTACGTCCGGAACACTGGCTGGGGTTAAAAAGATCTACCGACACCGTTTTCATTAGGACGTTTTCTGTCACCGCGAGCAGTCCTGCTTCGTCTTCGTCCTTTTGCTTGGTCTTTTCTGAACATTTCTTAGCCTTCTCGACGAAGAGAGTAGGACACAGACTGCGGTGGTGTTATTTCCTCTTTTTGCAGTGGAAGCAAGGCTTGTTTTGGCGACAGTCTTTCTGTTCATGAGTGTTTCCGAGACATATCGAACAGCGCTTCTCGATTTCTTTGAGTCGATTGTCTAGGGTTTTGAATTTGGAGCAGTCATCACTAAAGTGTTCTTCTCTGCAATAAAAACACTTTTTATTCTTGTAATGGTTTTCTTAACCTATTACTGCGTGTGTGGTGGTGGTCAGATCGGACTTCCGACTTGTATCTCGTGCACTACTATCCTTATAATTCCTATGTACTCTCTCTAATACAGTAATATGATTATTGATTATTTCTAAAATTTCCTCTAAACTCAGTTCCTTTTTTATTCTCTTCTTTTCGATTTTCATTTGTAAATCCGACGGAAATTTAGAAAGTATTATGGTGATGAATAATTTTTGTTTATGTCTTTACCTAAATTTTGTAACGATCTTAAGTGTTTATCAATGTTGTCGTGTGTAACTCGAAGGCTTGTGGAATGTCTTGAGGCTTTGGGTATTGACTGTAATTCCTGGTAGTGAGAAGTTATCAGTACTTGTGTGTTACCGAATCTCTCTTTCAGCTTATTAACAACAGTCTGATAATTTTCTCCCGTCAAAGAAAATCCTACCACACAATCTTTTGCCTTTCCACACAAGTATGTTGATAAATAATGTAATTTTTCTGTAGGTGAGTAATGAGGATTTTTATCAACATTAGACTCAAAAATTTGCCAGAACTGTGAAAAGTTGATTACGTTTCCGTCGAATTTTGAAATATGAAGTTTTGGTAATTTAGCAAATGAATAAGATGGATTCTGAGTAATTATCGATGGAACTGAAATTTGAGCTGTGTTCTATATTCAATCAATGATTCTAATTGTCCTTCAAACAATTCACATTCTAATATTAATTCATTACATTGGTTTCTTTCTATTTCAAGTGACACTCTGCTTCTCCTATTACTTTCAGACTCACTTAAACTTCTCATTAAAACCTGTTTAAGTCGAGCCACTTGGCTTGCATACATCCTCAATTGTTGGACGTCTGGAAGGTTGTCATTGTTATCCAGTTCATTTCTTTTCTCTCGAATGAAATCTGAGAGTTTCCTTTTCGTTAGCAGCAATAAATCTGTCATTGCTTCTTGTTTTGTATTGGTTTCGTACCTAACCACTCTCTATCTACCAAACTTTGTTGTGGATTTACTTTTTCTTACTATAAGAAATAAGTACAACTACTTTGTCTCGTGGTACGAAAAACAATGTTTTATATTTTTGTTCTAACTCAAAATCATCAGGTAAATTCATCATAGGAAAAAACTTGGATACTAATAATTTGGGTTGTTATTAAATTTCACTGAACTGATGCCAAAAGTAAATTAATTTCCAAAAGATACCTAATAATCACTTCGCGTTCGCGACAGCTTGGTTTGATATCGACTTGTATACCCCTTTGGCTATCAGGAGTCCTTGTAATGAATTTTAATAATGTCATTTTGTTAGTTGTTCTACTCTCTCAATATCCCTATAGCTTTTATGGGGTTGCTGCTAAGAGGTACTAGTTTTAGGGGAGGAATCAGACATTTTATAGGATATTCAGCATGTAGATCATGGTTTCGAGAGTAGAAAGGTTTGATTTGGTTACTGGAACGATAAGTTTACCTCGAACTTGGGGAAGGTGGCTGGCATTGAAGCAGGCCTGTGTAACCATGCCGCTATTTACTTTACTCTACCCTTTACCCTTCTCTAGAGTTTCTCAACACGGTCCAGAGTTTTGGCTGTCCTCAAAGAATTGCTGCTCCTGAGGGGTACTAGTTTTAGGGGATTTCTATGGTTTTGTGTGTGTTGTCATTTTGCATTTATATCAGGGTTTCGAGGGCTGAAGGGTTCGATGATGGGGTCTGATGGGTTTGTACACTTACCTTGACGTTTACCAATCCATAACAGCGGATCAATGAGAGTCGCTATCTTCGGTGCCTATTTACATGATTTCTGGGGTTTGGGGGTACGCAATGGGCAATAAGTGCTGGAGGCAACGACGGCGTCATTTACTCCGCTTTGATCACAAGTCCCATCCCAGTTTATTTACGAAACGTCCTAGCTCTACACAGTGAAAATTGTTATGTTCATTTTGCTCAATCTGTACTTTGATCTTATCAGTTAGTCAGGTTGACTATACGTATTTATATATTTGCTATACGTCAGATGTATCGCAAATGCATCTATAAGCCGCTAAACAGTTGGGTTCAAATTTCCAACCAGATATAATGTACCCCTTGCTATGATACTACGTAAATCTTTTTACATTAAAGAAGATTCCATCCTAAGAAATTTGGCATCATCTGCACTCTCTTCCGATGAGTGGTGTTCTCTATACGATTTTTCAAAGTTTCGCGCAGTGGTGACGTCACCAGTGCAAAATTTGAAAAATCGTAGAAAGAAAACTACTCAAAGTAGGAGAGCGCAAATGGTATATAATTTCATAGAATGGAATCTATTTTCATATAAAATATGAAATGAATACGTGGGTAACGCTCATTCATTGAGTTCCAATCCCCAATGAATCATGTTAAATCAAAAAGTTGTTTTACGATATTCACGCCCTGATGCGAGTTTGACAGAGTCCATCCGTATGGGTAGTAGTCAATAAACTCGATTTCGATAAGCCAGAATTACATTGGAATTATATCACCTGATATTTCCATTGGAATTATATCAACTGAAACTTTTTTTTTTTTACAAGGCAATTTTTATGACTTTCGATCCTAAAAATACTCTAATGATAATGATCATTAATGGAATTCAGCGATTGACTCGATGATTCAGAGATTTCACTACCATCGCATTGTAGTGTGTATTTCTCTTAGTTCTCGCACCTAGGAATTCAAGGTATTGTTTTCGACGTGCTAGCCCTTAGGGAGAGCGAAAGGGCTAACGTACAGCATTTCGAAAAGTTTTGTTCGATTCTTTTGGAAAATATCTACCCATGACAACCATAAAATCATTACTACAACCATGAAAGTTTTCGAGATCTGATTTTTTAATATGTCAGCTCTTAAATGCTACCTTTTAGGGTTGATAAAAACTAATGCCGAGCTTCTGGGATCAACCAGCAGTCAATCAAGCAGTTGTTTTACGATCATCACGCCCTGATACGAGTTTGAAAGGGTCATCAACTACAAAGAAAAAAAATCAAGTGATGACAGAAGAGGGTTAACGATCGAAAAAAAGACGACACGATTACATCACTACCCGCGTCTCGCCCGTTATACGAACTAAATCACTCGCGACGAAGTTGTGGAAACCTATTACAAAACGGAAGTTAGTGAAAAACGTTGTCTATTTCCACAAAAAATAAAGAGTTACAATGTTAAATCGATTTCGACGGTTAGGCCATCATCAGTAACAAACAATAACTGAAGACACATTAGAAAGGACACAGCTTATGTAGTGACAGGTGAAGGACTTCGCCTTTCAATTGATAGAAAAGACGATATAACGACCCATAGTACTTCAAATCACCCTTTAGTACATAAGCATGCAGCCTTCCATAGTATGATCAACCGAGTACTATCTATTCCAATGAGTGAACAAAATTTATCAAAAGGAAAATCCATTATCAAAAGCATAGCGGCTAGTAACGGATATGGAGGAGATCTCGTTGATACCATATGGGATATGGTTCTTAGGAAAAAAGAGTAGGAAAAAAGTTTCCAATCTGGCTCGGGAAGATGTAACTTTAGAAGAAAAGCAATGGATAAGTTTACCTTATTATGGGAAAATTTCTGATAACATTAGCAAAATTCTATCATCGAGAGGTTATAAAATAGCTTTTAAAACTAAAAATAGTCTTAATGCATTACTTGGATCCATTAAGGACAAAATTAATGTTCAGGATAAAAGTGGAGTTTATAAATTAAAATGTTCTTGTGGCTACGAATATTGCGGTCAGACTGGTAGGAAATTTAGGGAAAGAATAGATGAGCATCAGGAGGATTTCAGGGAAAATAAGGGTAAGTCTACATTTGCAAAACATCTTAAGGAATCCAATCATAGTTACAATTTTGATTTGACAGATAGACAGTTTGTAGAATTTCAAAGGTGTAAAAAATCGAAGTAGATAAACGTTCGATTTTCGCGTTTTTTCGCACTTTTTGCCTATAATCGCCATATATTTTGATTTAATTCACTTGACTTCCACTTTCAATCGATAAATTTGATACCCAGTACTTCCCCATTCACGTAAATATCCTCTAAAGTTCACTGAAAGTACAAAAATAACGTGGAAAACTGCTAAAATGGACGAAGAAAGAAAGTTTTATAGTATTCATTTCGACGCAGCCGTTTTTCGACGCCGTTACACACATGGAGATTTCTTGGCAACTAATTTTCGCCGCCAAAATAAAAATCATCACTTGAGTTTTTTGACACTTCTGAGCAACTCATGTTTCGTTCTGACGTTAGATGCGCTGCAGATGAGTCTATAAGTCACTAGACACGACAAAATTCTAAGAAATTGTGTTAGTTGGGCTCCAAATTCCAACCAGGAAGATCTACTCCTTGATTTCACGCGATTCATTGAGTTCCAATCCCAAGTGAATCACGATAAATCAAGCAGTTGTTTTACGATCATCACGCCCTGATACGAGTTTGACAGGGTCATCAACTACAAAGAAAAAAAATCAAGTGATGACAGAAGAGGGTAAACGATCGAAAAAAAGACGACACGATTACATCACTACCCGCGTCTCGCCCGTTATGACCCCTCCCCGTGTTTATAATGATACATACATTTTCGACGACGAGGTGACCGTGGAAGGGGGTGGAGGGGTGGGGCGGAGTCGCCTCTAATGGGGATTTAATATTCTGGGGCCGGGGCCCTGGCTATCTCCTGCGGGGTTGCGAAGGGGGGCCACCTCAGGAAACTTGGAAGTCGCAATCTGCCGCTGGGATCGATTCCTCGCCTAGGGAAGGTCCTGGGGGCGGGCGAGGGGAGTATCAGTGTTGAGTACCCCACTTCAAAACCTCCTCTCATCATCTTCCTACCCCCCCCCCCCCCCCCCATTCCCTCAGCACGTTCCACGCTGCAGTTATCCGACCCATCTGAGCCCCCCCCCCCCACCACCCCCTCATGCCCGCGCCCTTTCGCCCTTGACGTGGGGAAGCAAACAATAAACTTCAGACCTGGGCCGACTCTCCGTAACAAACACTTGTGCCCTCCTTTTGAAGTTTTCTTCGTTTCAAAGCGACGTCGTTATTAATTTTTATCAGTCAAATACGGCACTTTCACTCGCTTGATTTTGCCACTTTTTTCCTCCTTTCACTCCCCTCGTGTGAAATTGGGAGAAAACCCTCAATATCAATTTGCACATTTAGCAAATTTTCGTAGAAAGTGAAGCAATGGCTCGGAAAAGTTTAAAATCAAAATTTTTGAAAATTTTCTTCATTGAAATCCGTTTTGAGGCATTCTGAAACGATTCCTGAAGTTTGCAATTTTCATATATGTATATATATATCTGTGTGTGTGTGTGTGTGTGTGTGTGTGTGTGTGTGTGTGTGTGTGTGTCATATCATGTCAGACATTAACCCTCCTTAGGATTGAGATATTAATTCCGTTCTTGCGCCAAAAAAAAAAAATCAAGCTTTCGAAATGAAAGGATGAGTTCGTTGGCCAGCACTTTTTGAGCATATTATATTGGTAAAATTTCAAAAAATATGCTGCAAAAATCGCTAAAATGGCTAAAAACGGCTAAAAGTCGTTAAATTGATATTTGTTAGTAGAATATTGCTCAAATAAAGTTGATTAACTATGAAATAGGACATTCAGAAATTAATGTATAAAATTGCACAATAATTGTGCACTTTCACTCGCTTGATTTCGCCTGACAGCCCACTCCTCAGTGTTTTAGACTATTTCAAGATACTCCTGGACCCTTGGATAGAACACTTAGGTTGGAATTCATTGTCCTTTATTTGCTTTGCCTCTAGGCTTATTGATATGGTCGAAAGGTCCAGGTCGTAATCATATCTCCAGGGTCTGTAAAACCCTCTCTAAAATCCTATGATTTTAATCGTAATCGTAATTATAATTACGATTACGCCCAACTCTGAAAGTGACAGGCCGACTAGGTGACTTCAGGACTGTTTCGACGGCCTGATGATGGTGTCTTTGCATCGAAAGCGCTCGCCCCCGGTACTCGACTTGCTAGTGACGAAGGATTCCTCCAAAAGGTACGTAAATGATAAGTTTGGTTTTAGGTTATAAACTGAGGTTGGATCGAACCTGACAAGATCAGAGGCGATGCTAGAGTTGATATCCTCCACTATGAATATAATAATTCATTTAGGCTCCTGTGTAATTTTCATTATCTTCGAAATTCCGTGTCATTGCATCCCAAAACAACGGGAAGTATTGGGAAGTCGGAGTGTTGGCTGCTAGTGTAACTAATCCATTTTAAACTCGCGGGGATAGATATAGTAGTATGGACCTGGGCTCTGACGTTAGTTTATTTTTACGTTATTATACATACCGATGAGAGTAACCGCTCGATGAATAAGAAGGTCGATAGTTTATTATTTATCAACTGTTGAGCAGTTTCTTATAATTCTAGAGCTATTGCAGTGGCTCGGGAAATTTTAAAACCAAAATTTCTTCATCGAAATCCGTTTTGAGGCATTCTGAAACGAAACCTAGAGTTTAACGATTTTTCATATGTATGTATGTTACTGTAAAAGCCCGAAGTGCAGTAAATGTTAGGATTTACCAGAAAATCCAAAACAGGCATTTACCGCTTGACAGTTGGTTAATCTTAGGATTAACTCTTGGCAAATCCTAAGATTTACTGGAAAAAGTCCGATATGAGTGCCAACATTGGGATTTTACCAACAATAATGGGAAATGCTAGGATTTTCTGGTTCAGTTTTCTGGTTGGTCAAGGATTTCATTTACCGCACTTCGAGCTTTTACAGTAACATATATATATGTCACAGCCTTTTTGTGAAATCAGCCTTTCTGTAAAAAGCCAATCCTTTTTACACTACGGCGCCTTTTTGTAATAAAAACGTTGGAATGACAAACTACACACATCATTCTGACCTATTTGTCCAACTAATCTGAATTTTTACCAAAGGATTGATTGCTTGATGTATCAAGGATCTAGGTAGCCCCCCAGATGTGCAATGGACACATGAGGTAGAGAAGGATGACAGTATCCCGTCAGAGAGATACCACTCCTACTAATAGCATTAATGAGCTATGTTCGGAGTAGATTGGTTTTCCAGTTCTTGGATCACCCATCCAACGCCAAATGCAGCCTTTCGAAAACATGAGAAGAGGCGTGCGACGCCCGTTGGGTAACAACGGAGCGACGGCAGCGCTTTCTCTGGGATTCTGACGGGAACTCTGTCACACTCCCCCTCTTAAAGACATACTTGATTAAAGAGCAAATATGTTAACCAGGTGGAATAGTTTACTGGCTGAGAACTGATGCTCATTAATAAATAGCTGCATTGGCGATTGAGGATGGGAAAAGAGAAATTAAAACAGGATGGATTGTCAATGAATCTTCATATGAAGTATTCATTAGGTAATTAACCCCCAATCAAAGATTGGAACAATCGGGAATAAACGGTGGCTCAACTATGGAGACTTATACCTTAAGGAAAATAAAATAGATACAAATTAATATGCCAGCATTGGGGACTTAAATTGGGAACTAAGCCCTGGAAATTGGGAACAATGCCCTTGAATAATTGGGAACCATGCCCAGGTATAAAGAATAATAATAAAAATGGCAAAGGCCAGGTATACCATAGGTATGAAATTGAAATTATAACAGGGGAATAAATGAGAAATTATGAGTCAAAGACCAATGAAATTATTTATATACCAAAGGGTGATAATGGGAATTCCTTCTGAAACCCCGGGCCATGTTTCTTCTGAAACATTAACGCCCCAAAAATAGTGGATCGGATTACTAGGCGTCAGCCGTTCATAATCCTAACCACGCTCTGCTACCATGTAATAGACTTAGACGCCCCGTGGTGCAATGGGGAGCCTAAATCCACACTCATAGAGAGAGAGGCAGGTGACAGTACCAGAAGAGATACAACTCGTACTAATAGCATATAAGCTACGTTCGGAGATGATTGGTTTTCCAGTTCTTGGATCACCTATAAGCTACGTTCGGAGATGATTGGTTTTCCAGTTCTTGGATCACCTATAAGCTACGTTCGGAGATGATTGGTTTTCCAGTTCTTGGATCACCCATCCAACGCCAAACGCAGCCTTTTGAAAACATGAGAAAAGGCGTGCGACGCCCGGTGGGTAACAACGGAGTGACGGCAGCGCTTTCTCTGGGATTCTGACGGGAACTCTGTCACAGATGTTATGTATTCTTGAGATGCGAGCTTGCGAGCATCCAGACCGCCAAACTAAGGCGGATCACGCTCAGCCTTTTTGTCAAATAGAGTAGGTTGATTTTGCAAAAAGGCTGAGCTCTTCCAGCTTCCTTACCAAAAGGCTAAAAAATACCAGGCTGATAGTCATTCCAACGTTTTTACTAAGAAAAGGCGGCGTATTGTAAAAAGGCTAGGCTTTTAACAAAAAGGCTGATTTCACAATAGGGCTGCGACACACACACACGCGCGCGCGCGCACACACGCGCGCACACGCACGCACACACACACACGCACACGGGTTACAAATTACGAAATAGTTTTATTTGTCAAAAATATACAGCCATTTGACACACACACAAACACATACATACATATATATATATATTTATATATATATATATAGCCAAAAGAAAGGATGAGTTTGTTGGCCAGCACTTTTTGTGCACATTAAATTGTTCATATTTCAAAAAATGTGCTAAAAAAATCACTAAAAATGGCTAAAAACGGCTAAAAATTGTTAAAATTATATTTTTTTGCAGAATATTGCTCAAATAAAGTTTATTAACTATAAAATTGAACATTCAAAAACTTATGTACAAAATTATGCTAAAATATGTACTCAAATTTCATTTAAATTTGCTAAAAAATTGACAAAAACTGCAAAAAAGCTAAAAATCCATAACCTCTTTTTTTGAATAGCAGGATATCATTTAAAATACCACGTTTTTTGCATAAAATTAGTAGTTAGTAATTTCATTGCACTCAAAAAGCTCTAATTTGAAAACAATTTGACATTAAACAATACGATAATTTACGAAAATTCGCTCATACGATCGTGCGTATGACTGTAACTTTTTTATATCAACCCCACATTCTATTGGAACTCTTAATCTCATCCGTCAAATTTGGTTTCCTTCCGTAGGCCGATTCAATAATGATGACGAAAACTTATAATTCACGGGAGCTCTAAACATTCGTTCTCGCAAGTGCCGAAACTTTATTCTCGTGTCCTTCGATAATACTGTTGTCAGTGATTGACGTATTACTGAAATTCCCAACTGCTGACAGATTGCCTTTCGAATCTTTTCGCCAGTTTCAAACTTTTCCCTCTCTTGAGCAGAAAACAAATCAGTCCGACGAAGATTCTGCTTCTTCCGGAATTGTATAGATTGCCAGGAATAAACAGAAGGTATGATCTGGAAAACTGTTCATTCCGCTAACGAGATATAAGCGATTGTTCGAAGTTGGCAAATTTTCTTCGTTCCAACTTTTATCAGACGAATATTTTTAATCAACCATCCTTTCGCTTCAGCTGGTTCGTCATTCCTGTTTCAGTACCAATTTCTAAGAGTATTACTGTAAAATATAATTTTCTTCTTAAACTAATTTCCTCTCCGCCAAGTTATAATAAGTGTATATTTGAGATTCTGCTATACAGGGTGACTCACTTTACATCCGGAAGGGTTCACCCAAGTATTCTGCAAGTAACTTTCGATCGAAAGTTCCTCTCAGAGATTTTTTTAACGCTTTGTTCTCGAGCTAATCAATATTTAAGAGTTTTTACGTGATTTCGACCATAACTCACTAAAATGGCCATAACTTTCTTAATAACTTGAGAAAATTCAAATTTGATTATACCGTTGAAAATAGTGTTGAATTTCCCATCTCCCTGATGTAGTATAAAAGTTTTTTAAGATGGTTCAATTGGTGAAAAATCAATCTGAAAAGTGAACTTTAGCAAATCTTCAGAATAACCACTTTTTTCATACTCTGTAGATCCAATAAAATTCTACATGTCAAATTCAGCCTCTAGTCCTACACTTTGCGCCAAAATCTCAGCTATCTAACAGTGTAGTCAATTTTACCTTTATTTCGCTAATTAGGGGAGAAAACTATGTGTTAATGTCAAAATACATAGGTAGTTTTTTAAATGAAATCGAGGGTTTTCTTGAAAAATACCTTTTATGAAAATTCGATTTTGAGGTAGGTTTCTTCGTTTTTTTTGCTGAATCCAATAGTTACTCTTACGGCTCAAACCAAGTTATGTTGCAGAAAAAAATCATCAAAATTTTGGGAATGACATGGGGAGTGCAGAAAGATATTATAATAGTAAATTTTAAATTACAAAAAATGTGGAACAAATCAAAAAGAGACAGGTCACTAGTTGTGTTAGTTCTATATTTGATCCTCTAGGTTTATCATGTCCGGTTGTTTTACCTGCAAAACTATTTGTTAGACAATTGTAGGAATTGAAATATGAATAGGATGGGGGATGCAGGATATCAGGAATAATAACTTCAAGAAGTCTTAGATGAGAATGTTATATTTGCTGGCCCTCTTGGCTCTTTATATAGGTGCTGACCTGGTGGGGGGGGGGGGGACACCCCCCAGGCCAGATAAGAGTGACAAGTTTCCACGGGTCCGGGTGTACACTACACCCCTCCCCCTTTTATAAGATTTTTTAGCCGCGAATTACATGAGTGCGAGAAAGTCTGTTGCAATTATTGCTGACCGTTTTACAATAATGACGGATTGTTAGCAATGCCCGGTTTACAATTGGTATGGGGCGTAGTGGCGTGTTGAGTAGAGAAGTCGTGTGTGCAGCGAGGAAGGTGTACTGCAGAAGAGGAGTGTGGTGCAGCAGAGGAGGTGTGTGTTATATACTCGAATATATATATAAGTCTACAATCAACACAAGTGTATGATTCTAATAATTACACGCGAATGCTTTATTCTCAAACTATTCCAAACGACAAACAGGTGGTTGCTATAAACAGAATGTGGAGAGTTACTAATAACTATTACAGGATACTACAGTGTGCTGCAGGAGGAGGAGCCGGACCAGTGGAAGTGCGAGCCAAGAAGACAACTGTAAAAGAAAGAGCTATTAGTAGCTGGAAATTATGTGATTTTTTGCAAAGTACAAAGCAGAGTTTGCTTAAGGTTGAGTACATGGTTATTACAATTTTAATATGGTAGAATTGGACATGAAATGTCAATAAATGTTCTTTTTTTCTAATCCACTTAAAAGTAGATATATGCACGGGAACCTTAAAGTAACTGTCTTTTAGCGAATTTTTGAAGAAAATTAAGCTAATGCTCTCGCCTCAAAATTTGTAGAATGTGAATATTTGAAAACATTTTATGCAGAAATCCGTTTCAGGCTATTCTGAATCATATTCTGAAGTTTAACGCATTTTTTTATGTATGTATGTATGTATGTATGTATGTATATATGTATGTATGTGTCATTCCAGACGATAACTGTCCGTAGAATTGTCCTAGAAACTTCAAACAAATTTTAAAATGGTAAGGATACAAAACGAAAGTTCAAGTTTGTTGGCCAGCATGATCGGATTACATCTTCGGGTTGAAATTTTCAAAAATGTAGTCAAAAATTTCAAAATAGCCTGTTTTTTGCGATTTGTTGTGCGAAATAATTTTTTCAGCATACTAACATGTGGTATATTCGGAATCAGCGTTAAATTTCCTATAAGAATATGCATCAAGTTTTCAAAAATTTCAAAGTTGAAAAATCAGTCAAAAATCGAAATAATGCCGTTCGCTAGTTGTAAAAATCGGTAATATTTGCATGAAACATTGTCCAAATTCAGATTGAACTACTCTTATGGAAGTAGAGTACCTCCTAATTATTTTTAATAATTTGATTCCATGTTTGTCTATCAAAATCATAAACTAAAATTTCTCTACACGATCAATAGCGACTGAAATGTCGAAGATTTCTTCAAAAATTCGCTCATGGGGTCATGCTGCACGACTGGACTTTTTTCTTCCATTTTGGTTTATTATTTCCAATAAGCCTGTGATCGTGTAGCAAAAAATTTTTATAACCCCCCCTCAAACTTTGTCACTTTACGTTTCAAGATGCGTGAAATCCAAATTTGAAATGTCCGTCCGCCGTCCGCCGTTCGCCGTCCGCCGTCCGGGCCATAAAAGGCCTAAGAATTTACTTAAAAAACCCGTTCTTTCGCACATAGACTCCATTTGGGGTCTAGTTGGTCCTAACGTTTAACCATCCCGATCGCTTTACTCGCATAGATGCTATGGGCCAAAAACGGGCGAAAAAGTGTCTTTGAGTGCTAGACGTGTTAGACGCACGCCTGGCACGCTTGGCAGGGGGTCACGGTGGGTGGTGAGGGGGGTGAGCAGTGAGAGGAGGCGCCGCAGCATCTTGTGGTGGCTGGAGTGACCAGGGGCGTAGCAGAGGGGTGTAGGAGAATGGATATTTATTACTTTTACGTGTTATACCCATATAATACACCGCGGCACCATGAGGTGGGTACGGCGTTCCTTCGAGGCATGAATATATGTTTTTTTCTAGGTCGTATTTGTGTGTTAATACCAATGCTTTTCCTACGCATATTTAATAACATATCCTCTCGACTTTTCGTACGTACTTAGATAATGATATTATTAAGGCAATAGCTATTTGAATAGATAGGAGCTCAAATCGAGAAATATAAACATGCGTATATAATTATAGAAGTATTGGTTGTGGCAACTCAAAATAGGACACGCCGAGGAGTCTGGACGGGCCTTATGACGTACGCAAGCCAACCAAAACTACGATCAAACTCAATTGAAAAAATAATAAACCTTTGTGAAATAATTTGCAGCGTTTTTAATTTTAAACCTGGAAGAAAGTTTCCTCATTTCGTTTTTCCCCAACGTTATTGGGACTTTTTGTGGCCAACGCACGGAGAAAGAGGCTTCTCTAGACGCAGTTTACTACCTCAGAGCTCATTCTGATTAAGCTATCAACTGCAAACAACCTGCCTCCTTCTACCAACCTCACTCACGTTTGCCTTAGGTCTCCCTATGACTTGGTGTTACCTATCTGATATTTTCCTTTCTCAAGTTCATTACTTCAATTAGGAACTTTCATCTGTTGGAATTTCACATTTTTGAACTCAGATTTGGATTCAGCGCAATTTAAAACCCATTTGTAGCTATTTTCATCTCAAAAGATCGTTTAGTTTGGACAATAAACGGATAGGAAGATTACGCGTGATGTAGAAGCGCAAGGGAGCTGAGGGCTCCTCTAAGCAGGCAGGGGCCATGACGTCATCGTGCAAATGAATTTCAAGTGTCGTTTTACCAGTCAGATAACCATCATATAGCACCTATTTGGAAATCTCACGCACAGATATTTCTATTGAGCAAATAAAAATAACCATCAAATTTCCCTATTCTATATTTTTATTATTTCGTTTAAAGCTACGGACTCTCGTGGTCTGGCAATTAGTTTAAAGCTACAGGCGCCAGTGGTCTGGCTATTAGAGCTACGGGCCCAAGTGGTCTAGCTATTAGAGCTACGGGTCCCAGTGGTCTGGCTATTAGTTAGAGCTCCAGGCCGTAGTAGCCTGTCTATTAGATCAGTGCCACGGGCTTGAAGAGTCCAGCATTAAAACCTAAGGGTGGCTACGGTCAAAAGATAATCCGGACACTTGTGGTTCACGTCCTTTTAGGGTTTTATTAGTTCAGAAGTCCAATCCACAACGTCTATCCTTGGAGTCATTATTCGAATTCATGAAAATTCACCACTCTAAACCACGATAACAATCACATCCCTCATTACAACCATCACATAAATATAGATCTAGAGAGCAATTCAAGGTCACTGCTCTCAATAATAACGTTTGGAAAATAAACGTAGATTCAAGAACTAATTGGAAACTGATCACAGACAAACTACGTTCAGATAAAAAACAGTGGTACACATATCAAGATAAAGCAGACAGACCTATTAAGGTCATGGCTAGAGGTTTACATGAAACATGTGAGAAAACTGACATTATTGGAGACCTTAAGGAGCAAGGTCTTGCCATCCTGGATGTTACCAACATTCTCAAGAAAGAGAAAAGGAAAAATGATAGTGGTGAAATTGTAACCATCCATAAACCTCTTCCTTTCTTTATGTTAACCTTCGTCAAAAAAGAGGATGTAAACAAAATCCATAGTATTAAGGCCATTCTCAACATAATTGTGAAGATTGAGCAGGTTAAAAAAAACTTCCAAACTCATTCCCCAATGTAAGAATTGCCAGTCATACCTGCATACCAATCCTACTGCGGGAAGGAATCTGCATGTGTGAAATGTGCTGGACAGCATAAAACTTCTGAATGTACCCAGCAGATGCCCCCAAATGTGTCAACTGCAAAGGAAATCATCCAGAAAATTATGTGAGGTAGCTAAGGAGCTACAAAGAATGAGAAACAAAATTACTAAACCCCAACTGAAAGAACAGACCAAGCGCGATGCTTCAGTTGAGAGGAATCTTAATAGGAGGAAATCGCTTACTACAACATGACAGGAGGAACTACTTCAAAGGTTTCATATGCTACCGTTGCTAAAAAAGAGGTTAATGTGTCGAACACAGAAAAAATGCTGGCACAAATACTGGAAAGACTGGATGAACAAAAACATACCAATAAACAGTTATTTGAAAGAATAACTAAGCTAGAAAAAGGACTTACTAACTATGGACTAATCTAATGGGACCGACTTTAAGAATAGCAACATGGAATGCGAACGGATTGCTAAATCACATCAAGGAAGTCGAATTATTTCTCCACTCCAACAAGATAGACATCTTACTTATTTCTGAAACCCATTTCACTCGGACGTCATACATCAAAATAAGAGGATTCACGTGTTATCATACGTTACACCCAAGTAATAAAGCTAGAGGAGGTTCGGCAATTCTCATTAAAGCTAACATCGCTCACTATGAAGAACCAAAAATCGAAGAGGAAAAAATGCAGGTAACTTCGGTCAAGGTACAACTCAATAATAAAAGCTTTAGTATAGCCGCAATATACTGTCCCCCCAGGTTTAACTTAAAGAAAGATGATTATACGGTCCTTCTTAAATCGCTTGGTAACAACTTTATAATAGGAGGTGACTACAATGCCAAAAATACCTTCTGGGGTTCGCGATTAACCAAGGCTAAAGGTAAAGAGTTGTATGAAGCAGCAGCTTCTTTCAAGTGCGACTTCCTCTCAACTGGAAGGCCTACATACTGGCCCACGGATGCTAACAAAACCCCAGACCTAATAGACTTCTTTATAAGCAAAGGTATCTCAAGTGGTTACATAAATCTAGAGGACAGCGATGACCTACCCTCTGACCACTCGCCTATCATAATAACAATCAGTGAAAAAGTAATCATTAGTGAAAATTCTCCGAGTTTATTCAATAGAAATACTTGCTGGTCCTGTTTCCGGCAGCAATTGGAAACATCGATCGACCTTAAAGTTCCTCTGAAAACCCCTAAACAACTGGAAGACGAACTCGACTTATTTATCAATAACATACAACAAGCAGCCTGGTTATGTACCCCAATAAACCAAAACAGTAACTATGACACTAATTCGAAATCATATCCGCTAGAAGTAAGGGATCTCCTGTGCGCCAAACGTAAAGCCAGAAGGAAATGGAAGAATAACAGAACCCCTGAAAACAAAACTATTCTCAATAGACTCGGTAACAAACTTAAATATCTTATTAGATCAATAGACAACCAATCAGTTGAACATTTTTTGAGTAACCTAACTGCAGAGAAAGACACCGAATAGTCCCTCTACAAGGTAACCAAAAATATAAATAGACCTAAAGTTCATTCTCCTCCAATCAAAAAGGATGACGGGACATGGGCCAGAAGTAACCTCTAGAAAGCTCAACTTTTTGCAGATCATCTCTATGAAACTTTTCAACCTCTTCCAGTACAGTCACCTGAAGAAAACACAACACTGATAGAAAAACGGATGAGCTCGATATTCGGCCCGTTACGTTAAAAGAACTCAAAGATGAAATTAAGGGCAACATTAATCCTAAAAAGACCCCTGGCTATGACTTGATAACTGGTCGAATTGTGAAAGAGCTCCCTGAAAAGGCTATAACAAAACTACTTCATATCATCAATGCCACGTTCAGGTTACGACATGTACCTTCCCAGTGGAAAGTAGCGGAAGTCATAATGATCTCCAAACCTGGAAAATCACCAAATGAGAAGACGGGGTACCGACCCATATCCCTCCTCCCTGTCTTATCAAAACTGTTCGAAAAATTGTTGCTCAAACGGCTTAAACCAATTATTGAAGACAGAAAATTGATACCAGACCACCAATTCGGTTTCAGGCAACGCCACTCTACGCTAGATCAAGTTCATAGAATCACTAACATAATAGAAAAGGCTCTAGAAGGTAAAAAAATATGTGCCAGTATCTTTCTGGACGTGGCCCAGGCATTTGACAAGGTCTGGCACAAGGGACTTGAGTATAAACTGCACAGGGATCTCCCAAAACAGTTTTACTTACTCCTAAAATCCTACCTAGCGAACAGACACTTCAGGGTAAAGCAGGGTGACCAGTACTCTGTATTGAAGCCTATAAAAGCAGGGGTACCGCAAGGCAGTGTCCTAGGCCCAGTACTCTACCTGCTGTACACACGAGATCTTCCACAACAGGAAAATACAACTGTAGCTACTTTTGCAGATGATACTGCCATCCTCTCTGTTGGAGATGACGCTGAAACGGCAACTCGCAATCTACAGACGTCCACTAACAAGGTTGTCAATTGGACCAAGATGTGGAGAATGAAACTAAATGAAACAAAGTCAGTGCATATCAACTTTACTAATAGAAAAATCTTAGCCCCAGAAGTTGAGATCAATTCAAATAAAATTCCATACTCTGACACTGTAAAATACTTAGGGATGCACCTTGATTCCAAACTTAACTGAAAATATCACATTAAAAAAAAGAATCAGGAACTAAAAATCAAGTTCAGAAAGATGTACTGGTTGATGGGAAGGAACTCCCATCTCTCACTACACAATAAATTACTCATATATAAACAGATACTGCGCCCTATCTGGACCTATGGGATTCAGCTTTGGGGTTGTGCGAAAAAATCAAATATTAAAACAATCCAAACCCGACAAAATATAATACTGAGAAGTATAGTTCAGGCCCCCTGGTTCATGCGGAATGATGATATTCATCGAGACATGAGGGTAGAAACGGTCACCGAAATTATCGCCAAATATGCAAGGAAGCACGAACATCGCCTCCACAAACACGAGAACCTGGAGATGCTCAACGTTTTAAACAACGAAGGAGAACTTCGGCGACTCAAGAGAAATAAACCTCTGGACCTAATTGTGCTGTGCAAATAGTGCAAGTGTAATCCAGTATTTTTAACTGTACTTGATACAAGTATGGGCCAGGTTTTGCTGTAAACCTCCCCCCTTAGTGAGCTTAACATGAAATGAAATATTGCTAGATGAAGTGTACTATGTTTCAGTTGCAATAAATAAATCACGAAAAAAAAAATAAAACATAAATGTAGATTGATGTCCACCAAGAGAACAACAGATTTGTTCAAAGAGTTCATGCCGACACTTTGAAGGCCTAGTCCAATTTTCCATCATTGGATTCCGTCGGTAAACTGGGAATGCGAAATGAACTGTCAAATCCTGTAAGATAAACTTGGTCCGCCCAGGTGATGTATAGACTGAGAGAGCCCTCCGATCGGTATTCCCATTTCATACCCTTGTACGAATTTGATACCTTCCTCTTCCTCTTGTGATAAATAACCAAGAACATCGGTCACCCTCATGTGAACGATTCCCATTCCGTAAAAGTTTATTGCGAAGAATTCGGATCATTATATTTTTAACAAAAACACCGACAAAGTTACCAACTATAAATAGATTGGAAGCGTAAAACAAGTAGGAAGGTACTAATCCTACCCTTTACAGGTGTTTGAATGTACGATCCTTAGAAATCTATTAATAATAAAAATTTCTACTTATCTGTTTTTGTAATTATAGGCATTAGAGAGTACATAATATCGTTCCGAACCACATTGTAGAGTACTTATAATGATTATAAGGATTCTCCTCTACGTAGGTAATACTGTGTGTATAGACGGAAATTTAAAAAAATAAATTTGTCAATTTTCAAGAAGTATGTACTTATTGAAACTATTATGATTTGTCTCTACTTGAATCTAAATGATTTGAGTTTATTATTTTCAACAATGAACATTTGTAATGGACAAAGACAAAAATGTATACTACCTCTCAAAATTTGTTGATTTACTTTTCAAAATACATTGATTCCAAAGAGATTCTCCAAAAAATCCCCTGTCCGCCGTGCCTTTCCAAGGTCCTCTCCTGACTGAATTTATGACATTTGGCTCAGAAATCGTATCGAGCGTTGACGTATCTGGTTTTCTTCGAATCATTATTTTCAATCAACTCTAAAGGGTGAAGTTAGTCATTGTTGTTGAAGAACTTGGGCTATTTTAGCTATCTGATCAGGATGAGAAAAGGTTCCTAGTAGTTCCGATACGCCCCAACTGCCAGGAAGAACACAACAGCGTGCTACACACTTTCTTCATTCGCAAGCGATGGAAGACCGAAAGAAGATGGCGATGGAAGTCTGGATATATGATATGAGGATATAACGCTGGAAGAGGATGTAGAAGCAGCCATAACGGTTGAACGCGAACGACAAGGGACCACCGTTGCTAAATATGCTACGGTCATCCCCAAGAAGGATGCCGTAAAACAGGAAAAAACAGAAACAAGACGTTGAAGAAGCGTCTCACTCCCAAACGTAGTCAAAGTATAAAAGATAGGTGTGCCCGCTCGTAACATCATAATTAAGTAAATTTTTGAAGAAAATGTTCTATTCACTTTTAGAAATGAAAGTCGTTGTTTGTGAAGGAAAGTAGAAGAGTGCACAGACACTGCATGCAGATACATCAGAACAAGGATATATCTCCGCTGAACTTATTCCTAGGATGAAAAAGAGGGAATTTAACTCCCTCAGCAGAGTAGGAAAGAGCCCATCATTTCAATCGTCTCTAAATGTCCCATGGAGTCGCCCTATCAAATCTCAACTTCCCAGGATGAACAAGATATAATTTAGCTCACTCAACTGATAAGGAGTGACCCAATCAGTTCAGTCATCTCTTAAAGTCCCAGGGAGTCTCCCCAACAAATCTCAACTTCCTCCAACGAACAGGAGAAGTTCATGTGGGGATTTTAAAATATTAGGAAAAGACAATTTGTACATTCCATATCAATTTCAGCCCAATCGGCTAGCTCCTGCACATGCGCAAACGTGAAATCCTTGTAACAGGCCTAATTTCCCCAGTTTTCGTCCGATTTTTGATGAAATTTTCAAGGAATATGCGGGTTAGAAAGTAGATGGTCACCTATATGTTTCATTTATCCCAAATAAAACTTCACTCTGCGCATGCGCAAACGTGGATTCTATCAAAAATCATTTTCTCACGCCCAAGTCGTCTGAAAACATACTCCATCTTAATTTACCATTTCCTCAACCATAGAAACTAGCTATGAAATCATGATGATTCAGCATGGATGTTTTAGAACATTTTCAATTATCTAAATTATGATGATATGAAGAAATTTCTCTGTAGGTGCGTATGACGTATATAATTATTTTTAGGTATTGTGTTTTTGGCTTTATTCAGGAATTATTGGTAGACCAGTATATATATATATATATATATACTTACGCAACTTGTGGTGTACAGATTCCAATTCACCTGAACGTACCTTGAGCGCCACCGCATTCCACACAAATTTATCGTTTTGAATATTAACTTAATAATAGAAAATATTTACCAAATGCACACTAACTTCCCTCCTTGAACGTGACTTAGGTGGAATACATAATTGGGTGGAATTTGATACTAATTTTCACTCAGTCTGAAATGGGTTCGCCAGCATATTAAAATGCTAATTATGTTCAGAAGCCGAACTGAGCCCGGAGGTAAGGCGTTGTCTTGTGTAAACCAGTTTGAAACCAACTAAACCGAACAAGGTATTCTCAAGATGTAGTCCTTTCGCATTTTCTAAAACTCGGTTACTTAACTTTCCAGCTAAAACTCACCTGTTCTTTGCATTAATTTCATCGTAATTATATCAAGTCGTTCTAAGAGGTTTTCGTTTTCTGTTTCAGAACTTGAAGAATCAGATCATGACGACAAATTTATGGGTGGAGCAGGTGAGTCTACACGACTTCATAGCTCTCAGTGTTGCGAGAACATCAACAATTCAGGCTTCCACTTTGCCGTCCCTAACTACAAAACGCTCCCGCTTCCTCTCCTGTAACCCCTTCATCCTGAAACCTCCCCTTCGCCACTCGTTCCATCTCTCTCTCACCCTCTCTCTTTCACCCTCACTCCCTCTCTTTTCATATTTAATTCAGGCGACCCGAAACTGCGCCATGAGACCCACTACCGTTTTCTCCCTGACTTTCAACCTGACCCCAAAATACTGCCAGATCATGACGATTAATGTTTCTTCCCCTTGTTTTTCCCTCTTACCTTTTTATTGTGGGTATTTCATCTGTCATCATGTGAGCTAATAAAATTGTTCTATAAGTCTCGCCCAGACGAATGGCTCTAGCGGAGCGGCATGCCTAGGACTAGAATACTCGTTGTCCAGGGAAAGTACATTGAACATGTATTTTGCAAGAGGATGGAATATCTTGTTGGCTATAATGATTAAAAAGAGATGTCATGTTACAATTTTACCTATAATATTTGCCCAGTTATTGACACTTCACTGAAAAATGGTTATATTAACAGATACAATAAATGTATGGGTACCTTCCTACTTAATGCAGAACTGCAAAACACTTAACAAGAAACTTATGCGGAAAATAGTTTTATGAAGGTATCTGAGTGTACTAGAAAAGGTTATTCATTGTCAGGTTAAAGTCAAAATCAAAATTTCCACTTGGTTTTTGGGTTTCAAAGCTTGTTGATGAAGTTTGGTTTCGTGTCTGTTTGTCTGATTTCTGTATATATATGTGTTTGTTGTAAATCCTTGTCACGCCCTAAACTGTAACAAGTTTTAGTCGGAATTCGATGACATTTTCAGGGATTGTGAGGGTTCACTCCTAGAAATTCCCTTCAACTTCCATTGCCGTCGGAATAATAGTAGTCTGTGCGCAAGCGCGAACGTGAATTTATTGTAACGTTGATATTTCATCGTATATTGGTCCGATTTTGATCAAACTCGAGGGGTAGTTGGGTATATGTTACATGAGTATGTCCTCTGTATTTTATTACGTTTGTTTTAGTAGTAACTATGGCGCATGCGCAAAAATGATTTTGGGAGACCCTGAGCACGGTTGTCTGAAATGGAAAATAGGTTTGGTTACGGTGCCGTAAAATTTGCGATACGTCAGCATTAAGGGAAACACTCGAACAAAAAAAGCCTGTGATCGCCGAAATCCTAATACTTCATGAGCACGATTGCCCTCGAAGTTGGCCATTTTCAACAAAGGGGTAAAAACTTACCTCTAAATCTATAGATTTCTTCTTTCTACATTCTCTTTATGTTTTAAAATTAAAGTATATTCTATCTAAAATGCACCTTGAACCTTTCGAAAATTTCTCAGTTACATGATGCTGCCTTACAGAATGAAATTTCACTCCCAGAGCTCCAGAACTTTTGCTAACATCTATACATGCATGTGAGCCTAGTATATAAATAAAGTATATATAATGTATATATAATTAAGTTAATATTAATATAAAATAAAAGTTAAGTTCAATAATTTATAATGTATAAATAAAGTATATATAATGTATTCGTGTATGTATGTGTCGGCGAGTGTGCACGAGAAAGAGAGGAGGTTTTCTGGAGAATGAAAATCACATTGATACGCGCGGATACAAAAATTGAACTTTTATTTGAATCTATTCCTTTATTGTTTTTTAACATTAATGATAAGAATAAACAAGTTTCGAACGTAGAAAATGTCTATCAAATAAGTTTTGACGAAAAATCTACTACAGTTTCCAATAATCTAGTAGCGTACCTTGGGTCTTGATTGTTGTTGACCTTTCGTCGACTCCAATACTGTAGAAATTGATCGTGTATGGAATCCCCCAGCCTGTTCTGACCACAAGCCTGTTAACTTTATTATAAGCCCGGGTACGGATAATAATGTATATAAACCATTTACACAAGAAACTATTTATTAAGACAAAAGACACCATCGCACAGAGACGCCATCTTGGCAAAGCCATTTATATCTTAATTAAGCAATGCTTAATTAATCTATAACATGCTCTTTTTTTAATAAATTTAAAATAAATCTATAATTTCAGTTTACAAAATTTTCAAAACAAAAAAGAAAATAAACTTCTTTGACTTATAATTAATCGTCATTAATTAATCATAGGATCATCACTAATTAAACATCAGAAAAAGTAAATCGTTTTGGTGGCTTAACTGCCCGGCCACTTTTTGTCTCAACAACATTGGATGTTTGATTCTCCACAGGTTTAGCACTTTTAATCCTTGGAGAGATAATCATGGAAGAACTGCTACTGGTAGGGCCATGTATAAAAGAATCAAGATTTGCACTATTACTAATAGGCTTAAATGTTTTTTCAACAATTCCGGAATTTTCTTTTTTTCCTGAATTATTAGTCAAAATTGACCCCGGTCTGTCAAGCAAGTACTTACGATTACGTCTATACTGTACACCCTCTCTGTTTTCAACAATATAACTACGAGGGCCCGAAAATCCTACGATTTTGGCTGGTTGCCAATGAGTGTCGGGGGTTTTCTTGAAATGCACTTCTTCACCCATTTTTAAACTCTTTAAGGCATGAGATCTTGTATCAAAATAATTCTTATGATTATTTTGACGTTTTTTTTAGAGAAATTACGTGTGGTTTTACATCGACAGTTTTTGGGATTATCAATTTTGGTGAAATTGGGATGACGCATCTGAGACGACGTGACATTAACAGTACAGCGGGGGATTCTATGTCATTTTTAGGCGTATTCCTATACTGGAGAAAACCTAAATGGGGATCTAGCCAGAATGCTTACATTTTTTCAAAATATTTTTGCATATCTTAACTCCGCTCTCACACTCCCACACCCACCATCACTTCTGATCCCACTTCTGACACCATGTTAACTTTATAATAAGCCCGGGTACGGATAATAATATATATAAACTATTTACACAAGAAACTATTTATTAAGACAAGAGACACAATCAGCAAAGCCACTTATATCTTAATCAAGCAATGCTTGATTAATCTATATATCTATAACAAAGTCAAATCCTTCTTGTTCATCTAAGAATTCTGAAAATCCCTTGAGGTGACAGAGGGCAATATGAATTTTCAATGTTTCCGTAACATTTGTGGCGAGAATTTCAGCCTTAAGTGCCTTGATGTGTTGGTCTAATTCCGTCGGAACTCATTTTATGCCAAAACAAGAATGTACAATCTTATAAATAAATAAATATTTGCACCGCACATAAGCATTTTTGAGAATTCGATCATGTCTATATACGCGCGCATTAATCTGATTTTCATTCTGCAGACAAAAACAAGAACATTCAGTTTGATATTTAACAAAAAATTCCACTTCTCTCTCTTTCGCATGCACACACACCCACACGTACATACACGGTTACATTATATACTTGGCCCACATGCATGTATAGATGTTAATACCTATATAGGTTCTGGAGCTCTGGAAGTGAAATTTCATTCTCTAAGGCAGCATCATGTAACTGAGAAGTTGTGTCTGTAAAACATGTCGTGTTACAGAGAGTTTTAATAGCGCAAGTAAATTTTGTTCAAAGCGAAGCAAGTAGGCGTGTAGGGCTTGTGTATCAGTGCAGCAGTGCTCAGATAGTACAGACATGTCTAATGACTTGTTGGAGACTTTAACACGGCAATTCAGATCAAAACACTGAAAAACCATGTATTCAACTGAGTTAAACCAAAAGACCTGCACTTGTAGATTTAACGCATACCTACGCAATTGACGGTTTTTAAAAATACAATATACAGTACTCACCTAACAAAAAACAAAACTGATCGAGACTTCGATTTTCTATCAAACCGCTTAGCCCTCTTAAAGGCATAACCTTTTTCGTTGGTTCGCGGTCTAATATTCAGTACAAAGGAGTGTTTCATCAATGCCTTCTTTCAATAGTTTCCACGAGTGATTCCAAGTGATCCAATTCTCAAACGGTGTAACGAGATTGCCCCAAGTATACAACTAGGTAGGCACATTTTAAATAGAGGCGAGTCTGGTTTACTTTCAGAATATTGAATGAGAGGTACTGTGGGTATTATGTAAGTCAAACGAACGTATAAAGATATTTCAGGTTGTTGTGGTTGTTTGCCTGTAGGAAGCCAGAACATAGCCTTCCTAAAGGCATAATCTTTTCCATTAATTTGTGATCTGATTTTCAATAAAAAATTATGTTTTGTCTGTGCTTTCTTTAATAGTTTCCCCAAGTAATTCCAAGTCCAAACTTTGTTTGACAAAAATAATACAACTAGGTAAGTGTAATATCACATGTAAGCTGAAGACTCAATGAAATGCACCCACTGCACATCCAACAAAGCCGCCACACCCCCATTTATGATAACCATTCCCTTTAGAGTTACGTAGATAACAAGATAAATGGTTTACTTTGCTTGGTTGCTTAGCCTTTGAAACTGCAGATCCCTAAAAAATTAACACATTTAGATATAGAGTTCTATTGCAATGTACGGAATCACGGAGTTTGAACTGAAAAAAATAAGAAACCAAAATAAATAAATAAAAAATGTATGTCACATGGATTAACCAAAAGGAATTTAACGATAAAATGGATTAACGATAAATTGGATACATCAAGAAATTTTTTTCTATCGAACTTCTGGGTCTATGAAGTCAACAAGAAAATTTAAAATAAGTTTTGCACTGTGGATAGTATGTTGCGCTCAAAAACTATCAACACTTTTGTCAATAAGCAAAAACACTGGATTCCTGTTTACTTTAATGAAAAAATAAGTTAGTTTGTTCAAGTTGCATTTTAGATAGAATATACTTTAATTTTAAAACATAAAGAGAATATAGAAAGAAGAAATCTGTAGATTTAGACGTAAGTATTTACCCCATTGCTGAAAATGGCCAACTTCGAGGGCAATCATGCTCATGAAGTATTAGAATTTCGGCGATCCCAGGCTTTTTTTGGTCAAATGTTTCCCAAATGCTAACATATCACAAATTTTACAGCACCATAGCCAAACCTATTTTTCATTCCAGACACCCGTGTGAGACTAACAGACCGATTTGGAGAAATTTTCAAGGGTTTTGCGAGTTTACCTCCAGACCATCTCCTGCCAATTCTATAATCAATCTTATATACAGGGTGTCCCATCTAAACGAGCCCATCGGGAAATTGCAGCCTTACGGTGCCAGCTATCGAAAAATTGAACTGGACCTTTTTTATAGTATTTCAACTCCGCTTCACGATGCGGAAGTCCGATTTTTATTTTTCCATGTTTTAGGGTCTCAAATAAAACTTAAGGTTTCCTCTTGACCCCCCCTTTTTTATTGGTTTTTTTTTTCGATTTTAGGTTGAATTTGGAACAGAAAATGCCTCCTTGAAATTTTCTTTTTGGGCTTCGTTTCTGAGTTATTCCACTTTTTGCGGAAGTCCGATTTTTATTTTTCCATGTCTCAAATCATTGATTGAAACTTACGGTTTCCTCTTGACCCCCCCCCCCTTTTTTTATTGCTTTTTCCAATTCTAGGTTGAATTTAGAACAGAAAATGCCTCATTGAAATTTTCTTTTTGGGGCTACGTATCTGAGTTATTCCACTTTTTGCGAAATACAGAAAATCGCCGATTCCTTTTAGACATTACCAACACTTTCTTACTATTTTTATCTTCAATTTTTGAGATGTTCACCACACTTTTGAAATCAGCATTAAACTATCTATCATCAGACCCCAGCGTCCATAATCAACAATCACCATCAGGGGGATGACATTACACTTGAACCGCTTACGATTTAAAAAAAAGTTTTGCAAATCGTCGTTTAAAAAAAACCCTCAAACTGTTCAGTACTATTACTCATTTATTAGAAGAACGTATGAGACGCCATATTCTGGACTAATGTAAAGCTCATAGTGTAGACTGAACAATAAGTATCAAGAGGCTGTTGTCTTCTTGACCCTTGAATACAGTTTGAAGAGCAGGTGGCATTTTCGATTTATCACAACACAACTGACTGGAAGTCTCCATGTGGTACATTTTTTAAACTGTATTCTGAACAGTAGTTCTTTGTGTACTGAACAGTTTGAGTTTTTTTTTTTTTTTAACGGCGATTTGGAAAACTTTTTTTTAAATCGTAAGCGGTTTAAGTGTAATGTCATCCCCCTGATGGTGATTGTTGATTATGGACGCTGGGATCTGATGATAGATAGTTTAATGCTGATTTCAAAAGTGTTTTGAACATCTCAAAAATTGAAGATAAAAATAGTAAGAAAGTGTTGGTAATGTCTAAAAGAAATCGGCGATTTTCTGTATTTCGCAAAAAGTGGAATAACTCAGAAACGAAGCCCCAAAAAGAAAATTTCAACGAGGCATTTTCTGTTCCAAATTCAACCTAAAATCGAAAAAAGCAATAAAAAGGGGGGGTCAAGCGGAAACCGTAAGTTTCAATCAATGATTTGAGACATGGAAAAATAAAAATCGGACTTCCGCAAAAAGTGGAATAACTCAGAAACGAAGCCCCAAAAAGAAAATTTCAAGGAGGCATTTTCTGTTCCAAATTCAACCTAAAATCGAAAAAAACAATAAAAAGGGGGGGGGGTCAAGAGGAAACCGTAAGTTTCAATCAACGATTTGAGACCCTAAAACATGGAAAAATAAAAATCGGACTTTCGCATCATGAAGCTGAGTTGAAATACTATAAAAAAGGTCCTGTTCAATTATAAGATAGCTCGCACCGTACCTAAGGCTGTAATTTCCCGATGGGCTCGTTTAGATGGGACACCCTGTATGCTTTAGACGGCGACTACCGTTGGATAGATTTTACGGTATGCGGATGCAACAACCGTGAATTATAGCTCTATTTTGTATATTAGCATGTATACAACCATAGTTCCACCTATAGACGTGTATACCATGGTATATGTACCTATCTATACTTGGTGTATAAGACTATGGCTCCATCACGCTCCCACTTCAGGCTTCAGCCGCGATCGATCTCCGATAATTTCCGAAGATTTTTGAAGGGAGAAGGATCTCATTAAGATGGGACGGTGCGGATGACGGGTCGCTCGCAGTGGGGACATCTCCCCCCATTACGGGCATATTATCATCGGCCGATTAGGTCTCCGATCAGCCGCAAGTGGAGGAACTAAAAGGAAAATTGACACTCAGACGCCCTCATTAGGCCTCGGGGCTCAGCTTCCCCGCGAGCGTCGGCTATTACGTCAAGTAATATTTCTTCTAGTCACAACCCAAGATGTGTCTTTATCTAATCTTTATCTACTTTACTTACTGTTTGCCGGAACAACTTTTTTTCTGCTCAAGGATTATTAAATTTTAGCATGGAATATGCTTTAGCCATCACCTTACTCGCTAAAAGTGTCACGTTTTTATGTCACGAAAAACTGTCACACGAATTTTCTTATGAGTTTCACGTACAACCAAGCGTTGGCATGGAAATGGAACTTCTGCAGTGTTCACCGCACAGAAATCGTTCACCATCCACTTCCTTGAATTATTTGTTGTTGTTTTTTTTTTTTTTTTAGTTTTTTACTCGATTTTTTAGCAAACATTATTTTGAAATTTATAAAATTTAAATTTATGTACATTTTTCAGTATAATTTTGTGAATAAATTTTTAAACGTTCTAGTTCATTGTTAATATGCTTCTTTTGACTAAAACGCTGATAAAACAATATAAATTCAACGGTTTTTAACCGTATTTAGCCATATTTATATATTTTTTGAAAGCAGAGTTTTTGGATGTTGAGCAATTTATTGGCTTTTTGATTTTTTGGTTCAAGAAGGAACTTTTATATCAATCCTAAAGAGAGTTATCATCTACCATGACACTTATAAACATATATAAAAGTGTCAAACTCTAAAATCGTTCCATTTTCGAAAATTTCCATTTGAAAATGTTATCAATTTCACGCAAATTTGCGAAAAGAGCCAGGTTTTTATGGTGGAAATTCATGTAAAAATGTTTGTATGTCAGATACGAACTAAGTATGAACTTTTTGCCTACTCGGTACGATCTTTCAATTTTTGATCTGACGCACTGCGTTTCGGTGAAGCCTATCATCGCTTACCAAACAAATACAATTTTGACGTGAAATAACATTCAACATTTTCGAATAAATGAAGTATATAATGGACACAAACTGAATGTTTTATAAGGAATTTGAGGGTCAATAAACAAAAATAAATAATAATAAAGAAAAATAAAACCTGAGTTTGGCTGAATTTGAGGGTGAACAAACCAAAATTAATAATAATAAAGAAAAATAAAACCTGAGTTTAGCTTTTATATTTTTTCATGAGACGAGGGAAATGAATGGAAATCTTTGTTTATTGTTCATTTTACGTAGAGCTGCTGGTTGGTGGAGGTGGGTGGGGATCGGGTCAACACTCTCGTTTCAACCGGCAGCAGTAGCGCAAGGGAAAAAGAAAATCCTGGTCGTTGAAAAAATAATCCGACTGTAGGTATTCTTTTTTACTTTTCATTTTCAGTTTAACAAACCATAAGCTGAAGCAGCTTGTAACAACCCAACTCGAGTTAAATTCTCAACACGTGAAAACCATTCGTAACACACAACTCATAGGTCCTGTTTTGTTCAAGTTGTTAAATTCATTGTGAATTTACGAAGAAAAAAAATCAGCTTGCTCAACAAGTTCCGAATAATTCAGTCAACAATATTCAAACTGTGTGAGCAACACAAATGTCGTGGACCATCTCATCAGTGCTCCAAATTACGTCAATTTGGTATACACAGGGTATTCGGTTTAAGGCAAATGAAGCTTCCAGGATCAATTCAAGAACTCATTTCTGATCAAAAGTTACTCATAGAGATTTTTTTTCACGCTTAGTTTTTGAACTTAATTTTCTAGATTATTTTCGGGTTTTGTACCTTACGACAATAACACGGCCCCGACTTCCCTTAGAGTCACTGTAAACTCAGAAATAAGGATATCGTTGGAAAGAATGTTAAAGTTCCTATCTTTTTAATACCGAACTAATATTTTTTGAGCTGACTTTTTTTTATATTTTAATTCATTTATTGGTTATATACAATTTGTACATGTACCAGAACTAAGTATAGAATGTGTATGTTAGTGTATAGGTGAGATGGGGATGCTGAATGTGTATATCTTGAAATGTTGTCTGCATGGTTCGGAAATCCTTCTTTTTTTTTTTGTCTCGTTTCTGGTGCTGTACGTTCTGAAAAATTCCTAATGAGTTGCTTGTTACCTCCTGTATCTAAATTGTTACTTTATGTGTTTGATGTTATCCCTTTGTTACAGCTTGCTATGGTCCTGTAGTCAAATGTTATCCTCTGTTTCTCTATTTTCTGTACATTTTTCCGCGTGAAGAGGCCCTCCCCTCCGTGTTCGGCCGGTCAGGGCCGGAGGGCCCCGACCGGCCCGGACCCACCCACCATGACGGCTCCCGGGGCCACCTACCCATTTCTGAACAGACGGCTCTTAACGGATGTTGTGGAGACTCTCCACACATCCTGGAGAATTAATCGTCAAGGAGGCCGCCCCCGGACCGGCCGAAATCCCCGACCCCTCCCAGGTGTTTCCTCTTGCTTTTCTACCTTTTGGTTTATTGTTTCCAATAATAAGCCTATGTGATTGTATAGCAAAAAAATTTTATAACCCCCCCTCAAACTTTGTCACTTTACGTTTCAAGGTGCGTAGAATCCGCGTTCAACACCTTCTGTGGAAATGACGAACGCACAACCGACAGAGCCTTCTATAATTGAGCCATCAGTATATATACTCGTAGCAATATAACCAGGCCACCTGTCAAGTATATAATTCTCATGCTCCCTATTCGCAAACCTTCCTTTACTTAGATGGCCTTCAGGATAAACCACCTCCAGCTTTTGGAAACGATCGCCGTATTTCATCGAATAGATTATATCTCTGCTGTCTGAATTCATACATGTAACTAGGTCTGCAGTTCTTACAAAGCTGTTAACCAGTAGAAGAATCGCTTTCTTCTTCCAGTATTTATGCGTCATATTCCGTATAGTTTGAGCCGACTTATTTCGCAAAAAAAGAGGCTAATTTTGAAAATTTCTCAGAATTTGATTTTTTTCCTTTTGTCTTTCTGCTCTTGGTACACACTATCTTGGAACGGCACGGTACGGAAAAACTTTCTCAAAATTTCAGGTTTCCAGCGATATATAGTAAAATTCTGCTAGTTAGGGGAGACAATTATGCTTTAATGTTTAAAAACATGAATTTTTCAATGAAAACTAGGATTTTTGTGAAAAAAATGACCCTCTATGAAAATGTGTAGGACAAATGTAAGAGAAAAATGTTAAAATTTCTGTTCTAGAACCAAAAATTTCAACCATGTATCATGTTTTCTCCTCGATATTGATTCGAAATCCTATGAAAACATCAGAAATTAACAAGCGGTTGCAATCATGTTCACAATATCAATTATTGAGAATGATCACCTGTGTGTAAACAATTATTTATATAACCATGCTCATAACTCAGTTTGTTGGACACGCACTTCGCCGTAGTTAACATAATATTGTTGGATAAATCGAGAGCTTTCGAACGAATGGTCAACGAATTTTGTGGGATGAAAAACGACGAAGTACCATTTCCCTAGCAACGACTCGGTTGTAGGCGGAAATCACTGTAACACTATATGTTTCGTGCGCGGAAAAAAATTGACTCGCAAAATTGACGCGCAACCCCAGGGCTAAAACATGATACATGTTAAAACGAGTTTGGTGCCGGTTTCCAAGTATTTTTTCTAGCTGAATCGAATGGTAACACTTGCATATTTCCCCAACTCCGTTATAGTTTTACGTTATTAGTACTAGTTTAACAATTTAATTCACAAATTTTTGGTTCACTTGTTATGTTCAGTGTTATGTGTTGCCAAGGGGACCTAGATTTGACGTGACAAAAAATAGTCAAATTCTGAGAAATTTTCAAAATTTGTTTTTCGGATTCTTTTTTACGAATTCAGTCAGTTAAAAAAATAATGGTTTGGCATCAGGTAGATAGGAAATGTTACGCTCTTTCCAACGATGTTCTTATTTTTGAGTTTACAGTGACTCAAAGGGAAGTTATGGCCATGTTAATGTCATAAGGTACAAAACACGAAAATAATCTTAATAATTAAAAGAGGAACCTTCGATCAGAAATCAGCTCTACAATCGATCCCTGAAATGTTGATTTCCTTAAACCGAACATCCTGTATAGTAGGTAAATGAAAGTACATTATTAAACTTCATTAGTAAAATTATTAATGGTAACTACAAATTATGTTTCTTTCTGCCGCACTCTGTACAATGCAGTTACATTTAGATAGTCATTGTATAATAAACTTCGTTTAATAATTTATTACGAACAAGGATTTGAGCAGAAGCACAACATAGAACTAATAGCCTTATAAACAACGGCGATCGTACCAGCTGATTTAATTTCAATGGATTTTTCAAATCGACTATTTCATAATTATTGATATCTAAATATATTGAGGGACCAGTGAAGCGTAGAGAGGTGTTTTATTTCATTTCATTAATTTTTACTCAGCCTACGTGTCGATATAGGTTGATTTTTAGGTACCAAATTACTTAGTAGTATCTGCTCTTGTTACTTACAAAGCAACTAGTAAAGTATATACAGGGTGCTAACCTTTGGTACCTGCCACAGATCAGGGGTCGATTGTACAACTAATTTACAACAAAAAGTGCCTCCTAGACTTCCTCTAGGCTTCTTTTCCAAGTAATTTTGTTTTAAGATATTCTTTCGTTATTTCGAGCTTAACTCATTAAAATAGCCATAACTCCCTTAATTACCTGAGAAAATTCAAATTTGATTATACCATTGGAAAGAGTTGGATTTCACATCTTTCTAATGTACCATGCAAGTTTTTTTAAGATGGTTAAATTGGTTAAAAAATCAATCTGAAAAGTGAATTCAGTCAAATCTTCAGAATGACCACTTTTTTCATACTCTGTAAGTCTAATGAAATTCCACGATTCAAATTTAGCCTGTAGTCCTAAAATATGCGCCAGAATCTCAGTTTTCCAATGGTGTAGTCAATTTTACTTTTACTTTGCTAATTAGGGAAGAGAGCAATGTTTTAATGTTGAATTTTTTTTCTTTAATGAAATTGAGGGGTTTTTTCTTAAATTACTTTATATTAAAATACGGGTTCGGGGACGGTTTCTACGTATTTATTTACGCTGAACCGAATGTTAACTCTTGCATATCTCTCCAACCCCGTAATAACCTAGTTTTACACTTTAACTCAAAATAGAGTTCATTTTGTATGACAAATTTTATGTGATTTAACCGGTAACTAGTAAGCTAAAGTACAGAGTGGTAATTTGCTAAGTTTTCTGTTCAACACAGGACATCAACCCAGGACTAGAAGTTCAGCTGATTCTGCTTGACCCTATTGAAGTTTTACCGTTACCTGGATTTGGGTGTATTTTCAACCTAAACGAGATTGATAATCCACTAATGTTCTCTGGCACTTTGCTCATGAATAAAGGATTTGCAAGGATTCCATGTCACTGGACTGTTTCCTAATATACTTCCGCGTAATCGAACACTCGGGTTGAGTCATTGACCCAACGTGACCTACTTTGATGGAACAAGGTTTTCGAATCAAGCTCATTTGAAGAGGGCGGCCGAAATTGAACGAAGGGGTGGATGGTGGGATAACAAGAGGTGCTCAAGCTCTTCATCGATGTATCCACTTGTATAAAGAATACAATACATACATATTGATCAACGTACCTACTGCAGAGGGTTCCGTGTACACTCTAGCAGATTACGCAGGCGGGCTTGGGAGGATTTTTGTGAAAGCTCCTATATGAAATTCATGTCCATTGGATCAGTAGCCTGTTATCTACTACACACCACCACCGCACATGAAACAATAGGAACATGGAAATATATGTCTTATGACATGAATGTGATCCACATTCTCTTTCTTAAGCTCATCTGCAGTGGTGTAGCTAAGTCAATTCTTATAGTGGGGCAACAGTCTAGGACTTTATTACATAGGTTTAGTATTCATTTAAAGTACTTATGTATAAATGTATATATGGATGTATTTATAATAAACTGCATAAATGTATAATAGACTGTATAATAAACTGCCAAAAATTCAAATAGATACAATGGTTTTTTTTTTTTTTTTAATCATAGAGCATGCTGGCCTTGGACTAACAGGGAAAAACGTTACGCGGATGTATCACGAAATTTTGACATTTTATGTCTTTACTATGGCACATAACGAAAAAAGCGTTAACAAAAAGCGTTCATAAAAAGCGTTATGGTTGGGTTTCTGATGATTTCCGGTTACAACCGAGTCGTTGGTATAGGGAAATGGTACTTCGTCGTTTTTCATCCCACAAAATTCGTGAGGGCGGCGGAATTGAACGAAGGGGTGGATGGTGGGATAACAAGAGGTGCTCAAGCTCTTCATAGATGTATCCACTTGTATAAAGAATACAATATATACATATTGATCAACGTACCTACTGTAGAGGGTTCCGTATACACTCTCGCAGATTACGCAGGCGGGCTTGGCAGGATTTTTGTGAAAGCTCCTATATGAAATTCATGTACATTGCATCAGTAGCCTGTTATCTACTACCCACCACAACCGCACATGAAACACAGAGGAACATGGAAATATATGACTTATGACGTGAATGTGATCCACATCTTCTTTCTTATGTTCATCTGCAGTGGTGTAGCAAAGTCAATTCTTATAGTGGGGCAACAGTCTAGGACTTTATTTTTTAGTTTTAGTATTCATTTATAGTACTTATGTATAAATACGTTTATGAATGTATACATATAAAAGGACTGTATAATAAACTACCAAAAATTCAAATAGATATACAATGGTTTTTTGTCACGATTTTAAATCAAGCGCGTTCGCACATTCACGTAGGTACCTATACCTGCTTGTTATTTATTTATACACATATTGACGGGATCAATACTCCCTTTTCATTATAAACAATAAAAAGAATTTTCAACAAATACTAGTTTGAACCAATCAGAAAGAAAAAAAAAACAATTACGTTTCAAGTGTCACCTAATTGCCAAATAACATCTTCAAGATACCCTTGATGGATCGCACCAAATATCAACACGAGTTAAGTCCATACTGAATTTTGTATCCGTACAAGTGAGGAATTTACACAATAGTTCTTTTGGTAGAATTCCGGGAGGAAAGGGACATTGAGTCTTGGTGTTCTGGCTGGTAATTTGTTGAAAATTTGGGCCAACGGATTTGGCGCATCGTCTTCTCAGAAAATCATCGAGAGAGTGGAGATGTTGTGCTGCATCCTTCTCTATTCCTAGGAATCAAGCTTTAATATTTTCCTCATGGCTATGTCCTAAAATTCGTCAATAGCATTGTATTTGTAGAAAGAAAGCTTCAGAAATTGGTTTTGGACTCTTTCGATGCAATTTACAAAAACGAGAATGCAGGATTCCACAGACAGGACCTCAGCTCCGTTTGGCATCTTACCAACGAGCAGTAAAGGATCTTGAGGGAGGTTATGGTCTTGAAGCTTCTGATGGTTCTATAAAGGAATCCAAGCTGCTGAAGGGCCGTTAAAACCACTTTCATTATATGAACTTCAATTATATGAACTCATTCCATAAAACGTATAATGATTATTAAAGCATACTTATATTTAGAAAACCTATTTTAACTAAACTATTATCTAATCAAAGCGTTGAAAAAACTACGATAAATACGAATAGGTAACGATGAAGTGGGGAGTACGAGTCTTATTATGTACGACCATACCTGCTATTGTACTAGACATACTTATTTGCAAATTCGTTTAACTTTTTCATAATATTTAAACTTACATTAAACTTATAATCTAACTTTGATCGTATAAAGTGAATTGAAATGATGATATCAAATCCCCCTCTTATCTTTATTTACCTCTTTATCTAATCCTTATCCTGAGCTAAATGACTCAGGCCTTCTGAGCACCATCAATCTAACTCATCCGTGTACACCCCTCCTGGCCTTCTCGCTGTTTTTCAACCCTCTTGGAATTCTTTAAGACTTCCTACAGGCTAACTAAAGTTAGTATATCTTAACCACTAAAGTCCACGTCAATCACAGTACGTCTGTTTCCTTCAAATACAATAGTTATTAACCTATATTATCAGAAAATTGTGCTGCTGCAATGGCTAAAATTATTTCAGAAAATCAACTTTTTGGATGTTTATTAGGGGAAAAAATGGGTCATTCTGAACCGATTCCTGGATTTAATCTGAATTTTTGGATCGAGATACGGAATCTGTTTAGTCTCCGACCAAGGCAATAGGCTTAAAAATTAGTAATTGTAAAATTTAAAGTTTGGAAAATGGCAAAATCGATTTGGGAAATGTCGAAATCGGATTGGAAATGATATAGTTAGCTATCAAGATTCTGGAATTGGGGAGGGAGCATTATATAGCATTTGAACGTCAAATTGGATGTTGTACACATCAAATTGCGTTTTGAGCATCGAGATCGTAACAGCAATCGAAAACTGTTATGGTGATTCGTACAATGGTACGGCGTGCCCGTTGGTATCCCCAACGCCCACCGGCGCGCTTGCTTTTAATCGTTGAACCTTCAGAACGGTGAGTCTACCTCTCTCTTACATTTTGCGTTAATAGCAATTTCCCGTTGTTTATACTAATACCTAATCCATTGCTATCCCGCATACCCCTATCTCTCTCTCTCCTGCGGTATTTATTTCATCTTTAAAAGAAGTGAATATAAGAAACTAATCAACCGACAGGCTAGATAGAAAAAAAAACCCTGATTACCTTTCTTTTGGAGCGACATAAAGAAAAGCGTAATAAATTATCCCAGTGATTGAAATCTTGTTCTAATTATTTCACCTGAATCCCAAAATTACATCGAAAGATTGAAATTTGGAGGTTTCACACATCAAATTGGAGGTTTTTCATTTCGAATTGGAAATGTTTTGTTTCAAATTGGAAGAAAACGGAAATTTAGTAAATTCATGATTTAATTCTGGAAAAGGAATAAACAAATTAACGCTTGAAACAAATAATACATAATACGTGGTGAAGGAACTTGTAAATATGAATAAGAATAGGGATGAATACAACGAGGCGTATCGAAAATCACAACGAACTCATGGGTATCAACAAACATGAACGAACATAATAAACAACAAAGAATTATTGCACTTAATTTTTTTGTAACGTAGTCTTGCCCTGTAGCAGCGGCTGTCAGATCCACCAACATTTTCATCACGTACTTCGTGAATGTATCCCGAAGTGGCGACTATACGTTCCACAAAAGAGGAAACTGAAGATTTATATATGATAAAAAGACTTCTTATTTCTTTATTTGAAATACTCCTCTAACTTTAAACGAAAAACCTTCAATTTGAAATTTAAAATCTCCAATTTTATGTGTAAAACCTCCAATTTGACGTGTAAATGCTATAAGAACATAGGGTAGTAAAATATAACTTGATTCTGAACGCTAGAAAGGCTTTTTGATAATGCTGATATCTTTAGGCGAGTTCCTGAACTGATTCCCATGAGGAAATACAAGATCTCATCCCTTCGTTCACTTTGTCCGCCAGAGAAACATGGGTGACCGATCACATAAAATTTGTCATACCAAATGAACTCAAATTTTTGAGGTATAGTGTAAAACTAGGTCATAACGGGGTGGGGGAACTATGCAAGAGTTACCATTTGATTCAGCGTGAAAAAATAGAAACCGACCCCAAATTCGTATTTTCATTGGAGCTCATTTTTCGAGAAAACCAAATTTCATTGAAAAAACAATGTTTTTCAACATTAATACATCGTTTTCTCCCTTAAATCGCAAAGTTAAAGTAAAATTGACAGCACCATTGGAAAGCTTGACTACACCTTGGAAAGTTGAGATTCTGGAGCAAATTTTAGGACTACAGGCTGAATTTGACATGTAGAATTTCATCGGACCTACGAATTTCATCATTTCATCGGAGTATGAAAAAAGTGGTCATTCTGAAGATTTGACAAAAATTCACTTTTCAGATTGATTTTTCACCAATTGAACCATCTTAAACAATGTTTATAGTGCAGTAGAGAGATGGGAAATTCAACACTCTTTCCAACGGTATAATCAAATTTGAATTTTCTAAGGTAATTAAGAGAGTTATGGCCGTTTTAGTGAATTAAGGTCAAAATCACGAAAAAAATTATTAAAAATTAAATAACTCGAAAACAAATCGTTTAAAAAAAATCTCTAGGAAGAACTTTCGATCGGAAATTAGTCGCAGAATAAGTGGGTGAAGTTTGCCGGATATAACGTGAGACACCATGAATATTATGTTTAAAGAGTCTGAAGTGCCTACCTGCAGAGCATTGCAAGAGTGATGAAACGCCTGCACACACGAAAGCACACATGCGCAGAGTGGAGTATTGAGTCGGAAACGATGAAATTGATAGGGGACAGTGTACACCCTAACCCGCACATTCCCTGGAAATTTCATCAAAGTCGGATGGAAACTGGAAAAAAGTTCCTCCAAGAAACTACGTTCCGAGAAAACTACATTTTAATACGCTTTGTGCTGTGTGGAAATGTGTAAGGAAAGTGCGATTCTGGTCGATTATCCGGTGTTTTCGCAAGTTTGTGTTGCAACTATCAATAAATAATGAAAATCATTACGAGGTTCAGCAAAATTAGTAATTTTCAATCATTTCGATTATTAGAGGATCCCGTTATACTCCCATGCGGCATCCAAGTAGAGTGAGCAGCCGGCATTTTTTTCTATTAGACCATCAACCTCCTCCTATATCCTGTTAGCCGGATCGGGTACGGCGAGTTCGTGGGGTAACTTTGGACAGTTCGTTCTCACAGGACCCTCAGCGGAAGGAGAGGACATCAACTCAGCGGAACGAACGGCTGACGTATTCGCGTTCCGATTTCGACAGTTCCTAAATAATGATATAATGACTAAAACCCCTCCACCCTTTTCACTATAACCTCATATGAATGTGCTGCGAGAAACTACCCGTCCTCGCACCCACAGTCAAGTGACTAAAAAAGGAGCATTGTATTTTGTGTGAAGAATCAAATTTATCAGGTTTTTAATGGAATTTTACTTATTTATAAATCAAGCATTTTAATTTCTCCCTTGATGGGAAAAACAAAAGATCATGGATATGTCTAGTACCTACTGCTCACCAGTTGGCACCTACTAATCAATTGTATACCAACCATGTAGTGCCTTCTTTTCACAAGATTATTCCATTATGGTTACAAAACAATATTAGTTTTAGCTTAGAGTAATAAATCAGCATTCCTTGACACTGCAGTGGCTTAGAGGTCATGAAATGTCGTGGTATGTGAAATGTGCCGGTCGGGAAAAAAGTGTCGGTCGGGAAAAAAAAGTGTCGCGAAAAATTCCTTGACTCCCAGCCAAAAGACATATCCATGTCAATAAGCTTGTTACAAGGATTTGCGGACAAACGGCAGAAACTCTCACAGACACACTCACAGACACGGAACCAGCTGTTCAGTACGGCCTGAAGCGTAAAATGCAAGTGGAAATTTTGATTTCGGAGGCCAAACAATTTTTTTTCTCCCGAAAGTGAAAACAATGCTTTTGCAACCTATAGGGTGGAAGAACCAGTGTTTGACACCTTAAGAGAAATTTTGAATTTGACAAGCAATTTAGTTATGTTTTTTTCTTTTTTCTTTTGTTCAAACTTGAATCTTACATCTATTGCTGCATCAGGATGTCCTCAAACTGCTCAGTATTGAAAAAATCACTAATTCAAGTCACAAAACATCATAAATTCGTTTTTTCAAAATAAATTTTTTGACCCAGTATTTGGCAGCCAAATTTTTGGCTGCACCTATGATTGACACCCTATGATTGACACAACAGTTTTTCTGCAATAAATTATTCAGTCTACCAACAAAACTTTTATTTCAACATTTTATAAATAAATTGCGCATGTAAACTTAGTTTTATTAGTCTAAATATGAAATTAATATGAGTATTCATAAAGAAAATGTTGAAAATATCACCAGATTTTTCATAACAAAATACATACGATAGGTACCATAGGTACAATACGTTCCTAATGGTAAACTAGCAGCTTGCAGTTGGTATATATTTGTATAAATATAAAAAATAAAAAACAAATGACAAGAACGAATTGAGATCCATATAGACAGCACCGTCAATCACTGATTTTCTTCTTAGCAGCCGAGGAATTTTATAAAAGTACTCGTGCTAGCTTTTTATATAGTTTCTCTGTGATAGAATTATTGATATTATAGTAAACTATTGGATATATTATTCTTCTTATTATATTTTGTTGTTAATTGTATGAATGTATGTTTTGTGTGCGAGTAATTTATAGATTGACTGGCTGGTATATTGTATTCAACTAATTTCGGCCTGGGGGTCCCGGTTGGCCAGGGGGCGGTCTCGCCTGGGGTTTTCTCTTGACTCGATTACTTATATAGTCGTGCCTAGGGGTGCTCACCTAGCAATGGGTGGGCACCCTCAGGAGGCCGCCATGGTGGGTCGGGTCCGGGCTCGGCCGGGACGCCCTGCTGGCCCTCAAACTCTTTCAATCGCTTGTTGGCTGCAGGAAGAACTTTTCGTTTGATCAATGGATGGGTTTATCATAGTCATGTTGAATGTATCTCTTATTGACAATTGTCACACATTTTATGTTTTTGACAAATGAATAAATAAACAAAATAAACTAAACTGGGTCCTTGTCAAACACTGGTCCCTCCACTCTAGGTAGACTCAGAAGCAAAACAAACATATTTTTAGACCCATCATAAACGATTTAAGCATGGAGAGGGAAACGTTTTTGGGGACAGCCTATAGGTACATAAAGTATGTTCATCCTTTTCGCGCCTGACTTTAAAATGCCCAAGCGGCTCCCCAGTGCCCGCTCGAACCAAGACAGCTCTCCTGACCTGACTTATTTTGCGTTTTTGCACTCTTCCGTTCCACCAATCTTCTAAGAAGCATTACAGATATAAAATTCGTTCAAAATTCACCAAATTTCGAGATAATGTTTGTTGCACAATATAGTACCTATTCAATCACTTAAAAATATCCAGTATTTTTCTATATTCAACCGTTTTTCTAGACAGTTTTGTTCCTGAAACGAGGTGAAAAAATTTTAACTTAATCAAATCAAACTTAATTCAAATAATTCAACTTCAAACACAAGGAATCCATCACAAGTTCAATTATTTCTTCGTACTTGAAAGCACGACGATTTCTTCGTGACATTTCACAGAAAATAACACGGATGAAATAATACAAGACAATCTTGTACGAAAGGGCAAGCGGTTCTGGAGCTTCTAGGAGAACGGTAAAGCCTCCCTCCTCCCTCCCAGTAATGTCGAATGTTCAATGTAAACACAGTCCATAGTCTTCTAACTACCGCTTTGAGTCCGAAAAACCATGAATGAAGGAAGGACAAATGAATGGAGTGACGTCATAACAAAACGAAAAGCAAACTGTATATAGCATTTTCACGTCAAATTGGAGGTTTTTCATTTCAAATTGGAGGTTTTACACATCAGTTTGGAGGTTTTACACATCAATTTGGAGGTTTTACACATCAATTTGGAGGTTGACGGAAACACATGATTTAATTCTGGGAAAGCAATAACAAGAAATTAGCGAGCGAAACGTAACATTCAACAAGTAAGAATGAACATAATGAACGGAAAAGAATGAACAAATTTTTCAACGTAAGTCTCTCCCTGCAGCAGCGGCTGTCAGGTCCATCATGTCTATCGTCATGTTGCGTTGCACGGAGTAGGTATATTCAGAATCACCGGGTGTTTCCACCTTCTACGCGGGCTATCGTTGCGGCGTTTAAAACTAATGTGAAACGAACCATTTCCGTCAACCTCCAATTTGAAATGAAAAACCTCCAATTTGAAATGTAAAACCTCCAATTTGAAATGTAAAACCTCGAAATTGATGTGTAAAACCTCCAATTTGAAATGGAAAACCTCCAATTTGACGTGAAAATGCTATACATGCGGACCCGGAGTGACGTTCACCTAGTTAGCTCCGCATATATGCGGACCCCGGCGCTAAAAGGTTAAAGAGTCTGAAGTACCTACCTGCAGAGTATTGCAAGAGTGATAAAACGTCTGAACACACACGAAAGCGACCTTTGAGATCGGAAACAGATATCGGTCTGACTTTATCGCCAAGTACAAATTCGTCTTTCGCCGCCGGCGGCTGGAGGTTTGAACCCGAGCCGTAGCCGGCAGAGGTACGAGTTGATTGATAGGGAGACAGGTAGAGCTGCGGTGGGTTGCTGCGGGCTTGCGGCTAACGAAGTCATATCAAAACGGTTGATATAAGCGCTATCTCCGCCCCCCCTCCGACCCTTAGCTTTCGCCCTCTTATCGTCCTCTGCCGAGTTTCTGCGCCACCTCCCACCGCTGAGCCGCCATTCCCCGTTCTCTTGCTCTCGCCATAAACCTCATTTCCTTTCTTCCTGTTTGGATTTCCTCGGATTTTCCGTTTGAAAAATACCTATAGCTACCACCCCTTCCCACCGTCTAGCCGAGTTATCTGATCGGAATTTGGTTTTTCGCTTCCGGTTAGTGTATGGGGTTAAAAAAAAAAAAAAATCTGCTTGAGGAAAAGGGATGAAAAGAATATCTGGAAGCCGCCTATAAACTAAACGACGATCGCTTAGGCAGAGATAACGTTTTCAATTTCCTGGGAATTTTCTCTTCTTTTCAAGGAATAATATTTACCTCACATTTACCTATTTATTTTATTTGGTTTAATTAAAACCATCGGGTTCAAACCATTAAATCCGGATTCGTACAAATGAAATTGTTTTCCAATCAACTTACTGCCTTCCACAGACTACCGTCTCCAGCTAGTAACCAATTCTCAGTCCTTATTTTAGACGATTGCCAGCTTTTAATTAGAGAATTTTCGTTAAAAAAAGATGAAGCTATTGCAATGGCTCGGGAATTTTTAAAATCAACATTTTTGAAAAATTTCTTCACTGAAATCCATTTTGAGGGATTCTGAATAGATTCCTGGGCTTTGCGCGTTTTCATACGAATATGAAAAAAACCCCGTTCTCTTGCTCTTGCCATAAACCTCATTTCCTTTCTTCCTGTTTGGATTTCCTCGGATTTTCCGTTTGAAAAATACCTATAGCTACCACCCCTTCCCGCCGTCTAGCCGAGTTATCTGATCGGTATTTGGTTTTTCGCTTCCGGTTAGTGTATGGGGTTGAAAAACAAAAAAGTTCCAGTCACGCAGCATGATCGTTAGAGCGAATTTTCGTTTTTTTTTTTGTTTGTTTTTTTTTAAATCGTACTACATCCTATATTAAATTGTTTTGAAATTTGAGCTTTTCGAGTGTAAATAAATTCTTAATTACACTCCTGCTCAAAATTAGAGCACCACAATCCATTTCTTCGTTTGTCCCCTTGTATCTTCCCTTATCAACTATCTACCAAAACTTGATTAGAGGCATGGGCTGATGATGGCTCCAAGCCCTCATCTGAGCTAGATGAGATAATACAAAGTATTGAAAAGCAAAATTGGCATACTTTTATCACATTTACAATTTTTACAATTTTACCACAAGGTACATTTTTCTTTAATTTTATTCATAACATCTTTTCTTCAAGAATTTGTGCCTTTTTTGGTTACCTTATTCCTTCTGTGTTTGAAAACAATGTGTGCAAATGAATAAAAACTTGATAAGGGAAAACAGAAGGGGAAAAACGAAGATATGGATGGTGGTGCTCTAATTTTGAGCAGGAGTATATTATTTTTATGACATAAAACGTATTCTAAATAGCGATCTGCTATTCTAAAAGAGATTTTCCCATTTCCAGATTTCTCTCCCTCCTCACGCGCACTCACTTATGGTCAATGTGTATTGTACTGTATTGTTTATGGATTTAGAGCTAAGTATCTTAGGCTAACTATTTTAGCGCATACTGATTAACGCTTACTTGTTCGTTTCCTTTAGATTTAGTCAATCTTACTGTTATCCTAACTCGTGGGGAATTCCAATGGTTCTGAGCCCATTGCTCCTTCCGAGAGGACGCTCCTGATCAATTGTCCGTGTAGATTACATTTGCTAGGAAGCTACCAAGTTTGCCATCAGAATACTTATAGTTTCTACCTGAAATCAAAGACACATTAGACCTCTGACAGGAGACGGAGCCTAAGGTTAGCAATTTACTTATTAGTTATATCTATCTATTTATTTATTTCTTAATTTTCATTAGGGTATGAATTAATGTCGTACATTTCAAAGTGTAATCATGATATAAAATTGAACTAGTTCCTAGTTATTTACCTAGTTTAATTAAAATTGATTAATAATTAAAAACAAGATTATTCTCGGAAAAAACGAAAAAAAAAAATTAAAATAATAATTTAAAAAAAATATATATATAAATAAATATAAAAATATAAAAAAATATATGTATATATTTTTTTTTTTTTTTTTTTTTTTTTTTTTTTTTTTTTTTTTTTTTTTTTTTAGAAATCTCCCCTCAAAGACGGAGGGGGCACGCCATTAAACTGAGAAATAAACAAATAAAACAAAAAAGTGGGGAGGACGCCCAGGTTTACCCGACGCCGGCTCTAGGGATAAGGGAAGTTGCAGGACGAGGAGGAAGAATGGGATGAAAGGAAGTGCCCCTATAGAATGACCACCAGTTCAAGTAAGAACCCCTCAGGACGCGGGTGGTGATACCACGGAGTACTCCTGCCGAGATGCCCAACTCGAGTAACTCCGTGGCGCTTTTCCCGCACCACACCCCGCGCCATGACACGGTCGCGGCAATGACCTTGATATTATTAGGTGCCACTCCTTTTAGCTCAGATATCGCTTGGCGCAGATCATTTCTATCATATTTACTTTTCTTAGCCCGCCAGGTCTGCTCCATGTCCACGCTGCCACTGACAACCTGGACATCCAGGATTATGGCAGACCCATCGGGCTTGATCGCAACGATATCTGGCTTCTTGCCCCGGTCACTCGGCATGTGGTATAGTCTCTCCCTTTCAACATCCCAACCGCTAGATGACAAAGCACCTGCTATCTGCTTGGCAACCGCATCGTGACGTAAAATGCGGCCACCGTGAGTACGAGGACACTGCTGCACTACATGATATAGATTCTCATTTTTACCCCGACAGGCACGGCAAAGGGTATCAACTGTCCCGCGACTACTCCTCGAACACCTCACCGAGGTGGCTAGTGTAGCCACCCGGACGGCGTGAAAATGGCGATAGTCGCGGGCCCCAATGCCCTCTGAAGCCCATTCCACCCACTGGGTAGAAATGGGGGATTCAGAGCACTGTCGGAGTTCTTTACCATCTACTGACTCATGCAGCGCAGCAGCGAACTCAGCAGATGAGCTGGGTTTTGGAGCAGTTGGTGTTGCTCGATCGCACCACAACAACTGCTGCCGGACAAAGTCCAGGTCAGCAGCAGTGCGGGCGACCTCCCAGCTCGAGCCCCTAAGGGCAAGCAGGCGCTGGCGGCGTAAAGATGGGATGCTGGCAGAAAGAGAGACAATACCGAGCCCACCGGCCTTGACCGGTGCGTGGATGTAAGCACTTGGGACACCAGGTGGAAAGCCTAGCCAAGAGCGCACAGCAGAGCGAACTTCACGATCTAACTCAAGCAGCCTCCCCGCAGTAAGCCTGCCAAAGACTAACCCATAGGTAAGCTTTGGCAGTAAGTACGTGCGAAGGAGGCGCAGCTTCTGCTGTGGCTTCAATGGAGCCTTGGTGACACGAGCTAATGCTCCACCAAGGTCCACACGGCTTGCGGCTATAGTGGCCACACCCATGAAGTCGACCCCAAGGTACCGCCAGACCTCCAACACGGATCGGGCAGGGATGGAAGTTTGTCCTAAGACAAAACACTCCTCATCCACTACCTTCACCTGATGCTGGCGACCAGACGGGACCAAGGAAACCGACCCACACTTAGCTGGGTTGACCACCAAACCACACCTGGCTAGCTGCTCAGCAAATGCGTTGAGGGAGATCTGCAAGCCCTCACGGGTTTCTGCGAGCAGGATGACATCATCAGCAAAAGCCAATGCACCTACTCGCACCCCAGGGGCGAGATCAAACCCTATTTCAGCTGGCAGCTTACCCAAGGCCGTATCCACGACCAGGTTGAAGAGGAGTGGCGACAGAGGATCCCCCTGGCGTACCCCGCGCCCAATAACAACATCCCCTGACATCTCACCTCGTGCCTCGAGGACCGTCACGCCTTCGTGGTACAGACAGGCAACATACTCAATTAAACGAGCAGGTGCCCCGACACCACGAAGACAATCGGTCAGGGCAAAGTGGCTAACTGTGTCAAAGGCCTTAGCGACGTCCAGAGCGGCAAGATGGAGCTGCCGTTTCTTGATACGGGCCAGCGAAATGACAGTTTGGAGAACTGTTAGATTCTCCGCTGTGCCATCTGCTGGCCGAAATGCTCTCTGGACGTCACCTATGACACCAGCCACTTGGAGGCGAGATGCCAGAACCTTTTGGAAGTGGCGGAAGACTACCGACGAAATAGAAATTGGACGGTAGCCTCCAGGCCCACTTCCCCCTTTCTTTGGGATGAAAATTGTGCGGGCACGGGTCAACGCTTTCGGGGGTCTTCCGGATAGTAGCAACAGGTTGAGGATGAGCAGCTTAACATTCTTTGGAGCTTTATTCCAGCGTCGGGCGGAAATACCATCGGGTCCAGCAGAAGTGGAGTTTTTGACACGGCACTTATGTGCCTCGTCATGAAGCACCGGTGTGCACATGATGCTGCGTAAGGAGTCCCTGGTGGAAGCTGGGGGTACCACTGGCTCACCAGAGTTGTGGCTGGGAGCACTCATAAGTGGCTCCCAGTAACCCACAAACTCCTGGAGGGGGGGCATAACTTGTTCTTCCCCAGCTCCCTCCAGTACCTCCGCAGCTGCACGAGCCGGATGCTTCCTCCACAATCTCTGGACACGCTGGTATTCCCGCCTCCTCGCTTGCTTAGCTGCTCTGCGACCTCCACGAGGCACCACATTAGGGGGAACTTCTCCCTGATGCCTCGCCACGGTCGCTTCCTCAACCTGCGGGAAGATCCTCTGCACATAGGCCGCGACCTCGTCCTCCAAGCCATTTGGCCCCTCAACAGCCCGCCTCGCCAGATCCTGCAGGTAGGCACTCTCATAACCAACAATATTGCCTACCTGCTCCCCGAGCCTCAATACTTCAGTCTTCAATTCTGAAAGAAGACCGGAGGTCACGGGGGAGGATTGCTGAATGGCGGGCTGTTGTCCCACGCCTGTCGGAGATGCGGGGGAGGCCCCACTGCTATTTGCCAGGATTGCATCCTGGACAAGCTGCTTATAGTGGGGCCTCAGGCGAAGAGATTGGATGGCAGAAAGCGTGCGCATGGGAAAACGTGCTTGAAGGAATACATTAATATTTCGTACCCCATTACGCACAGCCTCTGCCTCCTCTGCTGCCATTCGCCGCAAATCCTCAGAAGCATACCTGGGCCGCTCTCGCTCTATATCAATTGCAGCGTTGGCCTGTACAGGATGCTTCTGCCAGACGTGGGCACTGAGGCCACGCTTGGAACTGAAGGCTCTCTCACAGTGGGCACACTGGTGGGCATTTACAGGGGTCGTGGAAGAGGATGAGGGATAGGAAGATGAGGATGAAGAAGAGGGAGAGGATGGCCGACGCCCCTGCCTGGGGCGCCCCCGAGCGCCTCCCCTAGAACCCCGCGGGCCAATGGACGCGCGGGGGTTATGAGGCTGTCTGTTCGTGTTATCCATAACGGGGAAGCGTTGTGAAGGGTCGGGAGACCCATTGACATGAGCCTCCCCCCTAAGCGCCAGAGGGTCATTCTGCCACCCACTGGTAAACCAGAGGGTGCCCGGGTTGCACGACGGGGACGTATGACCATGACTTGGGTAGGGATATGAAGGAGCTCCGAAGAGATAAAAACACCAACGGTTACCCTACCCCAGCAACACACATATATATATGTATATATATATATATATATATATATATATATATATATATATATATATATATATATATATATATATGTTCTAGTTGAATAAGTTGCCCTAGCTAATGAGCTGGTAGTAAACCTCTTCATACCAAAATGAGAGGAAATAAATGACTACGGCTAATCTTCGAACAGGGCTTACCCTGGAATTACCCAAGTCAGGTTCAAACACACATCTAGCGGGTCACTCGCGTTTTCGAAGTAGTTGTGTATAAATCATAATAAAATAATTTAATTACCCTAACTCGGGGCGCTAGGCAGGGCAATTTACCAATCCGCACTCCAATCGCCGAGTCAGGGCTTTCTCTTGGCCTGTCTTTCCAATGGAGATTGGTATAGTCATACACTTTGTCGCCAATGTGAGTTTTTCCTAGGCAAATAAATTATCAGTTCTACAACTTCAACATTAAAACCAAATACACATGTTTCTGCAAATGTTATAATCTAAACAACAGGTGTTGCTGATTAGAACAATGTCTTAACAATTTTAAACTGCGTAGTAAATAAAGAGAAATTTTGAACTTTTTCGGACACGTCATTTTTTAACTAATACCTATGCTGGCTGGAATCAAAATGTGCAAAAATAGATAGATGAAAATATGTAGCCACCTCTTTTACATAAATGAGTGTTAGGTGCGGAAGACTACAGCTGTAGGATGGGAGCAACTTGCATAACAAGAACGCCATCACAATCGTTGCAATTACAACATAGACACTGTGCCTACTGTCCGGTGAAACATTTTCCAATGGTGATGTCTCATTATTGCATCCTCATAAGAAGCATTCAGCTGTGCAATTGCCTGTTTTACAGCTACTGTAGACGCAGGTGACGGGAGTCTAGCTAACATGGCATCTAACTTAGCGGGATCAAGCTTTAATTATACCTTTACTTTTAAACAAAATAAAGAATAAGCCATTCAGCCTCCTGAGATTGAATACAGATAATATTTTTATAAGGTATAAAGGAGGTAGGTACATAATATAATAGGAAGAAAAGAAAAGAAAAATAAATGTTAAGTAGTTCAAGTAATGATGAAAACTAAAATCAATGTCCACACAAAAACAACTGGAACATCAAGTGTCAAGTAGGATAACAGCTCTCTCAATTTTCTTTTGGCCACCTCGATTGAATCCGACCAGACATCCACAGTCGAGGCTATTGGCTGCCCTCTGCATGCGTGCAATAGACTAACTGAATAGTTAGTTTTGTGGAACTCGGGGTGGAAAGGTGCAAGGTTTCTCGCAGGTCTAGGAGGTTCTCTTATATTCATCCGCTCCAGAAGGCTTGGGGAATCATATACGGACTTAACAATCTTCCTGAGGATTATCACGTCGAGTTGCAACCTACACAGCTCCAAGGAGTTCAACCACAAAATTCTTCTCATAACATCATCGAAAAACTCATCGATGAAGTTGCATTTACGGAAGGCAACCTTGAGGAATTTATGTTGGACTCTCTCGATGGAATCGATGTATGTAGAATAGGACGGACTCCATATTACAAATGCAAATTCAAAGTCACTGCGAACGATGGAACAATAAAGCAGCTTCAGGGTTGATAGACAATGAAAACAGCGAGTTGTTCTCATTAAAAATCCAAGCTGTTTGAAAGCTTTCAAAACCATGTTGGACATTTAGCTTGAGCAGGTGAAATTCGGTTCAATCAAAACTCCCAGATCCCTCACCCTCTCGACTCTTTTGAGAACGATTCCATCAATACAATACTGGTAATCCACCTTCAGGCCTCGAGTACGAATTCCTGCCTTTTTCCTGAATTCCGTCTATTGTAAGAACTAATGCGTTCGAATGTAATCATCATTGTTTCTTTCATATATCAATGGAGGTTTCTACTTAACTAGACAATTCCCGTAACATTATTCTAATGAAGATATTCTGATAAATTTACTTGTTTGCCTTATCGATCTACTTAACGAAAGTTGAATTAATCACAAGTTTTGTTGTGTAACGTATGGCTATCTTCCCACATGAAACTTAACATTGTTCCTGTATATAATTCAAGTGCTGTCCGCACTTTGTGCCTCTTCGCTATTAATTTTGCAAAGTTGACAGCCCTTACCATGTTAGCCTCCCCAGAAACCAGCAAACAGCTGTTCATGGCTCTGAGGTTCCTACCTTGTTATATCTCTACCCCTTCAAGTGGTGAACTTGGATTGTTAGCGTTGCTCAAGTTGAAGTTAATTTTGTCTCGATTAATTTTACACTAGAAACTGCCTGTAGTTCTAAAGCCTTATTACTAAAGACGTCTTATTCTATTCATCCAATTTTAGCGAATTTTCGTAAAAATTGAAGCAATTGCAATGGGGAAAAATTTTGAAATTACATTTATTCACAATTTTTTTAATGGAAATTTCAGTGAGGCATTCTGAAGCGATTCATGAATCCTGAAGATTGCGGTTGAAATATATATATATATATATATGTAGGTATATAAATTGCTATGCAATTATTAGGCCGACCCCCAACAATTTTTTTCTTGTAACGTCCAGGACCGCGAAGCGCGAGGTCGTGGGTTCGAATCCCAGCCAGGCTTGAAAAAAAATTTTTTTTTTTCTCGTGAGACGAAGGTTGTGGGTTCAAATCCCAGCCAGGCTTGAAATTTTTTTTTTTTTTTTTCCAAATTTTATTATATCAATTTTTTTAGCATCGTGGGTTCGAATCCCAGCCAGGCCTGAAATTTTTTTAATAATTTAAATGTACAATAAGAATTGCATAGCAAATTATCTTCGTTTTCTACACAGTAGAAAAGAGAAAAGATCCGGCGAGGCGCTCCGCTGCATGCTCCAATTATATGACTACATGCTTTACCATAATTGAATACATATCAAAATTTCAAATACGTATTTGAAAATAGTAATTCGCTTCGAAAATGAAGAAATTGAATCTTAAAAATCACCTTTATTAATCATTGTGTGTGTGTGTGCTGCGATTTTTTTCTTAATGTCATGTACTTTTGCCAGGTAGCAATTATAGGCTGAGCTGAATTTTGACCCCAGATCGAATATAGATTTCAAAAATGCAAGTCAACATCGATTAAGGCACCTTGGAAGTAGACATTGCTCTAAGAACCATTGCAGCTGCCGTCGCTGACATATCAGAACATTGAGCTGCTCGTATAGAGATGCATTTTAAATGCATTTTAGGTAAGTATCTGATTTTCGTTGAACTGACTACGGTTTCGGAAGAACCAGCTCTTAGGCCGCATAATCCTGCTGTACGGTATCCAAAACGCTTACTAGTTCAAGTGAATTGTATATCAGTTTATTAAAAATACCTTGCAATTATTCCATTATACTCCTGGGTACATGATCCGTGCCGAGACAGGCCGACCACGTCTTAGCGTGGTGACATTGGATCGGCTGATTGGCTGGAGGATAAAAGTTTTGAATATGGACGGAAGCAGGTACCCACTTATCTGTTACAAGCAGCTAGTAGCTACAATTAATTTGGGAGTTAGCGTCGACAAATCTAATTGGGCTACGCAACTTAGGAGAGTGCTTATTGGGATCGGCTTAGCTGAGGTTTAGGGGAGGCAGGATCCTGTTGAATCCAGAGGAAAGCGGAGTTTGATTGTCCACTGCTACAAGTTGAAAAATGAGTATGACGATTTGGATCGCATACTAACTTCATCCTATTGAACAATTTATAGAAAAATGCATACTTCTATGGGTTTAGAGAGGTACTTGATGTTTGACGCCTCGATAATTTATAAAATAATAATTCCTCAATTTAGATTGTCACATCAAAGGACCCTTCAATGCAGCTTTAGAGGTACATATCTAAAAATAGGCCAGTTCCAGAAATGTATTCTCTGTAACTCTGGTAAAATTAAATCTGTCCAACACATTTTTGAAGAATGCGCCCAACTGGCATCGAACAGGCTTCGGTATTTGGGTAGTCGAACGCTCAGTGAATTCGAGATGTTTTATATAATAAAACGCAGAAGCAACGAGGAAGCCGTTATGTTGGAGAAATTCTTGCTGGCGTATAGGAAGGTTAAAATGTTTTTGGGAAATTTGATAAATGAAGGAGGATTATAGTTTAATTGTTTTGATACATTAGTTATAGTAATATTGTAGACTTAACTGATTGAACAAATTATTCAATGTATTTAGATTACGTTGAGTTTAGAGATAAGTAGGTATGAAGTGAGGTTCGGAAATAAAATAATAAGAAATCCGTGAAATTTATTAAAAGAATAGATTCATGTTTAATTTAAGGGAGAATATTATACACTCTCCTATTTGTAAGTATACTTATTTATTTTATTTGTATTGCAAACTGAACTCAAAATATTGTTCAATTTATTTTATGGAATAAATATCTTTGAATCTTGAATCTTTGTCTCATCATCTTTGAGATCAGCAGGAAAGTCGCTTACCAGATTAATAAATGAGACCAAAAAACTCCCCCTATTGGAGAATTCGGTCGATGAAAAACGCATTCCAGTACCTCATCGTTAATTCCCTGGGTCCGCTAGCCAGGTTCCAGGTTGATGTGTTCCAACCCATTGTTCATCTTTTCGAGAATCACTAGGTGAGAAGCAAGATCAATTGGTTTACCTACAACAACAAATACGCTCATGACGATTTGACAGTAGGTCGACCCCCGTCCTCATTCCTTCAGTCATGTTCAATAATTCCGCTCCTGTGGAATAATTCCTGAGAAGACTTCCAACACTTGTTACTGAAAAAGTCGGTAGGGTTTAAAGATGCAAGTAACCAAGGGAGCACAGAAGTAGTTTTGACATGATGCATAACACGTAATAGGTTGATTGTTGCATACTTCTATCGAACCCCATCTTTGGGATTGGGTTCACAACATATGATAAATGTATGTAAACTCGAACAGTCTGTGTTGAAGGTCCAGAGTTACGAGTTCGTAGGTTACACGATAGAAATAGGTATCATAAAAGTTGAATATTGATATTTAAGTTGATTTGCTTGACTAAAGATATTTCTCATAATTTTTAGTACTGAGTTTTAGCTTAGGAGTTGGACGTTTTATCAAACGTCATACTTATTTCCATCAAAATTAATCGCAAATGGAAACGTCATTCCACTCTATTATTCAGGAAACCCCGTCGCGCTGCTATAATCGACACTAATGGATGAAGGAGTTGGTAACGAAATTACGTTACGCACCGGCGTTCGCGATTCGAGGAGGGTTTATAATGGTATCACGGAGGTTCATAATGATGTTAACTTTGACACACCATCGTTAGCTCAATCACAGGTAGTTAGTTACGAAGCCGGAGTTTAACGTTTGTTAAAAGGGACCATTGATAATGTATTGTTGGGCGGGAGATGACTGGAATTCCCTCGAGACGGAAGGTCGAGGAAAAGGGAGAGAATGGAACGAGAGATGAGCAAGAGCTTTTAGGCGTTGGAGGCTGCGAGGAAGTGAACGAGAAAGAGGGGTAGGGGGATGAAACATTAGAGCAGTGGTGAAAGTAGGGGTGGAGAGGGGATGAAAGATAATGAGTCTCGGAGTCCTCAGGAGAAAGGGGTGGGAGGGGGTGGTTGCAAGGGATGAAGATTCGGCTTCGCCCCCGATGAGGGCACTAGAGTAGTGAGAGTCACATTGATCAATCTCTGACAGCTTTTTTTCCATTCTTAATCATATCATGTACGTCAGGAATAAGCACTATTCTTTCGAGAAGTGTTATTTACCGTGAAAAATAACAAAAACTGCGACCACAATGAACCTTTGAGACAGTTTCTCGTTCTATGTTTTTAATTTGGTTGAAACAATGGGACAACTTCCCAGGATGATTAGAAAATGAGGACAGCGCGAAACTTTATTTTTCGGGGAAAATTAAAATATGAATGAAAGTCGGCCAAAACTTACTATTCTAGTCGTAGTAACTGTAACAATGCGCTCGAACAGGCTTCCAAGTTGAGATAATTCGAGTAAACGTTAAAGTATCTGATGACAGGCTCCACACTACGGGGTGTATTGCAAGCAGATGAGAATACTCAAGGGGGTTAAACTCGACCAAAAATTTAGTTCAACGCCACTAACCACACCTTTCTATCTCAATCCGTTCCAGAGATATGTCGGTTTTAAGGTTTTACTTAAAAACCACGTTTTTTGTCATAGAAACCCAAATTTCTCCATTTTACCTAATTTATCTAAACGTTCGACCCAATTTTCGGAATTAGCGTTATGTTTTACATAAGTCTAGTGCACCTTTGTTCTTGAAAAGTACCATCTAACTCTACTTGGAGGAACTTTGCTACGTTTGCAAAAATCACGCTGAAAACTGCGAGATCTCACAAAAGTTAAGAAATTTAATCAGCTTCAGCAGTTAAGAAATTTAATGCTCGAAATTTAAGATTACCAGACGACGTTTTGGTATAATTTTGTAGACCAGGCGACACTTGTACCACATGTTCCTATGGACATGTAAGCATAAAAAACCATGATGGCCATCTCAGAGCAGTACCTTTTAAAAATTACACTTTAACTCATCAGTTTTACCCTTAAAAACACATCAATTTCACCACAACAAATGGAATAAAAAATTCGTGAAGTGTAAAACTCTGTTATAACGGAGTTGTTTAGATCTGCAAGAGTTACCATTCGATTCAGTAAAAAAATACATAGAAACCGGCCTCAAACTCAACTTTTTATGGAGGGTAATATTTCACAAAAACCCTCGATTTTATAGGAAAAAACCATGGTTTTCAACATAAAAACACACTTTTTCCCTTTAATTCGCAAAGTAAAATAAAAATTGATTATATCCTTGGAAAGGTGAGATTTTTTTCCGTAACGTTCGCGGAAATTCAGGAGACTATGTATGCCATCCTGAGATTTAAAAAATACAAGATTTTCATGTTTTGACAATTTTTTCACTTTGGTGTGAATTTGTGACTACTAAATCCGCACATTTTCACACGATGGTTAGCCTTTCCTAAGATAAATTTAACGTTCAATGCAACGGTATCCTTAAATTTGAATTTACTCAACATGGAAGGGAGTTAAAGTCGATTTTGTGATGTAAGGTTGACAACACGAAAAAATCTTAAATCAGGAATAACTCGAAAACAATGCCTCAAAAAAAAAAGCCTAGGAGACACTTTTTTTTTGCAAATTAGTTGTAGAATCGACCCCTAGGAGGTTAGTAACCAAAAGTGTGAAAACCCTGTATAATCAACGTGCAGGGTAGTGTTGGGCATAATCTTATCGTAGAATACGAATACGATTGTAATCGCGAAAATCATTCGTTGATTCTGAGTCAACTGCGATTATATTCGTATTTGTGTAATCGTATCCGTATAATCGTATTCGTCTGTGGGCGATTACATAAATACAACCCGTAAAAATGCGTCACGGTCATCAATTTCAATAGGACGTCCCTCCTATAATTGCGAAGCCTTGCTAATATTACCTAGCTTCAGAGGGGAAGTCCTATTGAAATAGATTTGAGACAAAAAGGCTGGGCTACAATCGTTGAATTCGCATTAAGAACGCCCCTCTGAAGCTAGGTAATATTAGCAAGGCTTCGCATATTATAGGAGGGACGCCCTTTTGAAATTGATGACCCTGACGCATCTTTATGGTTTGTATTCGTGTAATCGCCGACAGACGAATACGATTACACGAATACGAATATAATCGCAGTTGACTCAGAATCAACGAATAATTATCGTGATTACAATCGTATTGTTATTCGACGATAAGATTATGCCCAACAGTGGTGCAGGGAGAGGAAGCAGACTTCGGTGACTACGATCAATCACTGTACGGTATGCAAGGGGGAGAATCTCTCAGTTCGGTAGAGACCAACGACCATTGTTTGCTTAGAGTAAATATCTGACCCGTCCTAGGAAAAGGGACTTTATCTTACTTTGGCAAAATTTTCAGGAGGGCGTTTTTCGATAAAATGGTTAACAATATCGATTTTTATGTTCTTATAAATACAGGGTGTATACGGTAAGGTGCGCAGTACTTCACCCACGTATTCTGCAACTTATTTCCGACCAAAAGTGCCTCATAAAGTTTTTTTATTTAAAGCTTCGTTTCCGAGTTATTTCATTTTTAAAATTTTTGCTTGTTTTCGACCTTATGTCACTAAAATGGTCATAACTCCCTTAATTTACAGAATAAACTTAAGTGTGAGGATACCATTGGAAAGAGCGTTAAATTGCCTATCTTTTTAGTATCAAACCAAAACTTTTTTGCTCACATTAAATTGGCGAAAAATCACTCGACAATACAAACTTTATGAACTTTTGAACAAATAAAATACACTGCCAAGGAAATAGCACATGAGCTTCCTCGTGACCTTCACAGTACGTCACCATTAAATTCCGGAAAACTAGAAACGACCGGTTCTGGCATCAGGGAATTAATAAGGTGGGAAATTGGAAGCTGAATGGTACATATAATAAATGAAATTAATAAGGAAAATTTTGATTTTAATATGGGACCATCCAGGATGTAGTCCGCATGTTCCCTGAAAATTTCGTCTAAATCGGATCAAAACTGAAGGAGTTTTTAATTGATTTACAGGATTTCATTAATATTTTGATCTAAATTCATGATTAAAACATCCTTGGGGATATTTTTTGGCAAACAAGAAAATTTTGTTTGCGCCTGCGCAGAGGCTACCGTTGATTCGATCATGACGGAACTGATAGGGGACCATGTAGAGCTATAAATCCCTAAAAATTTGAAGAAAATCGCATCAAAATTGTTTAAATTACGGCTGTTGCAAGGACCGTAACAACAATATTCCGTTCACGCATGCGCAGAGCGTACCGCTAATGCAATTATGATGATTATCTTATGGGACCTCAAGGGACCTTACCCACATCATTCCTGAATATCTGATCAAAATCCGTTCAACATTGACCGAGTTATAACCGTCACAAAGAATTCACGTTAGCGCCTGCGCAGAAGCTACCGTTCATTCGATCTTGATGAAGTTGATAGAGAACCATCTAGAGCTTAACCCGCACGATTCCTGAAAATTTGGTTAAAATCGGATCAAAATTGTGGAAGTTATGGCTGTTACAAGGAAATGTGGACGGACAGACAGACAGACAGACACGGAACCAAATTTGTTCAGGAGGCTCTGAAACGCAAAATGCGAGTGGAAATTTTGATTTTGGAGCAAAAATTTTTTTTCATTTCGAAAGTGAAAACAAAGCTTCAACTAAGCCTTGCAGTCTCGGAAGCAAAATAAGTAATGAAAATCGATTTTAGGACGTTCCAAATGTAAACGTTGTGAAAGAGTCCAAGGATTCTAAATTATATTTTTAAAATTAAAAACGATGATTTGAAGAGGAGAAATCTCATTTTGGTAATGGGAGGGGGGGGGGGCAGGACTATAGTACACCCGAAATAACAATCAGCCTATCGTTTTTCAGTCTTTTTGTAAAGAAGCTGAAAGAGCTCAGCCTTTTTGCAAAACCAACCTATTCTATTTGACAAAAAGGCTGAGCGTGATCCGTCTAAAAAATACATAACATCAAGTAATCAATCCCTTAGTAAAAATTCAGATTAGCTGGACATATAGGTCTGAATGATGCGTGTAGTTTGTCATTCCAACATTTTAATTACGAAAAGGCGGAGTATCGTAGAAAGGCTCGGGTTCTTACAAAAAGGCTGATTTCACAAAAAGGCAGCGACATAATATACATACACCATTACTCATCCGATAATAATACTAATTCTTAATTTCCTTATGATTGCAGTCGTGGTACGATTACAAACTACAGTGGGACCCAAAGGAGTACGGCGGCGTCGAAATGTTACACGTTCCTTCAGACCATATCTGGCGACCTGACATTGTATTATATAACAAGTGAGTGTATTTTTTTAGTCATTATATCACTGATTTGAGATTTTTCCATTCAACCAATCATTTAAGCTGCAGTGAGAAATGCCACTATTCAATGAAAGCTATCTTGATTTTAAAAAAGAAGAAAAGTTCAAATTTCCAAATAAGGCTTACTTTTGTGCCAATAGTGGTAAACTCTAGTTGAGGCGATGTTGCACAGAAGTCTTCTCTCAGTTCTATTAAGGAAGTAATGGAGGATATATTTTCTCGGTGTTGCAACTTGGACGTGCACCAAGTGTACCAATGTGTTTCATATATTTTTATTTTTACATGAAAATGTTTTGTAATGCCTATTTTGTACCGCCTGTTATGCAAGAGTGTTTTCTATAGATTTTTACGTACAACCAATAAGTTGCTGGGGAAGATTAGCTCCATAAGTTGTAATTGCAGGAGAATCGTTCGCCACTTTTTGGAATGCTCTTACTTTATCACGCTCACGATCCCTAAGCTATTGTAGTTTCAAGGAAAGCTGGTGTATTACGCTGTTATTTATTTATTTATTTTTTTATTTTTTTTCCGAGTCTACCTAAAGGTTTTTTCACCCTACTTTCGGGTGAAAAAAAATGTTGGGTCTCTAAAATCAAAATTGCCATTCGTATTTTACGTTTCAGCCATTCTGAACAACTTTGGTTCAGTGTCTGTCTGTCTGTGGTGTGTCCGCAAATCCTTGTAATAAGCTTATTTTAACAGTTTTCATCCGATTTATATGAAATTTTCAGGGGATGTGCGGGCTATGGGGTAGACGGTCCCCTATCAGTTTTATCGTTCTTGACTCAATACCTCACTCTGCGAATGCGCAAATGTAAATTATACCAAGCATCATTTTCTCACGCCCTAGTCGTTCGATCTCACTCAAATTTGGATGATAGAAGGGGGATGACAATTTGATCATCTTATATCAATTTCAATATGATTGTATCATTAATAACTACTGTGCATGCGCCAATATGAAATCCTTGTAACAAGCTTATTTTCCACAGTTATTTTCCACAGTTTTCATAGAATCTCGATGCAATTTTTAGGGAATGTGCAAGATAGGGTGTAGACCCTAGAGTTTTATTGTTGCGAAATAATACTCCACTCTGCGCATGCGCAAACGTAAATTCCATTATTCTCCATTTTTTTACGCTCTAGTCACCCAATCTGGCTCTAATATGGATGATAGTTGGAGGAGGAGGATTTGATCTTCCCATATCAATTTTAACATGATTGTATCGTTAATAGCTACTGCGCATGCGCCTATGTAAAATCCTGGTAACGACCTTAATTTCCACTGTTTTCATCCGATTTCGATGAAATTGTCAGTTTCATCGTTGCCAAATCAATACTTCATTCTGCGCATGCGCAAACGCAAATTCCACCATGTTCCATCTTTTCACTCTCTAGTCGTTCGAGTTCGCTCGAATTCGGGTGTTAGTTGGAAGAAGATGATAGGTAAACGAGGAAGCTTTGTGCCGCACCCAACTTGGCAGACGTTTCCGTTTATTCGATGGAGCCCATCTTATATCATCGGACGTTTACCTTCAGCCATAAGGACCTCCTCCATCATGAGACAATTGCCGACCCGAAACAGACGAAAAATCTTTAGGAAAGCTAACCCTTGACATTAGAGAAGTAGTATCTTTTGACCTTTTATTTTAGCTACATATTATAGAATGACTACAAACAAATTGTTGCGAACTCAACTGCCGCTAATATTGGAATGATATTTAACCTGTGTATGCGTTTGCCAACAGTTGGTGATGCGTACGCAAGAGGCGCGTACGTGCGCGTATATCCTTTGGACCTACCGCAGGCAAGTAAAATTCATAAAACCACTGAGACCAGAACTCATAAATCACTCAGCACCCGCAGCCCCATATGAATCACATCCCGCACAAATAACACTCAAGACCGCCTCGAGAGGGGGTGAGAGACTTTGTACGTCCTTGGGAAGGAATATAAGCGTGAAATTACCCAGTTGTTTTATTGTGACATAGCGCAGCCATGAGGGCTGTCTCATATTTATCACCACTTATTTGCTTCTATTTTACTATCAATAATTGTTTATGCTCATCCGTGCAAGATGATTGCAACTGCAACAACGACGCCTCAAATTCACTACGCTCAACCGACGATTTCAAAAACTATATATATATATATATATTTTTTTTTTTCTTCTTCTTTTTCTTTTTTTTCTTTTCTTCTCTTTTCTCGTCAGTGTTAACGAATTTTTATAATGAATTAAGCTATTGCAATGGCTCGGTGGATGTGTGTGTGTGTGCGCGCGCGCGCGATTCCTCATGTGTGTGTCATTCTAGACGATAACTCTCCTTAAGATTGAGATGAAAATTCCGTTCTTGCGCCAAAAATCAAGTTTTCCGAATGAAAGGATGAGTTTGTTAGCCAGCACTTTTTGAGCACATTAAATTGGCAAAATTACAAGAAATATGCAAAAAACGCTAAAAATAGCTAAAAATGGCCAAAAATACTTCAATGTTGGCCAAAAATCTTTTTAGCAGAATTTTGGTGAAAACAATAGTAACAACAATCAGGGGTAGGACATTAAAAAAATTTTTGCACAAAATTATGCTAAAAAACGTACTTGAATTTCATTAATATTTTCTGAAAAACCTATAAAAACTGCAAAGAAACTCTAAAAATCCAAAATGTTTTTTGAATCGCCGAATTTTATTTAGTTGAAGTTTTTTGCCATAACATACGTTTTCACAATTTCTTTGTACTCAAGTTGCTCATATTTCGATACAAATCAAGATATTGTAACACATTGGGTAATTTTGGGAAATTCGCTCATACGATCATGCTGAATGACTGGAACGTTTCAGTGAGCAGTTAAGTCAAGTCTTGTTGGATTCGTTTGTCAATATATAAGAAATTCAAAAAGGCAATGAACCCCCTCATGAACCTACAGGCCTGATCTTTCCCGGTGCCTACAACTGCGAGTGTGTAAACGTGCGTCACCTCCCTAAAAAATCGGATCTTCCCGGGATTCGAACGCATGAGGCTCGAACGTTCAAACCTCTACATCACTACGTTCATATTCGCCATTAGCAGCCCACTCGCCTGAAGTTTTCGAAATCGTCGGTAGAGCGAGGTAAAGCCACTGTGCCTGTGCACTGAGTTGTGCAAGTGAATGGAATCTTGACTATCGATATATATTCTCTATTCTTATATCTGTACTATTCTAATATCTTCACTAGATGTAAGAAGCTTGGCATCGCAGAGAGGTTAATCATAGTGATTGCAGAATTAATAGGTAGATTGGATAATATAATATGTTGGCTTATTATTATTATTATCATTAATAATGAACCTTTCTAATCGACAAAGGAAAAAATTAACCCCCCACCCTTAAAATTTGTTGGTTTACGTTTTAAGATACCTACGTAGAATCCAAAAATCGGAATTTTAAAAATATCCGTCCCTCCGCCGTTTCCGGCTGTCCGCACGCGTCGTCCAGATCTTTTTTCCAAAACTACGGGACCAAACTTTTTGAAATTGGGCTCAAAAATCATGATTGGCCAAGGATCTGCTAGCATTATCGGTATCGATTTTTATCTACTGAGGACTGACGTATAAAAAAATCGAGATCTCGGAAACTTTAAACATAACAGTAATGATTGTTTTGTTGTAATTGATAGATGTTATCCCTCAGAATCAAATAGCACCATCCGGAACCTTGTACGTTAATCAATTCACTCTCCCTAAGGGCTAGAACTAAACAAATAAGACCTCGGCACTCTAGGTGCGAGAAATCATGGGTTATCTAGCGAATCTTTGAATTAGCGAGTCAATCGCTAAATTCCATTAATGGCCGCTAGAGAGTAGGATCGTAACACATAGAACTATTAGCGATGTCAATTAAGGATGCGAAATCTAACGACAGACGTTTGGTTGTCAATTTTCCTTTGGTCACTACCAAAAAGTCAAATAAATCGCACTGCAGCGTATTTGGATGCACATCTAGTGGTGTCAATGTGTTATTTTGCTTCCCTAATCTTCCAATAGGAAAACGAAATGTTTGAATAACTAATCAGTTTGGATCGAAAGAACAAGTACTTAAACCAGAGATTTGCCTGGGAAAGGGCATTGAAAATGGGCAAAAAAGTGTGAAATCATAATAAAAGTAAGAGCGTTATATTGCCAGGTACTTACCTATCATTAGTAATAAATAGTCTGCTTAGTGGTATTTCCTAACCTTGTATCTTCAGGCTCGTATGGTCCAAATTGTACGTGCTTTGTTTTCACTAAACTAAACTTTACAATGCTACTGAAAAGCGCGCTGAAGTTAAATACCAATAATAATTAAGTGATCGTTGGTACTATATTGCAACCATGAAGACCCAAAGAGAACCGTTATTGAAATAAAATTAAGCTTGATGTGTTTACATGTTTAGCTAAAGACACCAGCTTGACAATAGCATGGTAGGACGGGTAGGTGTTACCTACGAGTACTTTCCTCTGTGATACCTAGTGATTAGCACTACATCGCCGATTTTTGAAATTCCAAATAGTTGATTTCCATTAGTTGGAATCTCGAAAATACAAGAGTGGACCGAAGAACTAGGAAGTTACCTACCAACTGTAAGTTGATCTTTCCTCCGAGACTTTTTCGTTTATTGAATGGACATGTAGTAAGTTGTGCCTATTAAAACTCGTCCTCTTTTCGCTCCTTTTATCGTTCCCAATCTGTTGGTGACTAGTTTCCAAACGTGAATTCGTCCCCTTTGAGTGTGTGAATCAGTGGTCCGGATGCTCTCTTCGCTGGTACATCTCAATCCGTTATTATATAAGTATTCTATGATCTCAATAATGACTAACTGCTCACGGGCTTTCACCTTCAAACTTACCACATACGATATATGTTGGGCATTTCCTACTTCTCTTTCACGTCAATTTCGGGATTTTGTAGTACCTTCAAGAGCGTTTATTTAAAATCAAATCTAATTTCACCATTGTACAGAAAAATGACTAGAAGTAGACACATTGGTAGGTGGTACCTACTCAACAATTTATACGAAAAGTAAGAAATCTGCTAACTGTCGTTAACAATCTTCTTCCACTTGATTATGTATTTTTATGCCTTGAACACATGCTTAACAGACACAAACGACTTTACTTTGGATTAATAATGTAAATCGATGTGATGAATGATCAGTTTTCCCTTCTAAGACCCTCAACCTCAAATGTTTCAAATCTACCCCGCTTGTGGCTGCCATTTTGGGAGCGATCTCAGCGCGCCAACGGTAATTAAAATCGCCAATCAACTGATAACTATGTATCAGCTGATATAATTCCAATGGAGTTATCTGCTCATGTAATTCCAATGGAATTTTGACTTCGCGAAATCGAAGTTATGAAGAGAATCGGATATGAAGTTTGAAATGGACCTCCTTTGTGATATCTATAATTCAATATCAGTGCACGTATATACTGATCAGCTGAAAGGCCTCTGAGCCTGGTTTTGTTTCTTAATCGGCTTATACACATATAGTGCTTAAACCTGAAATATAGCTATTTTATACATCTAGAATACAATTACAAACTATGGAGGGACTCAGATCAGCTTCGGAACCTCTGAGGCCAATTTCTTTCTTATTCGAGTTTCGGTGCCGAAATCTATATGGAGCTCTTTGGGGACACCCCGAAAACAATTACGAGGTACTTACCTGACTTTGAATTTGTCAGGCAAAACTGTTTTGTTGTGGTTCGAACGAGCAACACCAACTATTCCAAAACACCCCCTACTCCTTTTTCTGTTGAGTTTGCTGATGCATTGCATGAGTCAGTTGATCTATAATTGCATTGGTACATAGTTACTTTGACTTCTTGTCAAGTTGAGTAACACCTTGCATTCCTCATTTCTCCATCAATATCGAGATCGGTGAGATGAATTTTAACCAAGAAAATTGTCGAATAAAATACAATTCTGTAGACCACCATGGAGCTGGTAACGTTCTTCAGACAACATGAAGTAATTCATTATTACCGTACAGGACGCCCACACGATACATGTAGCTGTTCAAATGAATATTCAGGAAACTAACTTCTCGAAACAGCAAGACTAACTTGGTTTCTCTCGAATTCTATAGCGGGAACCACCGCCTAATCGCATAACATTGCCAACATAGCTAAAAGCTCATTAGGGCACATTAGGCTGTTCCTTTCTTCTATTCACTAAGCTGCCCCTCCTTCACGTTCCTTCCCTTCCCAACCTGACCAACTGAGTGACCCTTGTGTGTTTCTCTTTGAATGTATTAAACCACTAAAGTCGTCCAGAGGAAAACTCCCCATTGTAACAGGAAAATATACATATTCTAAAGCCCATAAAAAATTAAGAGTATATGATTGGTTATATAATCTATAATCATAATTGACTGATTATATAATATTCCTTCCAAATATAGCAATAAAGCGGGAGCAATGTTTTCACTTCTGGGAGTTGACATTTTTAACCACCTTTTCGTAGAAAAGGGGGTGTTACAGCCGTCGGCACGGCGGCACTTGGGGGTGGGGATGCATTTTCTTTGCGTTTCAGAGGGTGTAGAACACATTTACAATAGTCATTCATTTTCATATATATATATATATATATATATATATATATATATATATATATATATATATATATATTTAATTTATTTATTTATATATGTATGGACAACATTTTGTGCTCACTATTCCTCCGAAACCGCTGGTCCGGTTTGGACCAAATTTTGATATGTTGTATTACCATTTTGGAACTTGTGCCTCGCTGACTTTGGTGAGGATCAGCTGACCACGAGCCATGATATCAATCATGATGTTGGCGTAATCGTGCTCGAATCTCTCTTATTCACCGTAGGACGTCGAAATTTGATAGGGAGCCTCTCTGTGACAACAAGTGACGAATGACTTTACAAGCTTTCCATCCTTCAGCTGGATGTACTAAAAGTTATGTCGTCTGTCTGATTACAACGAAATTTGATAGGGAGCCTCTCTGTGACAACAAGTGACGAATGACCTTACAAGCTTTCCATCCTTCAGCTGAATGTACTAAAAGTTATGTCGTCTGTCTGATTACAACGAAATTTGATAGGGAGCCTCTCTAGGACATCAAGGGACGATTGAAATGACGGGCTCCACCCTGAGCTCCAGCTGACCGATTCGCGAGGTGTTTTTTTGCAACATGCTCCGCGAACCAGCGGCACGTAAATAGAAAAGCATTTTGTAAACAAATTTTCCAGTGATTAAGGCAAAATTACTATTAACCACGGCTCACCTAATGACAAATGATCACCGAAATTTATTCCGTGAAACTTGACTTTCGCGTATGAAGTTTGGCTTTTCACCTACTAATATTTTAACTATCTTTGTTCGAAAAGTTGATTTTGCTTTTGCGAATTGAGTGTTTCCTTTTTCTTTTTTTTTTTTTTTCGAGAAAATCGAAATTTCCACTCGCATTCTATGGTTTAGATCATTCTGAACAGCTTTGGTTTCGTGACTCCTTCACTTTGTGAGAGTATGTCCAAGCGGAAGTCCTTCGTGGTATCACCACCCGCGTTTTTAGGAGCTCTTTACCTCAACTGGTGACATTCCCTCTATCACTTCTGTACCTTCCTCAACATCCTTAATCCTTAGAGCCAGCAGGGCCGTCGCATTCGTGTGTTGGGGTGAGAGGGTGCCCCCCCCCCCCCCCACACCCCCTATTTTTTTCGACCAGTCTGGAAAATCACCCTTGAAAAAAATAAAAAACTGGCCAAACTATTAAGAATTTTAGATATTCGACGATATCCGAACCCCATTAATTCACAACTTGCTAATTTTTCATCTTCTAGTTTTCCGTCCTCCTGATTCTCCACTATCCACTTCTATTTTCTAATCCCCTAATTTCTAACTGCGAAATTCCCAACTTGCCAATTCATCGACATCTATTTTCCGTTTGCCGATTTCTACTCTTCCCTCTTCGCTTCTCTTTCTTAATCGGCCTTTTTAATTTTCCAAATTAAAAAATGTCTCATTTGTCAATTTTGAAGGATGAGTTATTTGTTATGTTATCATGCTAATTTGCCAACTTGAAATTTAATAAAAACGAAATAAATTATAACCGAGTTTCCAGAAGAAAACTCAGCTATTGCGTTTGTTTCTGTTTTGCCTTTTCTCTCTCCCTTCTCCCCCCCCCCCCCCCCTCAAATTTTGCAAAGAAGTAAATTGTAGGAAAGTATCTGCAAGTAGGCCTGGCCCTCCTAAAAAAGATATGTGTGTTAGTTGATAGTTTGACCGATAATTCTTACCCGGTCGTCTTTACATCACTAAAAATGGCTTTAAAAGGCTAAAAATTGATACATGTATATTTTTCAATATATTTTAGTCAAAAGAAGTTTATCAACAGCACAAAATTATGCTGAAAAATGTATTTAAAGTTTGTTAATTTTAGCTAAAAAGTCGATAAAACCTACAAAAAAACTAAACATCCAAAATCTCTTATTGTCTCACAGAATATTATTTAGTTTATTTATTTTATTATATTTATTTTATTTAGTATAGGTAATTACTTATTATTTTTATTACTTTTGCCATAAAACGAGTAATCAACAATTTCTTTATACTCAAAGTGCTAAAATGTCATAACAATGTAACATAATATAATATGATGAATAATGAAAATTCACCCATTCGATCATGCTGCATGATTGGAACTTTTCAAATTCATGGAAAACCATTGAAACGTGGTTGTATAAATACAGTGCCCAAAACATACCCGTCTTTCAATGTTTTTCCAAGAAGTGGAGAGGTTTTATAAAATTTAGCAATAGGTCCCGGTAATTGATTTCTGGAAGAAATGTGACAGGCTACATTTTTATTATGTACATTGTTCTGTTGTTTATCTGCTATTAATTTTACGCGTGAGCGAATTCTTGAGAAACGGGATTAACGCGCATTTCATGAGCATATGAACAGATACACTCTATCGTGTTGATATTGTTCAAGAAATTTTATCAAGAAACACTATTGAAGTTTTCTCATGGACCATATGCTGTAGTTTAGCAAAACCCACCAATATCGCCCGCGGTGCTCTAAAAGCAACCAGTCGCATGAAACCGGAGGGCGCAAAGTAATTAGGTTGTCAGTGCTACGCTCGTTCCCGTAAAAGATTGATTGCGTGCAGAAACACTGTTCGACTATACTGATCATCTGGAGGCACCGTGATATTACTGGTATCACTGTTTGACTATACTAATCATCTGCAGACACCGTAATATTACTGGTTTTTACATGTTTTACCAGTGTGATTCTCACAAGAATTTATTTAAATTTATTATTGCAATAACCTATGCAATAACAATAATGACGTAATTTTAAAAGAACGTATAATACTTTATTTTACTAAACTACACTATTGCTATTACTACTGTTATTAAATAAAATCTGACCTATGATTAGAAGAGTTAAGTTGGTGAGAGAGGAGTTGTTTGAGTTTGATCGTCAGAATGAATACTGAGAAGCAGGGCAGGTTACCCTTTCTAAGAGGTCCGAGTCCCTCTCTAGTCTTAGCCCTGCCTTCAGATTCATCTGCTTGGTTTATTTTGGCAAAGTACATCTGTATGAAGGTCGGACATGGCAAATACTATAAATATTAAGATAGTAATATAGTGGGGGAGGGGAGGGGGGTAGTTAAGATGAAAACTTGGGGCTGCGACCCTTGGCCCGGGGAGACCCTAGACCCCCTTTTGCTTTCACCTTGAGCCCAGGTTAATCACTGGAGAAACGTGGAACACGCTCCATTTCAAATTTCAGCTTCATAGGTTGAATATCAAAGAAATTAGGTCCGGACCTCACCCAACTGATCTGGGGAGCTCCAGATTTCTTGACTCATTTCTAGACATCCCAAGGTTTCTGTATTTCATATTTTAGCTACAGATGTTCCTAGAGGTCTCCATTTCAAATTTCAGCTTCATTGGTTGAATAGTCAAGAAATTAGCTCGGGACCTCAAACAGGTGATCTGGGGAGATTGGCGATTCATCCCTAGATGTCCCAAGTTGCCTCCATTTTCAACTTCATCTTCTTATGTCGAATAGCAGAGAATTCAGCTACGGATCTTATTCAGCTGAAATGGGGGGCTCTAGACTTCATGATTCGTTTTTAGACTCCCCAAGGGGCCTCCATTCCAAATTTCAGTTTTATAGATTCAATAGCAAAGAACAGCTCCGGATCTAACTCAGCTGATCTGGAGGGCTACATTTAGGTTACATTTCGTTTGTGTAATAGTGACATCCTCCTGTAGATTTATTGTAATATTAAAGGGTTTTTTCTTCAAGCACACATGTTGCATCATGATTTAGAAAAGTGCCGAAGAAATTCATTGTAGCTCCTATCCTTCCTAGTATTGTGGGAACATTATTCATCCGAACCACTCAAAAGAGTTGAAACAGAAACGAGTGATGGGAAAGGTCTATTGCAAACCGCCCACCCGTCGTTTCTTATCCCATGCTCGGTTTTCCCTTCCAGTTAATGCAAATGTATTGTCGACGTATAGAGAAAAGGGTAACCTCTCCTGATCAATTGATGCTAAAAAGGTCCTCGGAGCCAACGAGATTTTTTTTGTTTTTTTCGAAATTTGGGACTATAGGTACGCATATGTTTTGGGGGTGGGATTATTAAACATGCGTAGCGTTGAATATTTTCTGGTGAAGATTTGTAAGTGAATATGAGTTTATTAATAAAGCTAAACAAGTAGGTCAGTGCTCACGAAGTGTCACATGATAGCGCATTTTTTTGTAATGAGATCTTCGTGAAATGGACGCTTCCTGCGTTGAATAGGAGACAAAATGGCTTTGAAGCTCTCTCAGCTGATCGATGACGTCTCATGCGTCTTCAGTATTCTCCCTTGAGCCTCCCTCTCAAATTTCAGCTTCCTGCGTTGAAAAGCATACAAAATGGCTTTTGAGTTTACTCAGCTGATCTATGACCTCTCAGTTGCCTTCAGCATTCTACCTTTAGCCTCTTCTCAAATTTCATCTTCCTGTGTCTAATGGGAGACAAAATGGCTTTGGAGCTCAATCAGCTGATAAATGACCTCTCATGCGTCAGCGGTCCCTGACATCTTTATCCTCGCCATGTTACAGATTACATCTATAACAAGATTCATCAAAATCGGACGTCGGGAGGTGGTATTTGAAACGATTTCCTGAGGACACACATGCATACATACATCAATGGACAGAGTGAACACAATAGCTCATTTTTCCTTTGTTTAAATAAATGCGCTAAAACTGAAAATAAATGTACATTACAATATGAAGGTAGATTGGGCAGGCATGACATATCATGAAATACGAAAATTCCAAACTGTGGACTGTTCATTACCTGATGTTCCCGGACATTAGTTGAGATTAGTTTATCAAGGTTAATTAATTGTCACGGTATACATCGACCAACTTCCAGCTCAGGCTCTTTTCCTCTAACTTACAGCATAAAACGCCATTGCTGCGAAGTTCATTATGAAAAATGGGACAAAACTTATGAGTGATGTTATAAGTTAGTATGGAAGCTTCTGAACTAAAACTTGATCGATGCCGATCTTGAAAAGTATTTGATCCTGAATTACTAACTTCAATTGAACAATCTAAGTCGTTAAAGGGTTTAGAGGGCAATAATTTTCATTACAATTTAACAGTTTCAATGATGTCAATAAACTCTTGTAATAAAGCAATTATCTCTACCCATGGCTTCATTCTGGCGTTTTCTCGAAGTGATTTTTCGTACGTGGAAACTAATAACAACAAAACAAGCGGCATTGTTTACTACATTCATTAATTTATAACATTAATAAATATAAAATGGCAAAATAAATACGAAGAACAAGTTCGAAAGAAATGCGTGATAAATCGAAAGCTTTCCAACGAATGGTGAACAATTTCTCTCCGTTGAAAACTTAAGATGTTTCATTTCCCCCAGAAAAGGCTTGGTTGTACGTGAAAATCATTAGAAATCAACTGTAACGATTCTTTATAGCGTAACGCTTATCGGGTCCATGTGCCAAATAAAGACATGAATTGTTAATAATTGTATTGTTGATGCTGTCTCTAGTGCTGACGGCAACTTCGAAGTAACGCTGGCCACGAAGGCGACACTCAACTACACGGGGCGAGTTGAATGGAAGCCGCCAGCAATCTACAAGTCTTCCTGCGAAATAGACGTCGAATATTTTCCTTTTGACGAACAGACGTGCGTCATGAAGTTCGGCTCCTGGACCTACGATGGATTTCAGGTGAGTCACTCATTTACTGATTTCATCCGTTTAATTCATAATTAATAAAAAGAAATATGTGTCTGTGAAAAAATCGTCTCTACACAGGAAAGTTCCAGTAATACAGCATGTTTGTATGCGGGAACTTTCTTAAATTACCACCTATAATATCATAATATGTATGTTAAATTGTGTTGAAATTTGAGCAATTTGAATAGAAAGAAATTGCTGATAACCAATTTTATGGCATAAAACAAACTCACATTGAATAAATTTCAAAAAAAATTGGATTTTCATATTTTTTCTTCTTTTTCCTCGTTTTTATAGTTTTTTCAGCAAATATTGATTAAATTTAAGTACATTTTCAGCAAATATGCATGTGCAAAATTTGTTAATGTCCCAGTTAGTCGATGATCAATAGCGAATTTTCATAGAAAATCTTTATTATCACTTTTTTTTCCTATTGCAACGGCTTGGAAAATTTAAAAACAAAATTTTTGAAACATTTCTTCATTGAAGTCCGTTTATAGGCATTCTTAAACGAATCCTTGAGTTTAAGACTTGTTCATATATATGAATATATGAAAAAGCGTTAACTTCAGGAATCTTTTCAGAATGCCTCAAAACGGATTTCAATGAAGAAATTTTTCAAAAATGTTTATTTTAAGATTTTGCGTTCTGTTGCAAATGCTTTATTTTTTACGAAAATTTGCTGAAACTTGCCAGGTATCGATTCTACTACTAATTTCCATCGGAAGGTTCTCCTTAGAGAAATGTTCATGAACCCATCAGGGAATTCTGGCAATTTTACTCGATAAATACTTTCTTGTTTTTGGCCTTACGTCACTTAAATCGTCAACAACTCCTTTAATTTATGAACCATACTCAAATTTGAGAACATCTTTGGGAAGAGCGATAAATTTCCTATCATTTTAGTACAAAGAGAGGAAGATAATATGTGGAATTTGCCACTTTATTTAAAACGCTTGTAAGTCCGAATGATTCCATATAATTTTTCCCTACTGATGTTTTTATCCTAAAAGCTTTTATCCTACGGTATTGGTAGTTAATTTTACTTTTACTTTTCTAATTAGGAGATACAATAATGTTGTAATGTTAAAAACCGGTTTCCCGGTTTTTATCTAGTTTTTTTCTTCCATAATTACTCTTAAACAACCGATGTGTTTGGATTCAGTCTCCATAAGTATTTTTTCACCCTGAATGTAACAGTAACACTTACAGATCTTTTAAGAGACCTTCCACTTGTGTGTTACGATTCAATTCTATGTGACAAATTACAGAGACTGCTCCCCAACTCATTGGCTCAAAGCAGGTCATTCTTCAAAAAAAAATCTATAGTTCTCTGAAAATACAACGTTTTGCAAGATTAAAAGATCTTTTTTTCTGTAATTATGCAAAGTAATTCGACTGTTGGAAAGCTATGTTTTTGGCCGACTATTTGGATTACAGTTGGGTAAACTGTAGGGTAATTTAAAAATAAGTTTCAACTTTAATCCGGAACCGGGTTTGGTAAGAGCTCCAGGAAAAATTGTTCCAGATCGATTACGTAACTTGCCTTGATCCTACGGGTGTACAAAAAGTAACAAGACGGACTTTACTAACCATTCCAACCCTACAAAGAGTCTCTCTTGAAAGAAGACCCCAAAGGTTTCCATCACATTTACGTGATTCCACACATTATACCAACCCTAGCACATCCTTACATGGTAAATCATTCGTACTGCAAGATACAGGTTAACTCGAAGTATTCCAGAAGAAAGAGCAGGACGCATTCCGCTATCTCCAAACTCGGTGGAGTGCGCCCTTCTGTTTGGACATTGCTGCGAAAACCCCTTGTAAAAATGTCAGCAGATTTTTTTCTTGTTCCCACCTTTTATTCGACTTTTTCCCCTTTTTTTATCGGAGGAAAAACAGTTTCACGGACTCCAAAGAAGAGGTGGCTATGGGTAGTTTGGGTGGAAAGTTTCTGGCGCATTTCCAGCACCCCCCTCCGCTCTGACAAATTCTTTCACCCCTGCGGTAAACAGATACATCATTCTCTTTTATGTTTGAAAAAAAAAAAGAAAGTTCTTCTGCTTAGCTGTAAAATACACTAATCCGTTCTTTCCCAAAAACGTCAAAGTGTTATTCGATGAAAAGTCGACGTTGAAAATTCAGAGGTGGAGAGAAATAAAATTATTGTAGTTCACATCGATCTAGAAGGGAATGAAGATACCGAATGAATCTTTCCATTCCTTATCTAGATCGCCTATAGAAAAACTGTTTTATTTATTATGGTTCGAATGTGCTAACTTATGATTGTTTTGCTTCCTCACTACCGAAGGAAGAGAAGTATTTTATAGGAGTTTTGTATTTAGGTCTCACCACAAGGTTTAAGCGATAATTCGTAAATGAAAGTACAATGCTTTTAAATACTCCTCTCTCTCAAGGTTTATCGCTCTCCGCCATCAGTTCCCGCCATAAAAGGGCAGCCATCGTACTCTTGGTCTACACATTATATGGACCATTTTGCCCAAGAAAACTTTCTATCGGGTTCGCAAGAGTTTTATCATCCTTTGCTTTCTAACTGGATGAACTCTAAAAACGCAGCACTTTCTGTGTAAGATAGCCATTTCTAATTCTAATAATTTGGCTACTGTCGTGGCTTCTAGGAGCCATCGACTCTCAACTTGATCCGCACAGTTGCAAAGGAGATCTGCGAGAACAAAGGTAGACTCCTACATGGAACTATTTGCAATAAGCAGAAGCAAATATCGCACCATGCTAAACCAGAAACAAAGATGTAGTGGAAGGACCTTCTGCGGAGAAATCGAAGCAATAGAAGAAACATCGAGGATATTCAAATTGATACAGGGTGAAACTACACCCAGACTTTGCTTACTCTCTGGACCGGGAGATGTAATGATGAAAATAACGTTAAATCGTCCACAGGCATTACAGGCTCCAGCGAAATAGATGGTAAACACAGTTTTGAGAAATCCGGTTCTCAGCAGATGGAGGGATTGGATTGAGTAGAGTCATTAACAAGAAAACACTCAGATATGCGGTTCACTCCATGAAGCCATACAAAGCGTGTGACATTGATGGGATTCAGCAGCGGCCTTCAAAAAAATATTTACAGAAATAAACAGCACTTTATACACCTGTTATTGGGAGTGTTAAGAAGGATATTCCTGGGATATTAAGAGAAATTAGGGTAATATATCTGCTAAAGCCAAGTAGAATAGACTCGCATTATACAGACCCGCAGTAACTCAGACCCATCAGTCATTGCTCCGTATTGATAAAAATACTAGAAAAACTGATATATAGATATATAAGGGACATTACATTAACAACGTGCCCCTTGCATTTTAATGAGTATGGGTGCCTACAGGGAAAATCGATAGACTGAGTGCTACATAACCTAGTAGGCAAAATAGAAGAAAAATCATACAACAGAGGACTGCTGCAGGATTGTTATTCGACATAGAAGGCGCATTTGGCAACCTTTCTTGGATACAACAGGCAATGCGCTCCTCATTAGAGAACTGGAAATACAAATTACACAGTGGTTCAGAAAGTATCTCACACAATGACAGATCATCACTCTGGGTAAAACCACAGTGAAATGCAAGATGAGCAGAGGCACACCGCTGGATGGATCTAGAAGATTTCATCGCTCTTGTGTAGCCTAGTATTGGGTGACTTAGGACTTCATAGCCAGTTCTTCGCCAACGGCGGGGTGGTCATTGATGGCAGTGATCCCGACGAAATAAGGCACAAGGTAAATCAATCCTCATCCATTACTAAGACAGTGCACAAAAGGCTATTATTTATCCTAAAGAAATTAACCGAGTTGTTTTCACTCAGAAAAGACGAAACTCACCCACAAGACAAGTAACATTATTGGCCAAAACCTAACAGCCTACATTGTTGGTAACAGAGAAAACTGGAACAGGATAGTCCCGCGCACACAGCGTAATAGACTGTCACTCTTTGCAGATAGCTCTAGAGTGGAGTCTGAAAGCATAGCCAGAACAAGCTTCCATATACATACTGGAACTAAATATAGCTCAGTGCTTCACTCTGAATGTACACATCACTGTCTTCTAGATTGAGATAAACCATTATCAGGTATGTGGACAGCTTATTAGAAAGAAACACAAAGATAGACAAGTAGTTATCGCACAGATAGCCAGGCTTGCATCAAACCACTAATGAATCCAGTTACAACCTCAAAGATGCTAAAAGAGGCCTAAGATAAACTGACCAAACTAGGTACATAACATGATATCAAAGTGTATGTTAACTATATACCGGGCCATGAGTGGCAAATAGCTAAAACGATTAGGTAGATCGCTTTGCTAGGCTGGAGTCGTCCTGGGGTTATCATGGACCAGCGTGGTTAAGACTAATACCTGGACCATAAAATATATAACAGAGATATAAAGAAAACATATTAGGTAATAGATACAGACAATCTAGTATGTGCATATCTGGCTACGTCAAAAATCTATCAGACTGGATTATATCAACACCTAGAGCACAGATAAGACTTTTGGTCTGTCTGCTTCCAACAAGATGAGGACGTCTCAGAAATCACTGGCTCCAGAAATTAATAGGGAAAAAGTTCTGTGAGTTTTCCCCTGGCTGCTCGATTTATGATGTTTATCTCTCTTTTTACTTACCTCACTATGGTTAGAAGTTAGAACCCAGACCTCCCCCCCCCCCCCCCCCCCCGTATATGCCCTAGCAATAACACTTATCTAACTTTAGGGGCCAAAGTACCAAAACCTTAAGTTATAGAACTCATGCTTGATCATTTACTGATATTTTAGGAAATTATTCAGAGTTGCTCTATCAATGGATTAGTTTAGATTTCACCATCAGTAACACAAGGATAAGGACCAAAATAATAACAGTCCTTATTGCCAAGCTTTCGGTTTATATAAAACCTTCATAACAATCAGCTTTATTTGAGCACCCTGGATGTTGTTGTTAAATTGATGCATCTTGTGTATTTTAGTTATGGCTTAATTCAAGCTCCATGACAGTGTCCTGTATTTTGAAACCGTAGAACATCCTTGAGTGAGTTGCCTACCTATGGACTTAGGTAATTAAGTAATAGTTGTTGTTATTATTTCATTTTGGCCTGGTATTTTTTCTTTGAGTTCATCTTGTGCAATTGTTATTAGAGAGTTCCTAAACGATAAGTCAATTGGGATAAGGTGCTTGGGGATTTTATTATCTAGGGTGAACCATGCTAACCTGATAACGTCAAGAGGGTCGAATTAGTGTTTTATCTTAAAATGACGCTAGGTATTTATCTTCAAGTAACGCTGAACCACCAAGGGGATTTTCCCGCCTATCCCGTGTGTTCAGTTTCCAGCATTTCTAAGTTTCCTAGTTCTTTTCTTATTCACAAAAAGGTTTTGCAATGGCAGATTTTGATCACTTATGAACAAGAAAGTGAATATAACTTTCATGAATCATGAATACCAACAAGAAATTAATGTCACTGTTATCGGTGTGTAAGGTTACTTTGCGATAGGGAGGAAGTGATGAGATCGCTTCAGGAACTCTCTATTGTTTTATTATTGTTTTGTGCTGAGCCTGAAATTTTCTATTCTGATTGTTATAGGCCCTGATGGTGGTTTTATATAAACCGAAAGCTTGGCAATAAGGACTGTTATTCGCCCTTATCCTGATAATTTTGCCAACATACATATTGTGGATCGATCATCTTTTTCTTTATCAATAACAGAATAACAGCTATCTTGTGGATTACGTAAATGAAATGCTCAACTAATCTTTTGATCTTTTGATGCTAATTCGCAGGTTGATCTTCGTCATGTGGACGAGGTGAAGGACTCCACAATCGTCGACATCGGTGTGGACCTTTCGGAATTCTACACGTCCGTCGAATGGGACATTTTAGAAGTACCAGCAGTCAGGTAAGAAACGCTTGCATTCTAAACTTCAACTCCATCGCGTGAAAAAACCAGGGGTTTCCTGCTGAAGTGAAAAATTGAACTTTTGTTCGATTTTAGAGGTTGAACTATTTTTTTAGACCCCCCCCCCCCCCCCCCTCCCACCATTATTTTCATTATCGGAGTAGAAAATTCGGACAAATGCTATTCTACACAATTTTTTCGTAGATTTCAAGAATGACAAATTCGCGCTTTGAGCATTTGCACAAACGTGCGCAGTTGACATCAACTCCGTTTTTAAAATGGGAACCCCCCCCCCCCCCCCCATTTTTATCGAAAATTTGAATTTTACGGGAAATTTCATGACGAAATGACCTATCACTCGATTTTTTAGTGGGCACGAACATTCAGCTGTAAAATTGCAAAATTTTGAAATACTGAGGTTTGTAGATATTTAATTGCCACATGTAATACATTATGGTATTTTTTCGTGCTGAACTACGTAATGATGTTCATTCATTGATATTTTCAACACCAACTGCAAATATCAATAAATGAATATCATTACGTGGTTCAGCATGTAAAAATACTTGGAGTATTTTATGTGGCAAAAATCATGTATTTTATGTGGCTATTGAGTATCTTAAAAAGCTCAGTAGGTATTTCACAATTTTTGCACTTGTAGGGCAGGTTGTTTTTGTAGGCTCGTCTGTTGAATAAAACTTGCTGTTAATTATATTTAATAATCTAAACTCCTGTTTCGTCACACATTTATATTTATACTATCACTGATACAAATTGAAGGACAGTGATGTGCCACACCTACGCTTGACGTTATTCCTTTGAAGTGGGGACTATATTTTTCTTCAATTATTGAGAGAGATCACCGACTTTCGATGCGTTTAAATAACCATTCACCCTGCTGACTATTTCCATTTTCCTGTCAGTCATGTGATTGGTTTGTTAATTGCAATCACTCAACATCATCTGAAAAACACAAATGGTTAATTAACGTATTTTTGAGAACCGTTATGTCAGATATTTTCTCTGTAGATATCAACTAGGTTATGCATATTTATTAACCTTAATCTTTACTTCATCTAACACCAAACGAACTAAATCGCTCGCGACGAAGTTGTGTCCATTTCAAAACGGAAGTTAGTAAAAAACGTTGTCTATTTCCACGAAAAATAAAGAGTTACACTGTTAAATCGATTTAGACGGTTAAGCCATCATCAGTAACAAACCATAACTTAGTTACAATATCAGTTATTGTTTGTTACTGATGATGGCCTAACCGTCGAAATCGATTCAACAGTGTAACTCTTTATTTTTCGTGGAAATAGACAACGTTTTTTACTAACTTCCGTTTTGAACACCAAAAGCCTCATTTTTCCCCCATATCAACAAAATATTAAATGTTTCATATGTAGGTGATTGCAAGCTAAATTAGTAAATATTCTGTTTTTTTTTTTTTTTTTTTTTTTTTTTTTTTTTTTTTTTTGAGAACTAAGGATTTAAATCTACTGGAAACAATTGAATAAATAATTCAAACTGGAAATGCTAATGAATCTATCTTATCGTGTGCAAAACATTTCATATTTACTAGTAAATACATAAGTATTATATGTTCTAACGAAGATAATGATGGGTACATACAAGGGATTTTAGGAAGAAATTTCGGTGCTCTCTGGGTGGAAAGCACGTACAAATCGACGTTAAAATCTTTCTCCACTTTAACGCTTTAAAATTCACGTTTTGACTCTCTCTCACGCATTAACTTTTGGAATCTACGATGAATTTCCTATAATTTGCCACCCAGTATGTTGGAAAAGTATGCCTTTTTCCGTGATAACAGCCACTAACCCAAATTAAACGAGCAAAACTCATTAATTTTCAGAAATTTCTGTTGAATATGACGCAATCAGTTTTTGAGCTCCATCCTTGGGGAATTCTCAAAAGTTACCCTATTAGTTTTTAATTAATCTACTTTATTTTGCTTCTAAATTTTTAAATTTCATTACCAATTATTTACTTGGCAAGGCAGAAGAACAGCAGTCTCGTTAGTATGATGGATAACTTTAGGGTGAGCCCCCTATGTCTTTCCACACAGTCCTCATGTCATGTCAGAGTGACCACTGGAAAAGTCAGGGAAAACCTGGAATTCTCAGGGAATTCTTCGCGTCGGGAAATGTCGTGGAGTTTAGCAAAAACCAACAAATGTCAGGGAATTTTTCAAATGAAAACTTTGTGTAATAATTTACAGTGTTTTTAGGTATATTCTAACTCCTAAACAATCAAACTTGAATAGCGTACTTTATCATACTACATATTATTTAATAGGTGAGTTATGCGAATGACAAAAATAATTATCGAGTTGTGGTTAAACTGTTTGAAGAGTAAGAGTAAGAGAGGATATGTCTTTGGTTCCTCTGTTTACTACATCACCTAGTAGTAAACTACATGTAAGAAAATTCAAGAGTATTGAACTAGGAGCAAATCCAGCAGACTAGTGGATTCATCCAGTGAGAGTCCCAACAACTAGTTTGTATAGCATATTGTTTGTATAAGCTACGACTTCTCAGGAGGGTTAAGGTGAGGGAAAGTAGTCCATTGAAATGTGGAGTCTTGTATAATAACACAGCTTACCAACGAACGATTTTTGTGGGACCGAAAATCAGGAAGTGATATTCTCTCTACTCGTAGCAACAATTTGGTTGTAGGTGAAAATAAGCGTGAAATATTTTGCTGTTGGACAAAACTTTGGAATTAACCTCAGAGCTAAGAAATAGCCATGTCATATATATATATATTTGTTTTTTTCATTTTAAATTAATAAAATTTGAGCTTCAACATATCGCTTCAGATTACAAATTGAGAGACCGTAAAATATTAAATAAAAATTTTCATGCAGCGTTCTAAATAATGGTCTGCTATTCAACAAATGTTTGGATTTCTAGCTTTTTCCGAATTTTTTATTGATTTTTTTGCACATATTATTGAAATTCAAGGACATTTTTCAGTACGATTTTGTGGATACATTTTTGAATGTTCCATTTTAGGTATAGTTAATAAACTTTATTTGAGTAATATTCCGCTAAAAATGTAAAGTTAACGATTTTTAAGCGAATTGGTATTTGGTGCCTTTTACCAAGTTTTTAAGGTTTTTAGTTACCTTAAGTATGTTGGTACTCAAAACCATTTATTTCTTGGGAGTCAATGTTTAACTGCGATTTTTTTTAAATTGGTAATACGTTCTTTCACAAATGCAATTACTTGAAAAAATTTATTTTTTCCCATGCTTCACCTTCATTATTACCACCAGCATGCTGGAGTAGATTGGTTTTTTCTCTCTTAAATTATACGATTTTCGTTTTAGAAGCATTAAAGGTGGCGCGTTATACCTAATTTAAATGACGATAAAAAAAAATTTGCTATTTTTCGTCAGGGAAATCTGGAGTTCGAACAGGGAAAAGTCAGGGAAATTTAAAATTTCCATTTGGGGGCCAACCTGCATGTGTACACCGAATAAGCTGTTAAGAGTTTTATTGTATTGCCATCCGATTCGCCTACGTTTCATCATCATCATAACAGTATATTTTAACCTTTTGCATAAAGTTTATCTAAATGTTTCTAGAAACCATTGGTTCGAGGACTCACCCGAAGTTCGATACATTACCTACTTCTCCGTTCCCGAATAACATAAAACGTACGATCCCAGAGTATCGATCCCATCAATGAGTTTCGTGGATTTGGGTTAACGACCCACGAACACATTCCGTTAGGCACCTACATCGGCATCAACCAGATAATAAAAAGGGAGGGAGCTATCTTCTCTAGCTCTTCAAACGTGAAGAACGGGTACTCCGAATCAAATGGAAGAAAATAAACAAATTGCTGAACATTTTAAGAGTGAGAATAATTAAGCTTAGAATGGTTTGTTTTTACGTCAGACATTTGATTGCTAATTACAGTTGCTTGTTGGCGTTCGGTTAGTAGGAATTAACGTATTTAAAAGCAGCGCCTTTTGGTCTATTATTTCCAATAATAAGCCTATGTGATCGTATAGCAAAAAATTTTTATAACCCCCCTTCAAACTTTGTCACTTTACGTTTCAAGGTGCGTAGAATCCAAATTTGAAATGTCCGTCCGCCGTCTGCCATCCGCCGTTTGCCGTCTGCCGTTCCCCGTTCGCCGTCCGGGCCATAAAAGGGCTAAGAATTGACTTTAAAAACCCGATCTTTCGCACATAGACTCATTTGGGGTCTGGTTAGTCCTAACGTTTAACCATCCCGATCGCTTTACTCGCATAGATGTTATGGGCCAAAAACGGGCGAAAAAGTGTCTTTTTCGAGGCTTTGAGTGTTAGACTTACGCACGCGCACACGCCTGGCACGCTTGGCAGGGGGTCACGGTGGGTGGTGAGGAGGGTGAGCGGGGGGTGGAGTGAGAGGAGGCGCCGCGGCACCTTGTGGGGGCTGGGGTGACCAGGGACGTAGCAGAGGGGTGTAGGAGAATGGATATTTATTACTTTTACGTGTTATACCTATATAATACGCCGCGCCAACCTGAGGGGGGTACGGTATTAGGGGCATAGTGGAACGGAACCTGGGGAGTAGCAGAAAGGCGTCCGGGGTGTATCGGAACGGATATAATATATATTTATATTATATTTTATTACTTTTACCCCATATAACATTTAACCTACCTTGAAAACACTAGTATATTTAGTATATTATATCATACTATAGTATGTTACAAAAATAATTGATCCTGCCCATCTAAAATCCTTCGTTCTTCTTCTTCCCAAAATCGTCTCAGATAGTTCGAAGCAAATCGTTTTTAAATTAAAATTGCATTACATGGGCAGGTTAGAGTCTGAACCCTCTTTACTTATATTTCTGCCATAGGTAAGTGGGGTGTCGTCACCCAAGTAATTTCGGACGCAGAATCGACTGGGATATGTCCCAGATGCTTTTGGAATCCAGTGAACCGACGGTTTTAGTTTGATTCCTATAGAAATTAGCTCCGTGGATTGAATGAGACCACTCGAGCGGCTGTACGATCATCCATTTACTCCCCATCGGGAGAGCAGCCTGTAACGCGAGAACAGAGGTGGATACTAGAAAAGAGACTCGCGAAAGCCCCAGAGCATGCTGGTTACTATAGCTGGCTATCTGATTCAGAAATAGTAAACCATTATGTAATAATTTGTTTTTTTATTTTATGCAATTAATTGGACATTTCTAAATGCAATGGATAGATCAAGAAGCGCAATTCGAAAACACCCCTTTCTCAATCTCCTGACGGATATCTTCGGAACAGAGTAAGAGCTGTGTGCAACTGAAATTTTCGAAATTCAGATTGATTTGAACTGGTGTTTCCTAACTGACTCCTGAGGGACATCGAAAGTCCCAACTGACTCCAGACCAGAGCGAAAAATGAAAGTCCCAACTGGCTCCATGGAGAAGGTTAATTCTAACTGACTCCCGGCGAGGAACAAAACTGTTAAAAGGTCCCCTAGCGCATTAAGCAGTATTTTTCACAAACTTTCCTTCCCACTTCACAGACTTAGGACTGTCTCCACGAGGGAGTAGAGGTGTGGTGAAAAAATTTGTGGTGTTAGTCGATGTTAACAAACATCTCCTCAAGCCTACCCTAATCAATGAATAAATGATTAATTTGGAACAACATTTCGTCAAGCCTACCCTAATTAATAAAAAAAAAAGATCAATGTGGAACAACAACAGCTGGAACAACAGTTATCCGTCCTCAACCACAGACCTCTCCTTATCTCTGTGGACCTTGTACCGCGTTGGCGCTTCTCACCTCTTCCCAATCAAACGCCATGTCAACATTAAAAATACTCGGCCCTCTTCCCGATCGTCTTCCGGGTATTTTCACGGGAGTCAGTTACATCTTCGGGGTTCGAATTTTCATCGAAGCTGAGGGCCCAAGGGAGTCAGTTAGATCTATCACGAGACCACGTCCTCTCAGTTTTGATTCTTCAGTTAGGTAACGCCCATTTGAACTCAGCAATTATTTTCTACTACATAGTCATTATTATGGTCTCTTAGTAAAATTTCCAACACTTTAGATGGAACTGTAAACTGGCAAATAGAGCAATTTCCATTACAAATTTGCGGATTTATTGTTTTGGGTACAGGTTTTGCTTGCCTTTTTCCATAAATCTGAGAATTTTGGTGACATTATTGAGTAATGAATTAAATGAATTAACGATGGCAAAATACAAGGTAAAAGCAACTTACAAACTCAATCCTTATACAAATCGTTTAAAAATATTCACTCTTGAACCTAATCCTCAAGTACTTAGGCATATAATAATATTTAATATTACTAATAATTAATACTTAATGTTTAAACATTTTAATGACTCTTTAAACTTGCCATTGACTGTTTTTCAGGCATGAAAAATACTATACGTGCTGTGACGAGCCTTACCTGGATATTACGTTCAACATCACCATGAGACGAAAAACGTTATTCTACACCGTCAACCTCATCATCCCTTGCATGGGCATCTCCTTCCTCACTGTCCTCGTATTTTACCTACCCTCTGACAGCGGCGAAAAGGTAACTAAATACGCAACCTTTCAGACGCGAAATTAAAATATTGAACTACGCTGATAATATCAGGTTTAAAAAATAACAGATTGAACGTTTCGAATGATAACCACAGGCTTTCATTTTCAAATGTATTATACATACCTAAGTAAGACAAAAGCGTCTGGGCAGACAAAAAATACTTGTCTTCAGATCAATTCGTTTCACATTTAATCAAGCACGTGAACCATAAAAGATATGGAGACTTGTGAGCACAGGATCAATAGAAAACAACATTATGGGGGTTTAGCTTTTTGATGATCAACTAACAATTTAAATGCCTTAGAACCAACATTTGCAAGAAGGAAACTTAACCTGATTTCCTCTTCATCAATTTCAAACGTATTCAAGGCAATTTTGAATCTCTTGATCCAACTTGGCCTGTTTGCAGATGAGTTTAATTTAAATTTACACTTTATAATAAAAGAGTTAAAATTATTCGGGTACCTACTATTTTTGAAAGATATTATTAAAAGAAAGGAATAATTTAGTTTATATTCATTTATTATAATTAGGTAGGTTGTTTCATGGAAAACGATGAGCTAATCTTGTTTATCATAAAATCTGTGTAAATTAAGTTAGTGTTTGTTGTGCTCAGTTTTGTGAGTGACCAGTGAGTATAAGTATCCAGGAACAGTACCCTACCATCATCTCTCACATGTAGAGCCATCTTCCCTCAAAGTTATAATTCCTCACTCTGTATAGAATTCCTTGCAGTAGCCTCTTTATCGTTACAAATCAGTTTTTTTATTCAATGTGAGCACCAGAAAAGCCCACATTTGCTGATAAGTGAGTGAGTTTTGGTGTTATATTGCTGCCACATCACCACTCCACATCACCCTAATTGGGACCCAGGTGCCCTCCTACAGCCAGGTTTTTACTTTTGGGTCCTTTTACACCTCCTCAACCAGTGAGTACCAACATCATATTGCCTTTTAATTCACGCCCGACCTATTGGAATTGGCATAAACATTAGTAATTCAAGTGGGAGGAGTATGGCTCTCCACAACAGCTACCTGGAGTAGTGGCTAGCACATTGGCCTCACATTCCACACATCAACACAGACAGGAGCTCTATTCCGAGATCAGCAAGGCAATTTTTTCACCTACATCACCACCATTCTCAAACCATTACTGTTTCTTCACTGTTCAACTAATTATATATATAACTACCTATCTACAGAATGAACAATTTAATAAACTCTAATAATATACATATACAGGCATCCAAAAAGACGAAAATTATTAAAATCAATTTATTTTTATGTTTAGGAATGGGCCCATTATTTTGATGGTTGTTCCATGCCAATATACCTGCTATTTGTGATCATTTTGAAGTTTTAATCATACTGACTTTTTTTATTGGAATTTAAGAGGAACATTAATAATTAGCTTGATATAGCTTCATCTGTTTCATACATGGCCATTCTTCTTCATCCGCATTGAAGATTTCCACGTCCAGTTCTCGTAACGTAGGCACTCTCCTACTACTACTACTACTCGTCCTCGGGGATGGGCTGACTATTTCCTTTTTGACTTTACCCATTCCTTTTCCTGTCACCAATATAGCATAAGCTAAATTATATAGTAATAGGGAGAAAGTTTGATCAAAAGATAAACTTATAGTAAACACGTAACTCAAATACACAAGATTGTCAACTCGTTTAGCTTCGGATATACAACAACTGTGCTTCAAGGGGTTACTCTTGATACGAGGCGATCCTACAACCACCCTACAGAATAAGGCCGTATGAAATAGCCGATAAGAACAGGCCATGGTACGCAGTAACCAACAACTGTCTGCTTACACAAGGAGCCAAACGACGAGTAGAAAGTGAAAAAAGATAAGAAGTAGGTGTTGTGACAGTTTGGAATACACTTTATCCACATGTGCTGCCCATAGCTTGTGTATATCCAGGTGAAACACCAGGAGTTTGACAGGGTCCAAAACAATGCGATTGTTGTTGCTTATCATAATCGACTGCTTCTCGCTTGGATTTACCTGGAGTAGATTCATAATGTACCAGTGTTCAGCCAGTTTTACTTTAACTAGGTGCTGATGTTGACTCCATCACGATGAGATATTTAGCCGAGCTCCGAGGTGGAGTCATCAGCATAGATTCAACAGATCCAGTCATGCAGCGTGATCGTATGAGCGAATTTTCGTAAATTATCGTTCTATATTATGTTACATTGTGTTGAAAATTAAGGACTTTGAGGGAAAATAAATTGTTAACTACCAACTGCTATGTAAGTAAAGACTACATAACATTTTCACCAGAAATATAAATTCTTTTATAAGCACTATTTTAAGATTTTCATATTTATTGTCGAATAACATCGATTTTTTTTAAGTCAATAGCAACGAAAAATATTATTCCTAAATCCAACACGGGGGATGGGTTGTAGGCAGTGTTGGGCACAATCTTATCGTAGGAAACGAATACGATTGTAATCGCGATAATTATTCGTTGATTCTGAGTCAACTGCGATTATATTCGTATTCGTTTAATCGTATTCGTGTAATCGTATTCGTCTGTCGGCAATTTCAATAGGGCGTCCCTCCTATATTATGCGAAGCCTTGCTAATATTACCTAGCTTCAGAGGGGCGTCCTATTGAAATAGATTTGAGACAAATAGGCTGGGCTCCAATCGTTGAATTCGCTTTAAGGATGTCCCTATTGAAATTGATGAACGTGACGCATTTTTATGGGTTATATTCGTGTAATAGCCGACAGACGAATACGATCACACGAATACGAATATAATCGTAGTTGACTCAGAATCAACGAATAATTATCGCAATTACAATCGTATTCCTATTCGACGATAAGATTATGCCCAACACTGGTTGTAGGCTGATAAGCGATTCTTGGAGCATGCACAATTGTCTGCTAAGCATTTATTGGCTAAAGATTTGTAGAAACATTGTCTCACAATCTTGATGACAAAAAAAGCGAGAGATAGAAAAAAACATCAAGCGCAGATATCGAAATGGTTTTTCCCAGGGGCGGTACGTCATCATCTCCTGTGGGGTACCTACCAATTTCGCTAATTAAAAAACGCGGCCCGAGACTCCTGCTTTCGCCTTAACTTTCCACCAACTTTATTTTTCATCATTCATTCTCCTGCTCCCTTGTGGTCCTCAATCAAATAGTCGGTCTTGAATAGTGAGGTTGTCAATCATTAGTCACTGGCAACCATGATGTGCTCTTCAAATTGGTATCTCTCTTACTCGAATCATTCTGGATAACAAATATACAAAACCTGTAATGAAATATAATTAATTGATTTTAACATCTTATCCAATATAACACCCCTTTTTTGGTACATCTATAAAATAACTTCACTTTTGTTCAAAATATCACACTCACACTTTCAGCAAAACATAGTAGGGAAGACTGCAGCATTATTGAATTTCAAAATCGCATTTGGAAGTTGTTTTTAGTGTCGTTTCATGGATTCAAATTTACCTACTACCTATTCTAAATACACCATTGCTCGCATGAGAAGACCAAAGCGTGGTGCCGGTGGTAATGGCTACCAGAATTTTCACGCCGAATTTCGCTCCAATAGTAGAACTGTTCTAGCAAGCTAAAGATGAGATCGCTCAATAAAGAAAATGAATCAAAATTAGCAGGAATACCTACTAACACAAATGGCAAAAGTATATAAACAACTTTTTTTTCTAACTAAACGCCAGAAATTGTCCGTTGTAAGAAACGGTTAAGGAAATGAAGAAATCTGTTCCATTCAGGATTGATTGATGGGCTTGATATAGTGTACTAATATTGAAAAAATTTAAGTAGATTATAAAAACTGCTTAGAGCTTATGGCTTATATATTCAAAAAACATCCTTTTAACTTTTATATAACAATGATTTTATGTAAAGCAGGAGTCTTTGGTCTCCACAGAATTGTATTGCAGAAAATTATATCACTTTATTGCAAAATCTGGGATGGAGCATCAGATCCACAGATTCTTCGAGTTTAGATGTTCCAAAACAGAACCTTGAGGGTAATAATCCAACGCAGTGGTATCTTAGGAACAACTAATTATTCAAAGGTACCGAAATTCCAACTGCGGCTTTCTGCTGAAAGCCTCTACTTCCGTTTCCACCAACGCACGGTGGGCGCAAAATAGGATCTAGCAGTTCAAAAGCCGAAAAATGAAGGTTTTCCTTGTCTAGTGAGAAGCGATTCAACGCTTCGTAGACTCCAAATGGGCCGTAAACAAGATGGTAAAACGCAGAAAATAAACTTTGAATGAACACACCACCACACCAGTACCACCACAAAAAACCCCACCACCAAATCCAAAACCACCGCCACCATCAAATTGTACATCCTTATAGGCCATCAATTGTGTTGCAGGCGTGATCAGCATTACATTTTCTATAACACAATAAAGTAACACAGTATAATTTGATTTTTTAAAACTGAAAAATTTAAAATATGGTGTTTTTGACTCTCCGGGTCAAAAGTTGATGAGATCGCAAAAAATCAATTATCACACCTCCAGAGCTGCTGTTGGTCACCTTCGACTCAGAAATAGTGCGAGTGATAGCACTTTTTTCTCTGATCGCCAAATGGTATAATGTGCACAACATTTTTCAAAATAACTAGATAATTCGTCAAAATCTGTGAAAACCCATGTTTTTGGCAGTTTTTAGGCAAAAGGCACGTTCGGGAGGCATTTTAGACCCATCATGTGTTGTATAGGCGTGTTCAGCGTTAAATTCCAATAACAAGAATAACACCTTTTAATTTAACATAAATTATCCTGGAATTTTAGTGATTTTTTTCAAAAATGCAGGTGCCGTACCTCAAAAATTAGACGTCAACATGAAAAACGGGTTTCGTTTTCGTGTTCCGCACCCTCGAAAACAGCAGTGTTATTCGCCTATTTATTATTATGAATGGAGAAGGTCGTTGGACTTCGACTCCCTTTCACGTGCCATGTTCTTATTTTAATAGTAATAAATTATAATCACAATTATAATGCTATTTTGCAATGAAGTTTTATTACTGAAAAAAAAACTTCATTACCAATAACCACCTTCAAATTAAGCATTATTGTATTACATTAATTAATCACCGAAACAATCAACCTTTTATAATGAAACGTCTTCGTAACCGGATTATAACATATCATGTAGGTAGGTACCTAATTATAACCCACCGACTGTTTCTCTAGGAACTTGGGTACGTAGCTAGCGGAAAATTGTGTGACCTCAACTTTGGGGTCTCAATTTCGCATCACTAAACCTGAAGATTTTGGGCAGTTGGGTCATGGCAAATATTTTACATGCAAATATATATATGAAGTAGATGTTTACGCTCTACCTATAATTACACCGAAGCTGGAGAGTGCATTTCTTCCATTCTCAATGCACAATCACTGAATAATCCATATGTTCGAAATTGGCGGTTGTTGTTAACTAGGTATGTACTCAGATTGTTAAGTTAACGATGGGTATTGATGCTATCGTAGGCTTTGTTTATTAACAACATTATTTATTGCAACATCGGAGTTCGTTTCTGTTATAAATCACTTAATAAATTTTAAACGAAATATAAGTAATGTAGTGACTCGCTAAAGCAAGATTTCTCTGCTTGGTTTTTTCAAGGTAAGCCTCTCAATCAGCATTTTGCTATCCCTGACTGTGTTCTTCTTGCTGCTGGCAGAAATCATCCCTCCTACCTCACTGGTCGTGCCTCTACTGGGAAAATTCGTGCTTTTCACTATGATATTAGATACATTCAGGTAAGATATGTACGTAACTCATGATTAATTTACTAAATGCAACATTTTGTGAGTTTTGACATGAATATGACTTTTGACTGGGGGTCAATGTATAAATTTCTTGAGATTTCTTCTAACCCAAAAAACGTTCAAATTGATGTATAGAGGGAGAAATTGGCAGCGTGAGACGAGTGTCGTGTCAGATAAATTGAGAGCTTTCCAACGAATGGATAACGATTTTTGTAGGTGGAAAACGTACAGAGTTTCATGTACCTAGTTAGCGAGATTTTCTAATTAATCATAATAGTTGAGTAAACAGCAAACGTCATCGAGTAGGTTTAGAACTTATAGCAATGCTAAAATCACTTCTCTAGTAGAGTAAGAACGTGTCACAACATCATGTGTTCTTGTACTTGATGATGCATATGGCCCGAATCAGCTGAGCGACTCCTAAAGCCAATTTCTAGGCTATTCAATCTATGAAGCTGTACTGTATTATAACGAATAGTGCGTGCATTGATGGAGCATTTCGCCGTCATGTTAATAACCTGAAGACACGAGAATACGTTTCATATTTCAGTAGGTCTACCCATCGTCCATAATCTAGGACAATAACTATTGATTAAATTCTTTATTTATATGTCTAATCTGTTTAAGTTTATGTCATTTGCGTGACTTCTAGCGCAAGTCGCGCGAACGAAAGTATTTTTCCTGAGATCTGCACAAGAAATTATAAAGAATGGCGTTGGTCCCAATTTTTTACGCTGAATTCAGAGGAAATGCAGGGGCGTGTAACATTTCCGTGGGACACCCTGTATAGTCATCTTATGTTTTCACGTTCGATGTTGATTCATCTTTGGGTTTGTGATCGTTTTGTTATCGTTAAGATTAATTTCTCTGTTCCAGCATATGCGTCACGGTCGTCGTGTTGAACGTGCATTTCCGATCCCCTCAGACGCACACGATGGCTCCGTGGGTCAAGAGAGTTTTCATTCACATTCTCCCTAGACTTTTGGTGATGAGGAGACCGCAATATCAAATAGATCGACGAAGGTAGGTAGAGTCCTAATTCAATATATACCTACGCCATTTCCTAGTTGCTACACTTTTGGCATCGACTGAAGGATGTTTGTGAGAATATATTACTATTCGGCGAAAGAGTAGGGTTGCCTGATCCTAACCAGCAATGCCATTGTTATAAGTTGACATAAAGTAAAACTGTGAAAAATACTAGATATAAGTTTGTATATGTATAAAATTCATAATTCCTTATTAATTTCTATGAGTGCAGCATAGATAAATACGTACATATATCACTCGCATTTTTTTATCTGCTAGGTGAATTACCCGTTAGTAACTACTGTACGAATTTTTGGAAAAATTAAACTATTTCAATGGCTCCAAAAAATTGTTTAAATAACATTTTCTTCGACCAAGTCTGGTCTGAAGAATTTCTGAAACGATTTTTGGATTTCAACGCTTTTGTAAATAAATTTTCTTACGTAGGATTGAGGTGAAGAATCCAATTCCCCCTTCCAAAAAACCAACCGTTCCATAATAAAGGAGGAGTTGCTTGGAATTTCTCAAATTTCAAAAAAAGTGGTGATCTTAATTATTAAAAATTGCAAAAATCAATTTAAACTCAATAAAGCTTTTTTTTTTTTTTCTTTTTTTCAGAATATTACTAGAAAAGTTTTATCATCTATGAACGACCTAGAACATTGAAGAAAAAAATTGTGCTGAAAGTTGGACCTACTAAATGTCATCTTTTTAGCAGTCAATGTTTAAGCTAAAAATGTATATGAACTGCAAACATTCGTTGGAATAGCAAAACATTATTTTAAAATCATAAATTGGTAGTTAACAATTTGTGGGCACACAATTGCTCAAATTCCAAATCAACATCACAAAATATAATACAAAACTTTACGAAAATTCGCTAATTCGGTCATAATGCCATGCTGTAACTACGAGTGTCAATCGCTTTTTTTACGTAGTTCACAAGCCTAAAGATGCAAGATGAACCTAAACTAAATTGCCTTCAAAATTATGATCACTCCAATGATTAGTACACTACACTTTTCAACAAATACGTAATTTATTAATCAACTGCTGACATAGGAGAGTTTTTTGTATTTCTCGTATTGGTATTTATCGTAAACCCGAGAATAAGCTGTTAGAGCGAGCACGATGAATGCTAACCTCTTCGCATTGATTTCTCGTAGCGTTTTCGTTGGCCCGAGAGAAAGAAAACTCTTATAGTGAAGATAACGTGACTCTTGTACTGAGTCACTGCTTAAAACTCGCAGTCGACAATAATATAACATGAAATAAGAAACAACGACCACTTACCCCTACTTCATACAAAAAAGATTCAGACATGATGAACACAAATCTTTAAAACATGTAAAATAAATCTTGAAAGCTCATATGTTGAAACAACATTTTGAGATGAAAATGCTGAAATCGTCGCGTTGAAACGTCAAAAGGACGAACATAATGCCGCTAATGACCTTTCTGGTTGAGGTGTGGGGGAAAACACGAACAAAAGACAAATACAAAAGTTAAACCAACAACAAAAGGCTGCACGAAAGCGGTAAGGTTTAGGCAAATTTTAAGTTAGGCAATTTTGCCGGATGTGTCCATGCTGACGTATGTATATGTGTGTGTCCATACCAAGTGCGTTGTGGTTGCTAAGTTAGGGTTATCCTAGAGAAAGGTCATGCTGCCGTCTCGTAATTGCGATTCTGAAAAAGCTGAGCACGAGAAAAGCTGACTCTTCCCGTTCCGAAAAGCGTTTCGCAGTGAAGAAAACCTCTTCTCGTTTCGGAGAGGCTATTTTCGTATACGAGAAAATGAATACGAGAAGTACAAAAACTTTCTAATGAACTACAACATCTGGTTAATGATTTCAAACATATTAAATTTATAGCATTTGAAGACCACCGACGTCGGTTTTTGGAGGAAAATGAGTTAGCAACGGTACCTTATGTTTTGAAGGGTGCCGGATTCATTGGTGTAATCAGATCAGGGATAAAACCAGATTGTCCGAGAGGTACTGAGGAAGAATCGGGCAACGTGCTGCGCTCGATTCTCCTACCTCATACCAATGACCCCGACTACTCCACCCTCATGTCTACAACGAATTTTTGCCTTGAACTACAGTCATTGTTATTGAACGCCAGTTCGCTCAGGAAGATATTTTTTGAGCTCACACTTGTTCCTTTTTGTTTTACTCACTTCCACTCCTACCTTGAATGTGATAAGGGCAAGGTGTTGGTCAACTAGAAAACCAAGACGAAGATTGGTTTGAAGTGCTCAAACCAAAGTGCTCGTTCTATATCGAACCAGTTAAACAGCACCTTGTCCGAGACTGAGCGAAGTTTTTGGATCTGTTGTATGCACCAAAAGCTCCAATGCAGACCAGACCCCTCAGTGAGCTGAGATTCCTCCTAAGGTCATTCCCTGGTCGAAGATTGACTTCGAGATCAGGATGTCAAGCTCAAGGGAATTGCTGTTCTAACGTTGGTCGATGAGCACAACGCCCTTCAACACTTCGACTAAGAGAGTTTTTCGACTAAACGAGCTTATTTCAAAGCACTCCCCATTTCAAAAGAAAAATTTATCGAACTCGTGCATCCATGGCAGTTTTGTGAGAAGAAACCCCCAAAAACTTTCCAGTCATGCAGCATGATCGTATGAGTGAATTTTCGCAAATTATCGTATGATGTTATACTTAACATTGTTTTTAAATTTGATGCAATTTTTGAACTTTGAGCACATTGGGTGCAAAGAAATAGTTAACTACCAATTTTATGGCAGCGAAACCCGTTCAAATTAATATTCTGCAATTCAAATATTAGGGAATTTTACCTTTTTTAAGGCGTTTTTATAGATGTTTTTATCAGATATTAATGAAATTTGAGTAAATTTTTCTGCATAACTCTGTGTGTAAATTTTATAATGTTATAGTTCGTTGTTGATATATATATATATGTGTGTGTGTGTGTGTGTGTGTGTGTGTGTGTGTGTGTGTGTGTGTGTGTGTGTGTGTGTGTGTGTGTGTGTGTGTGTGTGTGTGTGTGTGTGGGTGTGTGTGTGTGTGGGCGTGTGTGTGTGTGAGAGAGCGCGAGCGCGTAAATTTTATTATGTTCTATTTCGTTCTTGAAATGTGTGCGTGTGCGTGTGCGCGCGTGCGTGTTTTTTATTATTATTATTTTATTTTATTTATTTATTTTTTATTTTTTTATTTTATTTATTTATTTATTTATTATTATTTTTTTTTTTTTTTTTTTTTTTGCGAAAATTCTTTTGAAAACTGTAAATATATTTTCAACCGTTTTTAGCCATTTTATTGATTTTTGTAAGTAAATTCTTTGAAGTTTGACAAAAACGGATTTCAAAAAGGAATTTTTCGAAAATATTGATTTTAGAAATTTTGGAGCCATTGCAATAGCTTGATTTTTTACGGAAATTCGCTAATACTATCAGAAATCACGCAAGAAGATGTGAAATTTAAAGCAATATAGCTGGTTTTCCCCTGTTTTTGGGAGTTTGCCATTTTTAATTAATAAAATCGAATAAATTTGTTTTATTTCTGCATTTTAAGTTGTGTAATACTCCATGCTCTGAAAATACAAGTATAATATAAGAACAGTTTCAGAATTTTCGAGTAACCTCAACGGTAGTCGTATCGTTTTTAGTGTAACCAAACTTAGTTTGTTAGCGAAACCAAACTTTGTTTCTGTCTTCTTTCCGTCTGTCCGTTCTTTCGAGATCTCGGCCCCCTGGCCAGCTAGAGACTTCCAGTTTTCACAAAATGGTAGTGAAAAGGGTCTATATTTGCCCATTTTGGCAAACTAGTGGATCCGACGACAAGGAGCTGAAATATTTACCATAATGATGGCAAAATCGTGGTTTCTCATGGGTGTGGCCTCCGAAATTAAACCGTAAATAGGGAATTGTTTACATTACATGGGTGTTGCCATGTAACCAAACAGTTGATATTTACGCACAGATGAATTCAAAACACGTGGAACTTCGAAGTAGAATCTTTTTTTTTTTTCTAATCTGGAAAGCTTTTTATGGGTAGAATTAATTTAAGAAGATACGTTTATCATTCTCTTAATTTCAGAATCCATTTGCACTAGACTAGACACTAAATTACAACTAGACCAACCTAAGACTAGAATAGCTCCACATTAACGGGCACTACACTACGACTACATTAGCTCAAAAACATAACTAGGCTTGCCATCAAGATATGGGAATTCGCGAGTATCACTGGTTTTACCAGGAGCCGAAATATTAGCTGTTTGGTTACGCCCCCATATAATGGGTTTTGAACCGGTTTTTTTTCCACTTAAATGCGTTTTTCTCAAAATGGTAAAAACCCGAGATAGCTGGCTTTTCCCCTGTAGTCTTCATTTCCCATCCATTCAACAGTTTTTAAATCAATCAAGTCACAATGACAGCAGCATAGAATGAGAACATTTGTACGAACTAGTTTGTCAATTGATTGCTATGGAGTAAAGCTCTTACTGTCATCTTGTAAAAGTACCAGTCTTCAATATCCTGACCCTTAACAAATACTACATTGCATGATTGAAAAATTGAATTTGAAATGTTATGATACTATTCATTTTGAATTATATCCCCGATCAGATGGCAAGATGATATCACGCAAAGGTATGTGGGTGTTTATTTATGCCCCTTTAATTGTTTCCTCTTACAAGTGAAAACATGTAGGGAAAGCAGTTTGAAACTTCACATCCCTTGTTATTAAGCAGATAAAGCTTACTTTAGTACTGAAATCCGCTGTTCTCTTCGAAATATATTACATCTAACGAAATTTCGGATTGGGTCATTGACATAAGTTCCTTTTCCATTTCACAAACAATAATACGTGTATGGTAGACCAAAAATGTTTTTAGTATTAAATTAAATGGACTCAAAAAGCTTAACGATCATTTCAATTACATTGAAATAAGTTTGATCGTTAGGAATTGATAACTAATTTTAATTGTTTTAAACGAAAACCTGTCACAATATTTGCATGACTATCGTTATGCTGCAAGCAATTTTATTCAACTCATATGAAGGCGACCGGTCGGTATAGTACGTACCTACCACACTATATAGAAGTACGTACAGAACGTGTTCGTGCAGAAGTACGTAGGTACAATATATGAACCCTTAGCATGGATGTGTGTATTTAAATTGTTTGTTTGTTTTCATGGTTCTCTTTACTCTGCATTAATCCATTTTCACCCCTTTTTCCATTCCTATTGAAGGATTTTGAAACCTTCTACCTAGTGTTACTTATATCTCCCTTCTGACATTGTGATTTCCCTTGAGTTGTTTTCCTGTTTGGTGGCTGCATTATGAAATTTTACACCCATCTTCATGCGTGTGGTAGTTCTCCATTTTTACTCTTTCTGTCGTTTTGATTGGTTCATTCACTGCATATTGCATTTATCCACCCCGCATACTTGCGTTTCCTGTGTGGTGTGTGCATTTTTATTTATGTACCATAATCATTGACCTCTGGTCCAAAAAAATCTCAAGTTGATTCTTGAATTTTACCCTCAGCTTTCGCAATAAAAATCCTATTGGTTCAAACTATAGGTAACTGTTGATTCAAAAGTTTTGAACATAATTCAGCGTAGTATACAACAAAATACAGACAGCAAGTCCCAAGCATATAGTTCCTACGTTCCTAAAATACATAAATTTCAGCCAAATATAGCATTTTTCAAGTATCCTATCATATAATTATGGTTTTATGAATAACAGAACAATAATATTCAAAACAATTGTTGCCCACGAGATAGCCCCCCCCCCCCCCCCTTCATTTTCTCTATTAATTGTCGGAGTAAACAATTCGGACAAACGCTATTCTTTACAATTTACTCGTAGATTTAAATAATAACATAATTGCGCATTGCTGCGTTGATTTTGGAGTATTTTTTCATGTTAAACTACGAAATGATGTTCATTTATTGATATTCGCCACACCAACCTGGAAAAACAAACTACATTTTAGCATGCTTTGTGCTATGAGGAAATTAGTGAATAAAAGTGCGATGATTGTGACTCACGATAAAAGTGAGTGAATTGTGGACGATTTGTCAGTGTTTTCCCAAGTTGGTGTAGCGAGTATCAATAAATGAACTTCATCACGTAGTTCAGCAGGAAAAATTACCCCAAAATCATTGTATTTGCGGCAATATTCAAAAACTCAGTTGTATTTCACAATTTCGCACTTTCAGAGGGGAATTGCGCACTTTTAGAAGGTATTGCGCCCGTTTGTGCGCACTCAAAAAATCAAGTAGCGGGTCATTTTTTCACGAAATTCTACGTAAAATTCTAATCTGCAATAAATAATGGAAGTTCCCATTTGAGAAAAACCGAAGTTGAAGTTTGCGCAATGCGCAATTATGTCATTATTGAAATTTTCGGAAAAAATTGTGAAGAATACCGTTTTTCCGGGTTTTGTACTGCGACAATTATTGGAGAAAATAAAGGTGGGAGCCTGTATCGTGGGCCATCCTGTGTATTCATCATTGACATTATTTCGTGGTGGAGACATGATTTCATTCGGACAATGTGAACATACGCCATAGGTTTTACGTATTACAACTTAAACTCGTTTCGCCCTAGGTAGTTCCTGGGACTGATTCAACCGAAACGTTAAATACACACCTCAAAAGAATTGATCGATCACTTTTCCTTATTGAAGTCAGAGACCCCAGATCAATCGGACAAAATTCACATCATATCTCATGATTAGGTACCTAGTGGAGGTAGGATCCACCATGTTCATTCTGTTTTACTTCAAACACTGAGAAAGACCAGCAATATCCAGCTCCGACTTGAGCCAAAACAGAATGAATCGCGCTTCTTCATGGTTATCAGTTCTAATCCGAGAACGGAATAAGATATCGCAATTCTGGCTTCACCATCGTGTTCAGCACTGAAAAATTTTTGAAAAGAGGTGTCACTCGGAAAAAAAAGGAAAATTTGTTTTCTAAGTAGTATCAAAAAACTCTCCTCCCCAATGGGTAGGCCACATACTTTTTGGATTTTTTTCTGCTTTTTATTTGCTTAAAACTTAGTATCAGACAACCCATAAACGCTCACCAAGTTTCACTTCGATATCTCAAAAATTGGGGGGAGAAATTATGGGTGTAGGAGTTACTTCTTTTGAGAAAATTTTTCAGATATCATTCTGTTTTGGCTCAAGTCGGAGCTTGATATCGCTGGTCTTTCTCAGTGTTTGAAATAAAACAAAATGAACAGGGTGCATCCCATCTCCACTAGGTACCTAATCATGAGATATAATGTGAAAAAACGGTTACGACGATACGACGGTTAGGCCAATGTTATTGTTTGTTATTGATGATGGCCTAACCGTCGAAATCGATTTAACATGGTAACTGTTTATTTTTCGTGGAAATAGACTACGTTCTTTCACTGACCTCCGTTTTGAAATGGGTTTCCACAACTCCGTCGCGAGTGATTTAGTTCATATAAATTGTGGACTTCGATTGATCTGGGGTCTTTGGCGTCTACAAGGAAAAGTGATCACTCAATTCTCTTGAGGTGTGTTGTTGCGAGTACTGCATTATTTCCGTTATGGTCAACGCATGAATCTGTACTTCTGGTCTGTTGAAGCATCCAAGTTGTTTTCATTTGCAGTAACGGGTACATTTTGTCGGACAGCGTGACGGGTTCGCAACGCATCATGGTGCGGACTTGCAACGGCCTTGAGCTGAGGGACCCCTCGCTGTACACACACGATTCTGCGTCGCGGCTTGTCGAATGCTCTCAAGATGGCTTCCCGAGCCTCGAGGACGACTTCCCCCCTGCGCGTTTTGTTGCAGGAGAGGACTCAGGTAAGCCTCCAATTGCTACTCATTTTTGGGGAATATATAATGTTACGGCAAAACAGAATGAGCGCACGGTATTGGGTATAGGTGGGAAGGTGGTGTAGTTAATTTGAAATATAGCCTGTGTGAAGTTACCGTCCTTAAGACATTCCTAATGAGATGAGAGGTATATATTAGGTCATTTGCTTTGAGTTAATCATTTTCAATTTTGAGCTTTTGTAATCGAGCGAAAAAAAAAGTCTGCTAAGTTGGGTGGGCAGTATAGCTTCCTCACACATTGTAACATGGACGTATACAATTAGCTGAAGAACAAAGTACAAGCCACAATGATTGATAATAAGTCGACGTTGTAAGAAATTAATGCGCGTGTCGCAGGCTAATATAACTCCAACGGCAATGAAATTTATATGGGAATGTCTTGGAGCTAAACCGCACAATCCTTGAAAATTGCATAAAAATCGGTCCAGCATAAAAATCGGTCCATTAATCTCGGAGTTTTGTCTGTGTCGATCCCTTTTAGTTTTGCGCATGCGCTATAGTTATTACTCCACCAATCGTGATATATTTCATAAGAAATTTTCCTATAACACATCTACTCCCCGAGTTTGGACAAAATCGTGCCAATAGAAGATAAATTAACTTATCTTTATTACTTCTTAGAAGAAATTGTCGTTATGATAAATTAACGTTTGCGCATGCACACAGACTACTATTTATGGTGACAGCATTGAAAATTATAGGGGACCGTCTTGTTGCTAACCCACACAATCCCTGAAAATTTCATCGGAATCGGACTGATTAGTTTTGGGCGAATCAAGGGTTTACCACAGGCAGACACGAAACCAAAATTGATCAACAAGCTCTGAAACGCAGAAAGCAACTGGAAATTTTGATTTTAGAATTTGTTGGTTTATATTTCAAGATACGTATTTATCCTACCTACCACCTACGTAGGTATCCACCTACCTACTTATGTGCCTACTTAGTTTCCATTAATTGAATTGTTGAAATTATGAAATAAAAGGGTAGATTTTAGCGAATTTTTGTAGAAAATGAAGCAATTGTAATGGCGGTAGTTTTTTTTTTTAAAGCACGGTTGGAAAAAACATTCACCGTTAGAAAATACATTGCAAGGTAGGAAAAAACATTGCACGGTGAACAAAACATTGGACGTTGGATAAATATATTTAACGTCAAATAAATACATTCTACAGCCAAGAACAAGACTTTTAACGGTAATTAAAAACCTAGACCCGGAGAACGGTGCTTGCAAAAACGGGTTGTCCCCATTGTAAAATTACTGAACCAAGAGGGCTTTTTCGGCCTTAGTTCGGACATAAACACTTGGAATAAGCCAAGCAGGTTTCGTCGAGATCGATGATTTAGACGCTGTAATGGGGGTAATTTTTTTATTTGCTAGATAAAAAGAGCTGATCGAGAGCTTTCCAGTAAGGCGCTATATGATGGGTATCTGACCAATAATACGGCTCTAGAAATTCATTTGCGCGTTGACGCCATGGCCCTCGCCCACGTGGGGTGGGGGGAACCCTCAGCTCCCTTGCACTATATTACGCCATGCATGATCTTCCTACCCGCTTATTGGCCAAACTAAACGGTCTTTTGAGCTGAAAATTGTGATTATGGGGTTTTCAAGTGCATTGAATCCGATTCTGAGGTCAAAAGTGTGAGATTGCAACAAATGAAAGTTCCCCCATTGTGTTTCTTGAAGTCATCGAACTTTCGAATGTTACATGTCTACAAAAAATATCCAAATAATTCTACCATGACTACGTTTGCTCTTCTCGCGGTCATGCAAAACCTGGATGAGTAGTTCCACCTGGGTTCAACCTGGATAAGTGGTTTTGACCTGCAAACATTCAAATCACGGGTCATCCAGAAGACACAAAAGGCCAACATGTAAGTCTTGTCGTCTTAAAGGATGTCATCACAACAATCGAACTGGCAGAACATTAGGTAACAAATGTTGACCGTGATGTTGACACGAAGTTAGTGTTCGAGATTTCAATCAGCATCACTAGTATCGCCGTGATCTTGGATTTTCTAGCAGTTTATACAACACGAATCCTGAACGCTCGTTAAGCAGCACCCAATTTACCTGTGTCACTTAACTTCTTCACCGGTAGTTAGTTCTGAATAACGCGATAAATGACTACCGTGCGTTCATTCTATTTTGCCGTATCGATAAATACAACCCCTCATTTTTGACAGAACATTAAACGTTACCCACGTATTCATTTTATATTTTTAAATTCAAGTAGATTCCATTCTAAGATATTTGATATCATACACACTAACCTATTGAATAGCTTTCTTTCTATGATTTTTCAATGTTTGCACTGGTGACGGGTCCTGCCAAGGTGGGAGAGGTGCTTTGACGTCACCAGTGCGCGAAACTAAAGAATCAGAGAAAGAAAACTACTCATCGTAGGAGAGTGCGGCTGATGCCTGTGACGATCTAAGTGTTCGTCGAGATTAAATTTCTTATTTCTGTAGTACTATATTTGTATATTATTTGAGGATAAGGGTAAACAAATGAGATACAGAAATTCATCACTGAGATTCTTTTAATGCCAATTTCTTTAAATGACGCTCCGAGTAAGGTATTAAAGGGAGGATCTGACTACACTGTTGTATATAATTCAATTGTGATAATAAGATACCTACTGCACTGGGGTGTATTTATGTGAGGATACCAATTGGGATAGGTATGGGTTTAAATCAATATGGTTTGAATGATAATTAATGGCTTTGCGTACAAAAAAAAGAGCTCTTACCTTGGGACAGGGCAAATCTGACGAGAGGAGTAGAACCGCGATCGGTTCACTCGGCGTTCTGTGGAACGCTCCGAATAACAGTTAAGTTAGAACTGTTATATGCCAAAATTTTTGGGATGGAATCTTCTTCCATTTAAAAATAGTTAACAAACCTTTTTTGCACCCATGGGTAACGCCCACTGTTGGCCATGGCATTCATCAGAGCGTGAATCCCTCACACCTGATGCTTCGAACAGTAAACGTGGAAAGTTGTGTGAAGCCTCAAAGTAAACGTAGATAATATGATATCGAGGAAAATAACGCACACAAAGACCTCATTCTTGGATACACCACATTTTTTTGGGTAATGGCACTCCATAGTGACAGAAAATGTGTGATTAGGTAATAATGTTGTAAGAGAAAATTACGTTTAGAATAAGAGTCGGTGATGTACATTAATTTAAAGTAGACTTCTGTTTTTTCGGTCAAACCTACTATATGCTATATTAGAAAATATACCTAGTAGGCAACACCGCTGTAATTTCTAGCACATTAAAAATTAAATTGGTGTCATTTTTTATGTGCATGCGAAATCTCAAAAAAGTAGTTCAGTGCTCACGATCAGAGATTTTCTCACACACAGCAGAATCATAACTTGATATGAGTAACATTCAGGCGTTGAGATACTAAAAATGCACGACAGCTCGGTCTTGAAGGGTGGGTTGGTCTCAGCTCCGTAACAATGGATTACCAGGATTGCCAACCCCGTTAGTGTTAAGACAGCTTAGGTAATAACACCAATTTACCTGGTAATTGGGTCTTATCGATTATCGTGTATATACAACTATCAACGACAATTATCGCGTCCAGACTATCAATATCTGTCGGCTGTACGGTTCTGAACACGTATTCCCTTAAGTCTAAAAAGCCATTTCTATTACTATTTCTGATTAATTCCTCCAATAAAATAATTTATATCAACGTGGATATTTTTTTGGCCTCTCTAAAATTCTAAAATCGTTGAAATTCGTTTGCCGACCAAAAACTGTGTCAATAATTATTGAGGATTATTGGTTTATTATTTTCAATAACTAAATATAGTAATCGAACTAGAACGAAAAATACGACAAATTATTACAAAGAGGTTTATTATTTCTATATTAGATAGCCCTTCTAAGGATATCACTGATCAATAGATGATTGTTAAGTGGAGGCTACGATATATTATATAAATAAAACTACATGACGTAGTTAACAACCGAAAGAAAATAGATGAAATTACAATAACCAAAAAAGTCTCCCAATTGGGTAGGACACGCAGCTTCCTCGTAGGTACCCTTAACGTACGTAGATCATTGAAATGGTATGTATGATGAAACGTATGATCTCCTGAAAGTAAAAACAATACTTTCACAACCTATGTAGACTCAGAAGCAAAATGTTTGATACGGCACATAGCCTCCTTCATTAACATAAAATGTAAAGATCGTGAAAACGATTAAAATATTCTCAAAAAATTTCATGGAGTGTGCCTTTGGAATCGGAATAAAATCAGTCAATTATCTGGCATTGAGAATTTATGCTTGATATGTTACGTTTGCACGTGCGTGAAAGCCACCACTGAGTTGGTAGCGACGACCCAACGACATAGGCGACCATCCACATCCTAAACAATATTTGAAAGTTTCAACAAAATCGGATTTGAATGGTGATTCGAGGTTGGCGCATGCGTAGCAGGTACTACTAGTACAATCGTGATAAAACTCGTACGAGGTAATCAAATAGTCATTTTCTCTACCCTCTGAATTTGAGCGAGATCAGAAGAAGAGTATGAGAAAATGACGCTTGATGGATTATACGTTCGCCTATGCGCAGCTAGAACTTTCCATTTCCAAGTTCAAAATCGATTGGCCGCTGTATATAATAGGCGCATGTGTCAAACCCGCTCATTCCCAGAAAATTTCTTGGAAATTAATGAAAACTGTAGAAATCATGCTTGTTGCACAGGCTTCATGGGCATCAGGCCGAACGCAATGAAATTGATTTGAGATGATCCAGTTATCTTTCCCAAACCAACTTCCAAAATATAAGAGGGATAGGACGACTAAAACTTGAGAAAATTGTGCCTGGTGGATTTCACTTTTGCGTATGCCCAGAGAGAAGTATTAATTGGTGAGCAATGAAACTGATTGTAGACTATCCGCTTCCTCTAAACATTTCATCAAAATCGAATGAAAACTGTAGAAGCTATACGCGTTGCAAGGATTTTCGGACACACAGACAGACAGACACGAAACTGAAATGGTTCAGAATGGACAACAACGTAAAATGCGAGTGGAAAGTTTGATTTTGGATATGAAAACAATGTCATCTTCCGAAAGTGAAAATGTAGCTTCCGCTACCTATATGTAGGCTCGAAGCAAACTTTTTTTTAGTCGATTATAAAGATTCATTATTGAAAATAGTAAACCAAAACTAAATTAATTTTGATTGAGTGTGGTGAGGTAAAAAAACTTATCTACTCCGCACCATGAGGAAACGAACTCCGGCCAGCGTGCGGCAAACTGGCGGATTTATTTCCACTTATTGGAATTTACGTATCGCGAAACGTAAACCAATTAATCGGATATGTTGCCTTCTTCAATCTCAAGTTTACTTCGCTTTATGTCAAACTGTAAATACCACAGTTTCTCGGCTAATTCACTATAAATAAATACATTATTTAGGTAATTGAATCAATGACAAGTAAGTAAATGTTGATAATCGTTGATTTGTGCTTCAAAAAAGGTCGTTGATTCAGTGTTTTCTTTGTAGCTACGGAACTGGCAGGGCCTTTATATGATACCAGAGCAATTACGCTCAGATGTTGATAAAGCAAATTTACCATGGGACTGTGACATGACTACTAATATTAATCCGAATCTCATGTCATATTATAATGTTCAGAACTGAAAGCTGTGGAAAGATTCCCATAAATAATTGTGATTCAGCAAAGTCCCTATAGAAGCCTATCACAGCCACCATGCAAAATCAACAGGGTGTATAGAAAGCCCCTCCCCCGCAATCCGGAAATCCTTGAAGTAAATTAAACAAACATTTCCGTTAAACAACAAACAACATACTGGGGCTTTTCGTCCGACTATCTCGGGCATCGCGGACGTTATCACCTATCCTCCTAATGGAGGATCAGAATTCGTTTTGATTATTTCGCTCATTGCCTTTCCCCTTGAGTAGAGCCGTACAGAAGCGTGAAAACTACTTGGAAAGAAGACCCTTACCTTTGCGATCACCCATCCAAGCACTCACCACACTAGGCGTTGCCTTACTTTGCAAATAAACGGTTCCATATTAGGAAATGGTTCTGGTGGCCAAATGGTTCAGCAAATGCGTATATGTAAGGACCTGTAGGTGACGGAGGATTAGGGATTGTCAAAATGGAGACACTAGGGCCACAGTTAAGAGCCTCTCGAATTGCAAAGGCAGAGCATTTTCTGTTTGGTAGGGACATGGAGGATGTGCATGAGACAGAGCAAATAATTATGTTGTAAGAAACTACGGATGGATCAGAGCTGCAAAGGTCGCGAGAGGTCAGAGTCTCTACATTCTGGTTGAAAAAAGCGCATCTCATATCGCCATCCTTGAAGGAACAAAGAATGGTGCGTGTCCACTCTGGGTCTCTGCCTTCGAGCATGAGGTCCACCCGATAAAGGCGGAATCAACTGCAAACGGCATGCAGAGCAGGATGTGGAGTTAGGAAAACAGCTGCCCACGTGGTACAGGTGTATCCCCCAGTAAAGTTGCCCAGGCTAGCCAAACACAACTGTTTATGTGAGTTATTTGCAACACGTGCTGAGAGAAGAAGATGGAGAACGTTTGTAGACACTCATAGACCGAGGGTTCCGACCTGACCTGATTGTTGTCCCTAAATCCGGGTCTGTGGTAATAATTGATGGGGAAATTTTGTTTGGTTTAGGTTCGGACGGCATCCCGCATTGAAATGGGTAAAACCGTTTGGATATTTAAAGCGGACAAATAAACTATTTTTCTCTTTTTTAATAAATTATACTGGCTCATAGCTTATTCTTATTGTATTGTAAAATAAATAACTTGGTCAAAATTGGCCGAATGATGTTTGCAGGTCTTGTTGAAGAGATTGATGGAACCCATTCATTGGAGTCCAGCTGCAGGATACACGGAGGTTCCGGACTCCTGCCGCCGCTCCCAGACGAGGTGCCGCCTCCAGCTGGGACCTCCCGCCTCCATTGGCACAACTGCCCAGAGCTTCACAAGGCCATCGATGGTATTAGATTCATCGCGGACCACACCAAAAGAGACGAAGATTCTACAAGGGTACTCAAACCATAACTTTGTTTACTTCGTATTTGTTCACAACGGGTGATGAACATAACATGTTAGCAACAATTCTTTATTTGGACAGTTCAAATTATAACAAGGCTTTACAAAAAAGGCCATTCTGTTCTTGAATTGTTTTGTTATTATTAATCTCCGACGTTTCTCCACAGGAACTGGGCCTTCTTCAGCGACACAAAATTCGAAATATAAAATTCAGCATTTTTGAGAATAGATACTTATTGTTTTCTTTTTTTAGATAAAAAATTAGTTAAGTCAGCTGATCAGGAAAAATCCCAATCAATTCAATCGTCTCTTAGTGTCCCAGAGAGTCATCATATCTAATTTCAACTTCCAACAGGAGAGAATATAGCTTACTCAGCTGATTAGGAATGAACCAGTCATTTTAATTTTTTTGCAAAATTATGCTGGAAAATGTACCTAAAATTTCAATAAAACTTGCTAAAAAACTGATTAAAACTGCAAAGAAAGTTTCTTTGCTCTATTTTGAATATCTGATTATTATTTTGTACGAATTTCGTTGCCATAAAATGTTAGTTAACATTTTCCTTGCACTCAAAAAGCTAAAGCAATTTAACATTTTTCTATACGATAATATAAGGAAATTCACTCATACGATCATGCTGCATGACTGGAACCTTTATTAATTCAACCATTTCACTGTTATAGGTGAAAGAAGATTGGAAATATGTGGCAATGGTACTAGACAGACTGTTTCTCTGGATCTTCACTCTGGCTGTGCTTGTTGGAACTGCTGGAATCATTCTCCAGGCGCCGACGCTGTACGACGACCGGATTCCTATCGATGTTCGCCTTTCTGAAATCGCCTCAACGACCGCTAAGCCTCACGTGTCCAGCACTACTCTCTGAATCGTAGTCGACAGCACATAGTGGTCGGACATCTGTCTACCCTCACTGACATCTGTCTTCTGGAGATCGTCTCCTGCTCTACTCTTCAAGTTCATTGAAGAAAATGCACTAGAGGGCTCGTGCATTGCATTGGGTTCGCAATGAGGTTCACCTAAAACCCACAATGTTTTCGGTTCTGAAATTCAACAACGACCAAAACCCTATTTTATAATCCTCGATTTGCTAAATTCAGTGGACACGACAACTGTCAACCTGAGTTCTGCTGTGAGATTCTTCCATCAGGCACTCACGCACAACTACCAACGATCCCCACGTAGCCAACACTGAGTTCCCTCTAAGTCCTTCCAATTTAAGTACGAGCTTACAATTGAAAATGATCCGTGTATCGCTCAGATTTGATTACTGCTACATTTTCAGAAACAAATCAAAAGTGGATTCCTTGTTTAATTTTGGTTTGTAATTCGAATATAAAATATAATATATATGTGCCTACATAATTAAAAATTAAAAATATCGGAAACCACCACCACTCTCTCTCTCTCTTCTCAACAGAAAAATTTCATAGTATAATTTCGATTAAAAAAAGCAATGTAGATAATCCTAACATTCCTCTTTCCCAACACGTAGGTTTTTTTTCTCCAAAGATTTTGTGTAAAATTATTAAAACATCGGTTTTATCTTAATACCTACTATCAGAGCCTCTAAGAGGGCAACGAATGCAATATACGATACCGCCGCTATGTATACATGAAGAAACAACGTGTTTTTACCAATTCTGCTTTTTTCATGGCTTGTTATTATTATGATTCTGAAAAGCTGATGTTTTGGTGGAGCGGAGATCTGAAAACCCGAAATAAGAATTTGTCTATATCGATCCAGTGGGTCGGAAAACTTTAACTGCAGACAAATTGACCGATAAAAATAGATTTCTCTGATTAGTAAAGATATCATGGAACCCATACCTAACTCATGTTTTGAAGGAGTTTTCGCATTCATTCAAGAAACATTTCGCATTCATTCCATGATTACCAACTTGCACTTCGCACATTTCCTATCCGTCCGTAGGCACCATAGCTTCCTAAACTTTTCCTTAAGAACTAGATATTCAGACATATTGGAAGTAATATTCTCTAAAAAAGCATTGGCAGACTTTTGAGGCTTGAATTTCTTTGCTGCCTTTTAGCCCCATTTTAGACGACGCATGAAAGTTATTGTAGCAAAAAGCAAGATCGTACCTGAAGCTTCCCTTTTATTTATTATATTTAATTTATTGTATTTTCATCTTTCTGCGGAATTTATGTGAAGTAAATATCTAGATAGTTACCTGTATAATACTTCAGATGTAACTAGTTGATATAGTATCAAAATAAACGCTCTAATAAAAAAATATAAAAAAATCTTTCTTCTAAAGAAAGTTATTTTACAGCTTAACATATGCAACCATTAAACAAGAAGGGAATCCACTTTCTAAATGTTGGAACACCTGCATCATAACACCAATCAGTCGGTACGATACAGTATCATGTTTCAATGATGTATATCCAAACAAAAGTGATGGCATGCGTGAAAAAAACTTGAGTTTCATGAAAACAAAGAGAACTGTTTTATCATTTCCATGAACAGTAATTGTCTTCCTTTATTTGCTAATGTTATTTACTTATTGAGTCTCCAAAATAAGTCTTCCCATTATAACGAAAAGTTGTTAAATCACTCGTTTTCTGTAATACATAGAGCATTAAATTTAGTAGCATCCCAAGCTGTAAAACTGCTTGTATTTCCAAAGAGTTTCATCTCTGTTGCTTCTGAACTGCAGAAGTCTGTTCCTTCGCGTGTCTCACTCTGTGGCCTCTTAAACAGCATTTTGTTTTCACGTCTTGAAACGCCAACCAAAATTTTTCTTGGAGAAAATCACATGTTATTTGCCGATGCGCCCGACAAGAAGCGCGACTATGTTCTTTGCACAAGACAATAAGGTTTTTAAATAGTTTCTTCTGCCATATAAGTGATGAGGATTCATAAGTTTACCGACAAATATTACTCTAGTTAGTCTTCATACATGAAAGTATTCAAATGGTTTTCTACGCATTTTATACGCCCACCTATACTAGTATAGATATACATACAGAACCGTTGTTCGTTAAACATTTACTATTGAAAAATTAAACCTTCAATTTTTTAAATTATTATTCATAGATACATAGCAACACATTGAGGCCCTTAAGAAACCTGAGGAGAGTGTGATAGAAGGAGGTGTGAAAGATGAAAAATAATGGATGCGCAGCACTCGATGAACCGATTTCTAACATGTAGATACCAAATGTTTTATCATGAAATATTAATTTCTTGTTATTATATTATTGTTAGCTATTGAAGATTGTTAAATTGTTGCAACCCGTGCGAATGGGATATGTTGCTAATGCTTAAACAAAGGAACCTAAATTCACAATCAACATTTATCACAGGTTCCACCATAGGATACTAAATATGAGCAAATCTAAAGTCGTGGATTTATGCCTTACAAAAAGTGAGATAACTGTTCGATCTGAGCGGAACAAACAACTCTCTACATCAACTGGGTGAGCTACATAGCTCATTTCTTTGTTATTCAACCTAAGAAGCCAAAAGATCATTCTTTTGAGACATTTTAGCTCATGTATATGTCGCGAAAAAAGGATATTTGATACCACAAGAAGAGAATGCATGCCAAATTGCAGCTTCGTACGACAAATAGCCTAGAAATTAGCTTCAGGAGCCACTCAGCTGATCCCGGCCCTATTCTGTGTCAAGTATTAGTCCCAAGGAGGCTGAAAGCCAAATTACATTGCTACTGGGTATAAAGTATTTCCTGGCTCTTTCGCGAAATCGCATTCAAACTTTATATTAAGGAATACAGGAAACCCTTTTATATAGATTTTTGGAAAGAGTGAGAGAAAGTATGAGAGCGTAGCCCTTGTTTTTCCAATTATCCGCAAGTGTATTACTGAAGCTTTGGTGCCTATCCTTAATATTATGGAGATTTGCCTAGTTTGAATAAGTCCACTGATATCCAACACGTACTGGGTACTGTTGGTCATTTCCGCCCGCAAGCCTCCCATGTGTAAGCATGTGTCATTCTACGACAGTGCGATTTTTCCTCCCAATACGACCGTTAGGGACACCAGGGCATGATAAGGTGGAGTTCTATTCCATTGCGTTGTAACATTGAATGAACATGAGCGCAATCAAACTCTCCTCCATTACCGCAAGGAAGTATTTTTGACATAATTATGTTCAGCAACCCGCACTTCAGGTAGCATGATCTCAAGTTTCTTACCCATCTCTGATTTTTTAGATGCAAGGATAGCGACCATCCAGATCACTGATCTAAGAAAAAAACTGGTAGTGCAAAATCTCTCTAAGGGTGGTTGTAGACGAACTTATGACGATAACGGAAAAGGTCGAATATAGATTAGATGGACAAATAGGTCAGAATGATAAGTATAGTTTGGTGGTCGCTCGCATCTCCAAAATATATAACATCAAGTAGTCAATCCATTAGTTAAAATTCAGATTAGTTGGACATATAGGGTGGAAAAACGATAACGGAAAAGGTCCAAAATTTATTTCGAGTATAAAAAGCTGAAGCTCTATTTTAAGCTAAAAAAAAAACTTTTCTTTTCTTATAAATGGGTATTTGATAGGGCATGTGCCCACCGAAAGCGGCGCGGCACTGGACGATACGGTCATTGAAATTTCCACCAACTAACTTAATTTGGTTTTTAACTCTAAACCGATTTCAGCCAGCAACATAAGGGTTTTCAATTTCATAAACTTGCAATTGCAGGAAGCCCCTTAAATGAAGAAGTTGTGGTGAGTGGTGGTGTCTCAGTGGCGGCCGTGGTGGTGTGGGATCACCAGGCGGGGTCGGCGGCCGGCTGGGTTGCGTCTCCTCAACAGCCGGTGCGGTCTGTGTCGCTGCGTTGCAGGACGGGGGCTTGTGCAGCCCGTGGATGCAGCAATTGGCGCACCGGTCGTCGAAGAGAGGCAGGATGAACTGCAGAACCTGGGCTGAAAGCTGTATAGAGATGGACATCACCGCCCTTCCCGTGGTGACCAGCAGCATCACAGTGATGGGGCCGGTGGCCTCGGTGGCGGTGGTCGGGGTTGCGCCCTCGCACGAGCCTCGGCTGTGGCCTCCGGGCAGAGAGGCCTGGAGGAGCTGGCCTTGTTGGTTTGCGTTCCTCTGGTGAAGGCATTTGAGAAATGTAATTTCCTTGTCTTTATGTAGGGTGGTTTGAGGTGTGTCGAATGGAGTGTGATGGTTCGAAGTACAAGTAAACATTACTTGAGGAGTGGAAGAGGTTGTGGAGCGTGTTGATGGCGTAGGTTTGACTCGATCAACGGAGATAGAAGTGGGGTTGCCTGCAGCTTCCCTGTAGGTGATGGTTTTCCCCTCATTAGCTAAAATGGTAAACAGCTCAATGTAAGGAGGAATTAGTGCTGTCCTTGGGGTGTCAACTCGAACGCAGATAGTCATAGCGTGGTGGAGACTGGGTGGCTGGACTTGGGCGTTTTTCTTTAGTAGTCCAGTAAGTGAGAAGTATTATTCTGTCAGAGCACTGACAAACTCTCTAAACATTAAAAATGTAGGTACCCAGCAGCCAATAATACAAATATTTAAAATGAGTCAGGATAATAATTATCATTAGGTGGGAAACAAATGACCCTGTAATGAGGCTTCGTTGTGGGATGCAGGATATCATGAATGAGAACTCCAAGAAGTCTTACATGAGAATGGTATATTTCATGGTCCTCTTGGCTTTTTATATACATGCTGGCCTGGATCCTCCATTTGGAGGACAGCTGATGACGTCCGCGACGCCCGAGGCACTCGGAAGAAAAGCCAGAAACTTGAATGGTTGCCTACTTTATTTTTTACTTTACTTACATGCTGGTCTGGTGAGGGGGGGGGGGGACACCCCCTAGGCCAGATAAGAGTGACAAGTTTCCACGGGTCTGGGTGTATACTACATACCCCAACCAGGATAGCGCTGTAGATCAAGAAAAGAAAGGAATTCACGAGCCATTCATTTCGTACTTGAGACAGCACTACAATACAGAAGCCAGTGCGGGAGAACTCCTGGGACATTGAGGAATCCGTTTGCTGTATGATGAGCAAAAACCTAATGTTTTTGATCAACACTTCACTGTAGTTCGGCTAGATCTCTCCCTAACCAACCCGACAAAGGAGTTTTGGCGATCTCAGTTATTACGATCTCGTAGATATCGAATGCAACCCAATAATATCATCTCGTGCTAAAACAGTACCTACTCGTTCAATGTAGGCAGCAAGTCTTGGGAATTGAACCTACGAATACGTTTTCCTTATTATAATGCCTAGGTACCACTAATGAAACATTTCCACAGTTAACATGAGTAACAAAGTCGAGCAGCAACGTATCTCACTCCACACAATTTATTCCCATCCAAGAACTGGCAACATTGTATTATAATATATTGCATTTTTTGCATTCGTTTTACTAAGTGGCTTCCGTGTAAGTAAAACGTTTGAAATGTTTACCAGCTCAAAAATAGGTAGTTTATTACTATTGAAAGTTAGTTTCGATGCCTCACTGAGTGATCTCGTATTATGTAACACTAATGATTATGTAAAAAAAAAAAAAAAGTGATAGAACTAAACTGGTTGTTGAGATCAGTTTATTTTTAAATGTTACATAACAGTTCGTTTCTAGTTAATCAGTGGGAGATGGTGTTTTTGTTCTTGAAAATTAATGAGCGTTACTCATGGGTGCAAAGAAGGTGTTTTAACTATTTTTAAATGAAAGATGATTCCATTCTAGAAAATTCGATACCATCCGCACGCTCCTACGTTGATTTATTTCTATGATTTCCCAAAGTTTCGCGCAATGGTGACGTCTGTGCACCCCTCCCGCCTCACATTGGGGTGAAATGCGTTTTTTCTGAATGGGAATGTTACAAGCGATTCTTATAGGATTTTGAACTGATTTCGAATACACCCTCTTATACCCAAAAAAATAAATACCAAATATATTTTCTTAGGAAAAAACACGTTTTTCAACATTTTTAGTTATAAGTTATAAGCATACACCCCTTTAGCATCCCTAACAAACAAAAAATTCCCCAACAGAAAAGTGTTAGAGGATTAAATTTTGTCTAGCTTTCCAGCTCTGATGGCAGGCCGGAATTAAGCAGTTTTCTATAGCAAAAGTGGACCAAATCATGCACTAAGATATTGATGAGACATACAAATCATTTCATCAGCAACTCTTATAGGAAATTTCATGCTGAACATAATTATTCTGATCGCGATGAAATCCAGGGTACTGAATAGAGGCATCAACCGAACTTTTTACGTTTTCAAATTTTTCAGAAACCTAACTAGTTGAGAATAATTTTAATGGAACAACTTCTTCACATTTAAATAGCTCCGGCATGGGCAAATCTAAGCAAGATCGGATAACGGGATTTTATAGTTCAAACCGTGAAGTAATGGAATCAGTTTTTTCTTTATGCGAATTTAAGCGATTTACGAAATTAAACCTCAAATTTTAACTATTTCCATCTTTGTACTCGTAGAACAAATAATCGAGCCGACATATTTGTAATTTCATCTCATTCGGAACTCATAATTGCCCCAATCACTTTCAGTCATGATGATGAACAAGGAATAGTTGCCCAATTCTAAAAATATTAGTTTTGTGATACGTCCTCGAAGTACATAGTCATATTTAATAGTCAGTTGTCGCTTATGAGTCTAGCTAATTATGTAAAGTGAAAAATATTGGGCCTGTAGAATTCATGAAGGTCACAATATGTAGGATATTTCCACACAAAAAATGTTCCCCAATGTCCAACTCCCCCTTACACTCGCCCCACTGTGCGCCTGGGCGGGACCCTCCTGTCCAGTGTGACGTCACCAGTGCAGCGAACTTTGAAAAATCAAAGAAACAAACTAGGTACCTACTCAATGTAGGGAAGTGCGGATGGTACCGAATTTTCGGAATGAAATCTATTTCCATTTAAAAATAAACAATTAATACGTGGGTAACGCTCATCAGTCACTGGTGAATCTATCAAGAATGAATACAATATGATACAAATGTCTATTACCGGCCCCTATCGAATATCTATTCAAAACTGAATTCAGAAGCATTTAGATGTCTTTTGTCTAGTCATTGCACTCCGTTACTCAATATATGCTCATCGAGGTCCACTTACATACATTATTAATTCCTATATATATTTTAGTAATTCAAAATAAATTTCATTACTTCAGGTAAAGTGGAGTAGCCGGCGGGTCCGACGTACAACATAAAAATCATACCATAGTACTTAGTTCATTTAAATCTCACTAAATGTCCCCACACGCCAAAATAAGTTAGGTACCTAATACGAGTAGATACCTACGATGTTATCAGTCTCGGGTTGGTGACGAGTTGTATTAAGGTAGCAGGAATAACTTTAACCAGACTAAGTTATAAGATCTTCCTTTTTTCTTTTTTTTTTCAAAAAATTGAATCTTTCTTTTGAATCACATTTCAAGTATAGAACAGTCCTATTTGTACATCACATCTCAATAAAACCAATGAAATCCCAACGCGCAACAGTAATTGACATCATCAGCACTACTTTCGACTCACCATCCTACAAAATTTTCAACTCCACCGTGGCCCAAAGTTACATAACAACCAGGGTGGCCCCCAACTGGAAAAGTGAGGGAATTCTGCAAAAACCACCAAATGACAGGGGATTTCTCAAATGAAAACTTGGTGCAATAATTTAAAGCGTTTTTAGGTACCTATATTATAACTTATAAACAATCAAACGTCAATAGCTTACTTCATCATACTAGGTACATATTATTTCATAGGTGAGTTAAATACGAATGACATAAATTTTTTTCAAGAGTTGTGGTTAAACTGTTAAAAAGTAACAACGCTGCACGCACATAAAAAGCGAATGGATATGCCACTGACTTCCCTGGTAACTGCATCGCCAAGAGTAAACCATTTGAGAGAAAAATCAACTGAGTATTGAACTAGGGAGAAAAAACCCAGCAGAGTAGTGGATTGATCCAGTAAGAGTCCCAAAACTAGCTTGAATACCTAAGCTAGGACTCCTCAGGAGGGTTAAGAGCCCATTGAGATGTGGAGTCATGTGTTTAAATTCTCAGAGCAACTTTCCAACGAACGGTTTTTGTAGGAAGGGAAATCAGGAAGTTATACTCTCTCTGACAACGATTGGTAGTAGGTGAATAAAAGCGTGACATTTTTTGCTGTCGGACGAAAATTTGGAATTATCCCCAGAGCTAAGAAATCCATGTAAGGAAAAATGTACTTCAACAAATAGCTTCAGATCACAAATTGAGAGAACATGAAATATTAAATAAAAATTCATGCAGCTTGATAGTATGGGTGAATTTTCGTAAAATAATCTATTACATTTAGGTTAAATTGTTGTGATATTTGAGCTCCTCGAGGGCAATGAAGTTGTTAAATATAAGTAGACTCTATATAAGTAGTCTGTTGGCTTTTTCTTAAAATTATACGATTTTCGTTTTAGAAGCATTAAAGGTACAATAAAATGACGAGAAAACAAAAAAAAAACAATTTTGAATTTGATATTTTTTGTCAGGGAAATCTGAAGTTCGGTCAGGGAAAAGTCAGGGAAATAAAAAATTTCCATTTGGGGGCCACCCTGAAAACACGTTTTTTCGACTTTACGCCCTTCATTCCCCGTTTTTCATCTTGAAATTCAAAATTTCTGAGGTTTGTTGCACAACTAAACTAAATTTGGGATCGAACAAAGAAAGAATCTCGAAATTCGGTTGAAAATTGTGGCCTGGGCAACATCGACAAAATTTGACACACACACTCATACACATACGTACACACACACACAGACACAAACCAGTGGTTTTTTCACGGATTTGGTCTTAGAATGGTCTGAAACAGATATGTATGCGGTTATTTATTTTTTATTTTCTCATGCTTGGGTTGTCCCCAACCCCCCTGGATCAATTCAAATGGGCGTCCCTCTTATTAACGAAGCCTTGACTATAAGACCTAGCTTCAGAGGGTCGTCCTCAAAATGTACTTGTATTTCATTAATATTTACTCAAAAATTGAAAAGAAAAATATATATTTAAGAAAAACTAAAAATCCAAAATCTTTTTTGAATTGCAGAAAATCATTTATACTTAACGAGTTTTTTCCCCCGTAAATTAGCAATGATCAATGTATTTGCGCTCAGAGTGCTCAAATGTCAAAACATCTTAACATGAATATAATACGATATTTTTAACACCGTTGTTTATGATTATTTTTAAAAGTGGTTTTGGGCGTGACAAGGACTTACCGCAGACAGACATCAGACAGATAGACACGGAACCAAAGTTGATCAGTAATCTCAGAAACGCTAATGGAAATAGTGATTTTGGAGGGACAAATTTTTTCGGCTTCTCTTCGGTATTGAGGAAGCCAAATTGTGAAGTATACAGCTTTTATGGATGAACCATTGTTTAATTCCTTGAAAAACATGGAAAGTGAGATAGCCCTAGAAAGAAAACACCATCTTCCGTATCATAACAAAACCCGTAGAGCTTATACAATTTTCATTGTAATAAAAATGTTCGAAAATGTTAATTTTCTGCGAAATGGAAAATTGAATTCTGTTTGCGTAGTAATTCCTGTAGAAAGATGATACTGACTAGCGAATTAAAGTCTTACCTTTTAATTAATCAGATTCTATATATCGTTTCACGTTTTTCGAAAATACCGTTGTGAGGTGGCTGACTATTGATCGGAAACCGAAACGATGTTGTTAAAGTTTTTGGTAAATACGTTACCATAGATAAAGATAATTTTTCAAAATTAGCAAGATACTCATGATATTAATTAAAAAATAAATAATGATTAGGTACCTACATTCTACATTATCCAAACGAGTTTGAGAAACGATGGAACTGTATTGAAAAAATGGAGACCCTACTTCTACAATTTCTAATTGTATTCAATTTGTGTTTAGTTTTTTAACATTAATCATGTTTTACGAACTGCGTCATAATATATTTTTCGGATTAGGTAGGTAGGTAGGTACCTACCCATTATTACATAAAGAGTACCTATCTAAAGAAGTGGAAGTGTGCGTGATTGTATGGGTTTATATTTATAAACAAATGTACAAAATACAGTTAAATTGATTTATTTAAGTGATAATATAAACTATGTAATATACTACATGAAAATATTAATACGAGTACATGAATAGATAAAAGATTATTATTCGTAGGTAGGAAAATATGTAATTATATCAAAATATTAAAGGGTATTGATATTTTTTATACGATACTTGTCAATTCTGGAAGACATGAGAATTCCGATAATATTTAAAAAATAAATAAAATGAAACACCCATGTAATTTCAAAAACGCTGCCACGAAATTCAACTACTCAAATCCATTGTAGGACGCTTCAAAAAATATTAACACGAGCCAGTAAGTTATGCGAAAATAACTTGATGAGCTCAGGGACCAACATCTGCCTACAATGATCATAGGAAAGAGTTTCTGACAAAGAATATATTGATATATTCAAGCAGCGAATTGTGTGGAATTGGTGTTTGGAGGTACGCGAATTTTCTGTTTGGAGGTACTTTATTTTATTGACCATTAGAATTGATATTTTCACAATATATAAAAATGATTAATGATTAGTAGGTACCTTATCTGTGTCCGTTTAAAGGAGGATACAGTTTTTTTAAAAGAATTTCACATCGAACTATATATATATAAATACATATAATTTTTTCTAAGAGAAAAAATTAGAAACGTCCTTATCGTACCTACCTACCTAGTTTAATATCAACCAATAGTTTTCGTGATTGTTGTATTTGGGCCTAGAATTTTGAAATATTTACTTAAGAGGAGTACATGTAGGAGATAAGATAGGAGAATTAATGTAAGTTAGAGGTACGAAGATAACAACATAAAGACAATTGTTGAAGAAAATATTGAGTGCTTGTCCCTTTAAACAATGTTGGTAGGTGCCTAGTTATTCTTAAACTATTAAAATACCTATTACGTTTTTAATTTACTCATAGAAAGCTGGTTCCCAACGGTGGACTCAATATAGTATGGTATAGGTAATACGATCTATACCTTTAAAATCTATAATTCAATTCCTCTAAGGTTACCTAACAATAACTGGTCTAAATATCTGAGTTTCCATCAAATGCTAGTTGTGAAAAATGGCAACTCGTAACTATACGAATAAAATTATTTCTACTCTCATAGGATTCTAGGCCCATTTAAAACAAAAAGTAATAATTCGGTAAATGATAAACTTGCAATTGCTTCAATATATTTGTACATGAACTACATAGAGATTAATTTTCAGTTTTTAAATTGTTGAAATAGTTTTCTACAAGTTTTCAATTGTATAGTGAGACACTGGGTGTGTAAAACGTTTTTAGTGGGGCAGGTATTTGACTCTACTGTCGCTTATAGGGGCCAAAATAACCTCAAAAGGTGGTGGAAATTGAAAAAAATGAAAACACATCTAGTCCGGCTCATTTTTCTGGGTTTGTTTACTAACATATTTGTAAATCTTGTGCTGTTGATTGTTTTGACGGTTGAAGGCGCGAGATGGGAGGAAGACAGGTAATCATACCTTTTGGAGTCGCCTGAATCCCTCTGTCCGTAAACAGCCATTGTCCTGTTTGTTGTATTCTAATATTTCAAATCCCGCCATGGCTGATTGTCCATGTGCAGACATCATCATGGAACACTTTATCACAAAACATTGCATACTTGGATTTTTAGTAGTGGTAAAAACACCGTAAAACCTTGGAAAACCTTGAATAACAACAATTTTAAAATATATAGGGGTTGAGGGGGAAGATATTTAGGCCACTTCCAGTGTACAATACTTAATGAGTTACAACAAGTTTCGCCTGGAGTGGCATCATCAGGTACTAAAAATAACAAAGAAAAACATAAAATACAATATGACCTCGTCGATAGGTGGATATACTTTCTAGATCACTAACAGTTATTCTGAGAGGCTTACTGTTGGAATTTCAGAAGAAGGAAATTATTATTTTCCATTCAATTAAATAGCCGTCGTATCATTTTTCCCTGCACTACTACCCTGGAGGTATTTTTTTCCAGGCCCACATCGAATACTGTAAGTATTCACAGTAAATATAAGGTTTGAAGCAGATACTAAGGCTAGGGCAAAGCTAACATCTAGCATAAGCTACTTGTATCTTGGTATTACCCAGCCAAAGGAAAATATAGTTTGAAGGCAGATCAGACCTATAACAGGAGACACCAAGCTATTACTGCTAAAAGGCGTTGTTAAATACCAACTTTTTGAGAGAATAATTACAATTGAATAGAGAGGAAACATACACATCAGATTTGCAATGAAAGTCAGGTAGATTATCTTCCCCTTCAACCCCTACATACACTCAATTAGAGATGGCTACCACCACAGAAGCTACAATTAAGCAAAGAAAATTTTTGAAAACGTTTATTCATCGTGATGGCGCGGTTTTCGGTGAAGTTCTGCATACTGTGGCAATCCTAGTTAATGAATCTCAATAACGTGCAAATAGTAGATTTTTGATCATATTTTAAGTGCTGTAGGTATGAAAATGGGTTTTTGAAATTTTGATGACAGAGACATCGTGGGTATTGTTTCCCATATAATTTTTGACGCAGAATCGATTGCGAAGGGCCCCAGAACGTTTACCCTACACCCATGGGTGCTAGGGGTGAAAAATGGGGTGAAAAAACTCGTCGCGAGTGTTTAGTTCGTATCGTACGAACTGTTCAGAAATCACAATCACTCGACTCACCAACAGGGGTATTTTGCTAACTTCGGTGTGGTATTTCTACGCTTTTGGGGTAATTCTGGCAGAAATAAACAACTTGTATCTAATTTATTAGGTTCCAACTTTTTTTTATTTTTATTATTACTGAATTAACTGAGAAACCCCGTCTAAAACAGTGTGAATGTAGATTAAAATAACTTACGACCACAAAACCTATGTTCAAAGAACATAATTTCTCCACCCAAGTCCAAGGAATAATTTCCACCACCTTTTCCGTCCATTGGCCCCTATATAATATATGGGCGTCGGTATTACGTTCAACTATGTTCCAAAAGTCCATTACAAAAAGTAGAAACCAATAACTGCACTGTGGTTTTTGAGAATTAATTTGAAGAATGTCTGTAAAATGTTCTCTATTGTGTTGAGACTAGACTACTTCCACCTTGAGCCAAATGCAATATACCAAATAATTGGAATTTCTTTAGTTAAGGGCTGTAATGATGACATGCGTTAGGACAGACTCTCAGGCATTGTAATGTTCAATTGATTGATGATATATAATGAACACAGATGATACATTAACATCGTTACATAACTATTTAAAATTATTTTTGGCTGATGCATTAATAGTGACATTCAGTTACCTATGTAATTAACGTAATTTTTGGTTTATTATTTTCAATAATGAACCTTTGTAATGGACCAAGAAGAAAAAATGTGTTAACCCCCTATAATTTTTTGGTGCGTTTCATGGTGCGTAGAATCCAAAAATCGAATTGAGAAAATCCGTCCGTTCGAAGCTATTCTCCGAAACTACTGGGCCAAACTTTATGAAATTTGGCTCAAAAATCATACTTCGGCCAGGGGTGTGACAGTAACATCGGCATCACGTTCGAATAACCCTAAAGGGTAGACTTTAAGGGCTGAAATACTAAAATCTCGAAAATCGATCTCGAAAACTGTCAACATAACACATAATTTTTTTATTTTTTTTATTTTTTCCATGTAGAGATATCCTCCCAAAGAATGAAATAAAGCTACCCGGGTAGCTGTTCGTTCGTCCATTTGTTTTTCCCAAGGGCTTAAACATTGACAAGAAAAAAATACACCAACGCGAGAGTGAACCGCAACTGGTAAAAATCGAATTGAATTCTACGACGATTGATCAGCTGATATAATTCGAAAGGAATTCTCACTTAACGAAATCGAGTGTATTATAACTTCTGTCGCTTATTGATGGACTTGTGAAGCGTAGGTAGGTGATTTATTTTACCTCATTAATTTTCAGTTGGCAAGTCAGCATTTGTTACCATCTCTCTCTCTTGAAACGTAAACCATCTACAATACAATTAAAAATTATAGAGGGGCTCTGATCAGCTTTGGGACCTCTGAGGCTAATTCCTTTTCTAATCCACTGACGGTGCTGAAATTTAAGATTAAGCTCCTTTGATACACCTCGAAAACATTTACGAGACACGGTGGCGCACTGATCAGCTGAGAGGCCTAACAGGGTAATTTCTTTCCTTGTTGACTTACGCTTATGAAATTCTAAAAGAAGCGTTTCTGGAACACGTAGAAAACATTTGCAAGATGTGGGGACAGACTGATCAGCTGAGGGACCTCAAAGACTAATTCCTGTCTCGGTCGCTACGGTGCTGAAATTTTTAATAGAGCGCCTTCGAAAACAATGATACTAAATGCGGAAGACAACTTATTTATCATCCGAAGGTCCTCTGAGACTGATTTGTTTTCTCATCAACCTTCTGAAATACATTAATTGTATTTTTATTTTTTTTATTAAGGTTTAAGCCGCACCTCAACCAGAAGGGTCATTAGCGGCACTGAACAAGTTGTCCAAAGGGACACTGGAAGTGGCACGATTCTAAGGGGAGCCATGCTGCCATCCCTGACTAAAAAGGACCGCCATCATGAACTCCACCGGCAACTCGGAGGGGATACACAAATTGTAATTGAGGATTCTGTGAGCAAAAAAAGTAACATTTTAAAATTAATATACTGTGTATGCAACCCTTCTACATGACTTTGTCATAAATCGTTTTGTTTCTTAAATCTACTAAAAAGCGTAAAATTGTTGGGTCTTGGGGCTGTAATGGAGAGAACCCGTAAGGAGACGAGAAGCCCCGAGTTTCGACAGTAGGTAAATGCACTATAAACAGAGTTTAACAAATTATACACCAGTGATCTGCGTAGAAGATCTGTCTAATACGGAAATAATAAACATTTGTGTAATAATTTGCAGCTTTTTTTTAACTGCTTCACAAAATCGGTTTGTTTTTCCTCTTTTCAGTCTCGTTCGATGAAACTCACCTTCAAGTTTCAAGGGTGTTCATTTCGCACAGATATAAACATCCCGCTGTAGTCCTCTGATTTACAAAAACACTGCAAATTATTACACAAAGTTTCATTATTTTTGTATTGGATTACCCATTCTACTCAAAACACTTGTTTACAATTATAGATTATTATCTAAGTAGTATACATTATCTCAGTATAAAACTACCCAGGCGTAGACTACTACGCGGAGAAATTAGTTACCTAAATTAAGTAACACACCTCATTTTACTAGTCCTTCAGTATTTAACAAGAGCTGACCTGCCAACTGAAAATTAATGAGGTAAAATCAATCACCTATCTAAGCTTCACCAGTCCATCTATAAGTTAAATTGTGCCTACCGTTTAGAGTTGATCAAAAGTGATGCCGATGTTACTGGCACATTCCCGGCCGAAGTATGATTTTTGAGCCAAATTTCATAGAGTTTGGTCCAATTGTTTCAGGGAAAAAATTCAAACAGCGGACGGACGGATTTTTTTTCCGATTTTTGGATTCTACGCATCTTGAAACTTGAACCAACGAATTTTGAGATGGGGGTTAATTTTTTCTTGGTCAATTACAAAAGTTTATTATTGAAAATAATAAACAGAAAACTTGGAGCAGAAAAAGGACCCAAGATAAAAATTCTTAGAAAGTTTTACCCGGCTAAAGGTTTGCTTTGTCACTTGAATAAATTAATGTTAAATTCATCAGTTAACGTCGGTTAAATCAGGAATCGATTACACGGGAATAATATTAACAACTCCAACTCGTTTTCCAATATCCTCGTATATAGGGTGTGTACGTACGTACAAAACAGATCTGAAGTAAGCCAGGAGTTTATGAGCTCATTTCCGATCTTAAATGCCTCTTAACGATTTTGTGTTATCCTAAAACCAATAATCCTAAAACCAATTTAGGATTATTATTATTCTTACTTGGCAATTAATTAATTTTTTTTTTTTTTTTCCAATTGAGAATTTCAAGTAAAAAGAAATTCTTAACTACCAATTTCATGGTAAATAAACCCGTTATAAATGATATTCTGCAATTCAATTTTTTATAAAGCTTTTTCCCAGTTTTTATCTATTACTCGGTAAATATTAACGCAATTTAAACACATTTTTCAGCATACATTTTTGAATTAATTTTTTAATGTTCTAGTTCATTGTTAATAAATTTCTTTTGAATAAATTTTGCTTAAAAAAAATGTATAAATTTAACAATTGTTAGCCGTTTTTAGCCATTGTTAGTGATTTACAAGGATTTTTCCTCGTTGATTTCTTATTCACGCATGCGCAGAAGCAAATATTGTTATTGATATCTTGAAATTGATATGAAACGCTTGAATCGTCTTCTGCCGACTATCTCTCAGATTTGAGCGAAATCGGTCAACTAGGACGTGAAAAAAATTATTCTTGGTGGAATTTACGGTTGTGCATGCGCAGAATGAAGTATTGAGATGGGAACAATGTAACTGATAGGGGGCCGTCTATTCGTCTACACCATAGCCCGCACATTTCCTAAAAATTGAATCAAAATCGGATGAAAACTGTGGAAATTAAGCTCGTTACAAAGATTTGAGGATACCTACAAGACAAGACACACACACACACACACACGCATAGACGGAACGAAAGTTATTCAGAATGAATTAAAACATAAAATTGGAATGGGAATTTTGATTTTAAAGTAAAAAAATTGACTTCTCCCAAGTGAAAGCCATGCTTCCGTTACCTATATGTGGAACGGAAGGGTCAGTACAAATATTTTCAAATTTTAAAAATGCAGATAATTCCACCAAAATGTGCTCACTATGCATTGGACTTTCAAATAATTTTTGTTTGTTTCGCTAGTCCGTTTTTAAACAAAATACCAATTTTTCGTTTATTTTCACATAGTTGTCGAAAAAAATGTTACCTGATTTTCTGGTCAAAGTTACCAATACCTACCTTTAGCGAAATATCAGCATCTCATGAAATTGAAGTTCACAATGCATCTAAGCAGGATTTAATAGTTCACTCATCTCCTCTTCTTACTTTTTTCATATGAAATATGACTTGATATTTTATCGCATTTGGATATACTAGAATTTATAAGTATCAACAAGTTTCTAATACCTCATCAGATTTTACAGTACATGCAAAGGATTTGAATAAAGCAATGTAAAAATATGAAACAATTTATAGATAGAAACAAATACTAAAAGTCAGATTATATACCTATATAATATAAGACCTATGTAATATATGAAGATAATGTATCTATCACCGAGAATATTACTAGAAGAAACCAAGATATCGTCCAACAGTGCGATTAATGTTTTCAATGGCAAAGCCACACCGAGTATAAAGTCCATATTGGAAAAAAAACTATTTGAATATTTGTCATAGAAATGTGAATAGCTCTCAGCTAGTGGTAAGTACGGTAGATTGGCGTTCCAGGGCGCAAAGTTCCATTTGAGAAAAAGCCTATAGATTACTTAGAAATTACTTTCTCTCGTTCACACAACTGCCTAAAATAAAAATATCGTTTCCAAAAGATTTTTGAACTGTATCATTATACCGATATTATTTTTGGCGGTTTCGTCAAAAAGCAACACTGGCACCATCTGTCGATATTTCTAAAATAATACGTTGCACAATTATGTGCTCATTGTACGGGAGAGATGATTTTAATAAAATATAATCGATGATTGCGTTTCTTCTATATCGTACGTACCTACCCACATATCTACTTAGGGCCAGAGGTGCAAAACCAATAAATTGAAGGATGCTGGGGAAAAACGACTTCAGTCCACTTTTCCCTAAAAATGAGCTTGTGGTGCCATCTAGTAGCACAATGAGAGTACTATAACATACAATAACCAACAAATGGAAATTATGACTTGAGTCCTTGGAAATACACTAAAAGGATTTACCGTACTGCGGAAAACGACATGAGTCCGAGCGTGCCTTGGGAAGAACGGCCTCAGTCCCGGCTTCAGTGTCTGTCTCGCTCAACGACTCCGTGAATCACTGCAACGTAGTGAGTTATAACGAATACCATTGCTTCCATTGTTTCATATCAGTAGGTTTACCTATTAGGTATCTCTATTTCAATCTTGCTTCTAGTGCCGAACTTTTTGCGCGTTTTTTCTTTCGTACGGTGTATTTGCGAAGTTGATCATTGAACATGGACAGTGACTTATCGGAGTCTAGTGAAGAACAGCCGGTAGGGAATACCTGGCCTATAAGGATGCTGAAATTTGAAAATGAACACCCTAATAGGATTTTTCACAAGGTAACATTTTCGGGCATGTACCAACAATATCCAATAGTGAAGAAAAAAATGAATCGAAAGAATCAGAGGGGTGCGGTTACGTTGACAAAATTATACCCCTCACAACTACCCATCAAGAAGGCCAAATGGGACGATTTGCAGCACCTGAAAACATTCCTTGAAAGACCTGAGTCCAGACTTCTACCAAAAATTGACATACATCAACCAACAGGAAGAAAGTGACGATGATTACATGGACGATCCACTGATAGACGGATGATTCAAGGGAAAAATGGAATGAGTCCTTGATTTTTTGCGCAAGATGTTAAAATTTAGTGTAATTTGTATTGAAAAAGTAATTTCAATCTTACAGTCTGTTTATAAACATGTTTATGATTTTAATAATGATTTTTTTTCTTCAAGTACCGGAACCATGTTACGAGTAGGGAAACTTTGAATTTGATTTTTCTCAAAATCACCTAGAGTGGACCGAGGTCGTTATTCCCCTGCGACCTTCAATTTAAAACTCACTCAACGTTTAAACTGCAATTTCAAAGGAGAATATAGTTTATGCCAGGTGTACAAGCTCTGAAACGTCGCTCATTATAAGACCTAAGCTCTGCTTAAAGTTTAGCGGCCGTCGAAAGCCGTTTAAAATCAGTTCTATGGGGTTTTAGTGGAGAATTTGACAAAATCAGGCTAGTGTTAATCAAAATTTTCGAAATTTTTGTTCACTGAATATATATTTATATATGAAAAAGCGTTAAACTCTGGGATTCGTTTTAGAATGTCTCAAACCGGATTTCAATGGGGAAAAAAATGTTTTTCTCGAAAATTTTTAATTTAAAATTTTTGGAGCCATTGCAATAGCGTCATTTTCTACGAAAATTTGCTAATAATTATTGCAATATTCCAAATATGACACACATAAATAAATGACTTGATAAAATCTTAGTTATTGTAAGTACAAGTTTCATTAAATTAAATAAATCAGAAAAAATAGAATATAATGTAAAATATATTATATTTAATAAAGTGATGCGAAGAAAAGAAAAATGGGAGGACAATAAATTTTATTCGTTATTAAAGCGTTCCTTTATGGTAGACAAGAATTGACCAAGAGTGGGCAACTTGCGCACCGAAACAGGTAGCGCGTTCCAGAATTTAGCCCCTGCTGCCTCAAATGCATGCCAAAAGTCGTGCTTCGGTGAGGGCGCACAAGTAGGCACATGATCTGCTGGATGCTGCTCGACGAGTTAGATTGCAAATAAGGTGTTAGCTATCCATAAACTATTTGAAATACCTAGAGTTTTAAGGACACGGATTTTGTATAACACAAGAATTGGGTGGCTAAGGAGATGGAATCCTGCAGTCGAGTGTCGGCGCTTGATCCCGCGAGCATGGCGCACACAAACATTATGAGCAACTTTAAGCTTATTGCTGAGGGTTGAAGATATCCCTGTAGAGAACGCGGTGGAACAATATAAGAAATGGGGAATAAAGAGCCAATGCAAACTAAGACTAGATGTACATAAATACAGATCAGACAACACAGTTTGTAGTAGAGCTCAGCGGCTCCCAGGTACAACAACAGGGATCGGACCTTGTCTGGTCTAGATAAAACGTCAACCCACTGAGGGGGCTGATCTTGTACTCAGAGTTTCACAAGGGCTGGGCAGTCCTCCAGAAAGTGGCGGATGGACAGATCACCCCCACACCTCCCACACACAACATCTCGAGCTTATGCACTAAGCAGGTGTCTGTGAGACGGGTTTGGCCAGTGGCAACCAGGTTGACCACTATTCGATCCCTCCTTGGAAGTAGGGTTATGAAAGGGCCCACCGGGCTCAAGTCCTGAAGGACACCACGCAGACCAGTGACCTCACCCTGCCATTGCTCAAGCCAGATGGAATTGGCTTTATGTTGCATGCAGATTTGATCGTCTAAGCGTATAGGCAACATATCAATGGAGTTATCACCAATGCCTCTCCTTGCAAGGGCATCTGCACACTCATGCCATGAATAAACACATGGCTCGTTACTCACATAAAAGTGATGGTTGAGCCCAATGTCGTGGCTTGGTGTAGCATCACCAGAATATGAGTCCCTAATCGCCTCGATGGTACTTTGGTGAGTTGCTACAAATCACATAACTCCCAACTCCAAGACATTGGTAGTGTCGAACGGCCAGTGTCACTGCCCACAGCTCTGCTGTGAACACAGACACAACTAGTGGTAGGCGTCTAGTGACTTGGAAGTTGGGGCTCCTTAGAGCCAAGGCCAACACCATCAGGTGTCTTTGAGCCATCAGTGAATAGAAGAGTGTGTCCAGCATATCGCTGGATTGCCTGTGTAGCGACATCTGAGGATGTGTGGGGGTGTATTGCCATTGACCCAACCCTCATTCAAAGGTCAACACGCATCCCAGACAAGGTCCAGGGGGCACCTCATATGGAACCAGAGGGTATCTCTCTATGCTATCCCACCTAGTGAGCTCCTGAACACGAATACCCAATGGGCGAGTTCGTGTTTAGGGCCTGGAATATGTCTCATACAGGGAGGGTAGGGTGACCACTTCATGCAGGGGGTGCCCTGGGAAATAGCGCAATCGCTCTGCATAGCGAAGTGCTAGCAGATTTTGCCGAATTTTGAGTGGCTGACTATAACCAAGCACGTGAAGAATCACTTTGCTTTAAATTTATTTGCGTTTTCAATCATTCTTGTACTATGAATGATTGGTTTAATGAAGACCACTCATCGTTCTGAATCATCGAAGCACGTTTGGAGTGTCACACGTTCCGAACCGGGTTCAGATTGGCTCTCATCCCATTCTGTTCAGAACACTGTTTTGAGAACCGCATTCAGAGCGGTCTGTTCGAACAAACCTTAATACTTTTCATAACTCATAGTGAGGCGAACGTAATTTTTTCATATATTTCATTATACCAAAACCATTCGCTACTTGCTTGAAAGTTCTGAATGGGGCTCCGAACTAACAAGGTCGGCCGCAAGGCGTGGTGGGGGGCGATTGTCCTAAGGAGCATGGAGGTGGACGTGACTTTCCCCTTGTTGTTACCTAGCGTCACCCCTTTTTGCTCTACATTTCGTTCGCCTTACCCTCAATCTCATCAATACTGGTCAAAAATGAGAATTATATTATTAATAAATGAATTATTATATAAAAGACAAAAAACTGACAAAACAACAACAGGGTGGCCCCCAACTGGAGAAGTAAGGAAAAACCTGGAATTGTAAGGGAATTCTTAGCGTCCGGAAAAGTCAGGGAATTTTGCAAAAACCACCAAATGTCAGGGAATTTCTTAAATGAAAACTTGGTGTAATAATTTAAAGCGTTTTTAGATGTATTATAACTCCTAAACAATCAAACTTCAATAGCGTACAATATCATACTAGGTATATTTTCTTTCATAATTGTAATTAATTGTAATTAATTTATTGGCATATAGGACATTTGTCCCACCTCGCATGCCAAGTTTGTCAGAATAGGCGACAAAGAATACAAAAACAAGGAACAATATAAATTAAAACTAAAGCCAGAAGGGCATCTAAATTTAAAGCCTGAAGGGCAACTTAGATTAAAGGAAGATAATTCATAAAGAAATATATATATGGGAAAATTAGTAGACATAAGTACGGGATAAAAATAGTAAAAAAAAGAGAAAAAAAAACTAGAATTTTCAGATGTAATAAAATACTGACAAGTAAGGGGAAGAGAGAAGGAGAAGAAGGGAAGAGAGGGAGATATGAAGAGTGAAAGGGATAGATATCGAAAGTAGAAAGAGAGAGAAAGAGGAAGGAGTTTAATGCTCAGTGAGGAAGTGGCGCACAACAGCAGACCTGAACGCACCAAGGGAGGGAGCACACCGCACCGAAACTGGAAGGGAATTCCATAGCCTCGCTCCTGCAATGGAAACTGACCTAGCCATGGGCATGCTAAAGTGCCGTTTAATAGCAATGTTGTTGGCTCTATCAGAACTGCCCGGTGGAAAAAGGGAATTGACAAAATTTGGTAAGCAACCCTTTGTTGCTTTATAGATGATGCACAAAGAAAGAACATTAATGTAAGTAATGATATCCATACCCAAGAGGCGATTTACGTAAGGAGAGATGTGTCCTTGGGATTTGAGGTGAAATACATATCGGGTGCAGGTATTGAAGAGGACTCGGAGACGTTTCAGAGAGTTGAAGTCAAGGGACCAGATGAAAAGTATAGAGCAATAGGTGAAGTGTGGGAGAAGAAGTGTCTGAAATAGCTTGAGGCGCACATGGAAAGGGGTACAGAAGGCCAAGTTGCGAAGGGAGTGAAGAGATGAGAGGACGGATCTAGAGATCTTGGCCACCTGATCCTTCCAGGTGAGAGTGGAGTTGATGATTACACCCAGGTTACGTACGGATAAAAAATATGGTATGGTTGTATTATTGATAAGGATAGGTGGGAGAGAGCTGGTAGTAATGTGCTGCTTATAGATTACGATCGCTTGACTTTTTTGGGGATTCAGGATAAGGCCGTTGCTTATACACCAGTTGTGAACTGAGGAAAGGTCGTCATTTACAAGAGAAATTGAATGGGAGAGTGAAGGAGGATCAGTGGGGCTGTGTCTGTAAATTTGGGTATCATCTGCATAGAGATGAAATAAACAATTGTGAATAGTACGAGGCATGTCATTGATGAAAGTGGAAAACAAAAATGGAGCTAAAACTGAACCCTGGGGAACACCATCTTTTATGGGAAGGAGTTTGGAGGACGATCCATTCAGGGACACAAACTGAGTACGCCCAGTCAGATAGGACAGCATCAGAGAGCATGCGCTCGAAGAAAAGTTAAAAAATTTGGCCAGTTTTTCTATGAGAAGGGAATGATTTATGGATCCAAAGGCATTCGTAAGGTCCAGTAAGACAAGGATAGTACACTGCCCATCCTCAATGGCGTCCCTCACGTCCTCAGTCACTTTCACTAATACTGATTCACAATTATGACGTGGTCTAAAGCCAGATTGAAATGGAGTGAATAAATTACGTTCAAAAACAAAGGCGGACATCTGTTCAAGAAGAACGTGCTCGAATGCTTTTGACGTTGCTGGGAGGATGCTGATAGGCCTTAGGTCCTCAATCAGTTCGACAGAGGACTTTTTTGGGGTTGGTATAACTTGTGCATTCTTCCATTCACTCGGAAAACTGGAACTGGTAATGGCGAAGTTAAAAATATGGAGGAAATATGGGGCAGTTATGTTAAAGCTTTTAATTATTAGTGAAAGTGGGATAAGATCAGATCCTATGGCTTGAGAATGGATTCTAGAGAATGCCTTGAATATATCAGGTAAGGTTAAACAGCTGAATGAAAAGGAGTCAGAGGAAGAAAGGGAAGCCACAATTTTCACTGAGGGGCAAGGAGAAGAGGAAGAACTGAAGTAGTCATTCAAGTGATCAGGGCTGAAGTGAATCGGTTGGGCATCATGAGAACTTAGTCCAGTCTTTTTTATTCTGGACCACAGTTGTTTGACAGGTAAGTCTGGGGAGAGTAAGTTTTCAAAGTATAATCGCTTAGCACGTCTAACAGCGGATTTAGCTTTGTTTCGGAGTTGTTTGAAAATTGTGTAGTCACTGGGGTCATGTGAGCGCCGCCACCGAGAGTAAGCAGCATCCCTAGCTTTCAAAAGGGAGTGTAAAGTAGGAGTAAACCAGGGGGTGCAAGGATGGCGAACTCTAACTTTTTTAAGGGGAGCGAGAGAATCAAGAATGGTTAATAAGTTGTAGTTTAGGATACGGACCATATCATTGACGTCCACACAATGCATGATGCTATCCCAATCCAGAGAAAGAGCAATCCTATCCACATCCACCTGAGAAATCAGTCTAAGATTGCGCACATGAATGAAATGCGGTTTGAGCTTGAATTTACTTAACCGTATGCAGCAAAGGAGAGCACGGTGATGGGATACTGCAGGAGTAGGGTAGGATTTGAATAACTTCACTGATGCAGCATTTTTCACAAGAAAATGATCAATACTTGTGGCAGAGTCACTAAGAATGTGTGTAGGACCTGACTCAAGTAAATTCAAGCCAAGCATGTTACACACTTCCTGCAATTTCTCGGAGTTAGGCGAGTGACGATTGGTGTCAATGTTAAAGTCGCCAGCTATTATGCTGTTTTCATACTGGTAAATAAAGTCTCCTAGAATGGATTCCAAAATGGTTATATCAGAAGGAGGATTTGGGGGTCTGTATAAAGCGCATAATAATATGGGAGATCTGGCTGGACGGGCTTCAATGATTAAGTATTCAAGAATGGATTCCTTAGGAGATTTACATAGTATCTTGAATTTAATACCGATACGAAGGTAGATGGCAACACCACCAGAATTCTTGCGAGCTCTATCATGTCTGATGAGCTGGAATCCGGGAATAGCCACTGAATTGGAGCGAATGGAGGGTTTGAGCCAAGTCTCAGATATTACTATAGCCTGAACTTGATTTTCACCAATGTAATATTTTATATCCTCAATATGACAGGGCAGACTTTGAGCGTTAAAGTACAAGACTGGGAAAGTATTAGGAGTTGAGTGTATGTCACGCTCGATACAATGTTCAACTGTGATAAAAGGAGGAGCATCAACATTTAACTGCGAGGCATGCGGCAAAGAGATAACAGAATCGTCAGCATTGTGAGAGATACGCAGAAGCGAGGAATCAGGACTACCCTCCATGAGGAGCAATAGCGCCCACCACCCCAGCACGACCAGGCACCGAAAGAGCACACCATACAACCAAACCGAGCAAGAATGAGAAAAGAAAAGAAGAAATGAGAGAGAAGGTAGAAATAAATTTAAAATTAAAAAAAATAAAAAAGAGGGAAGAAGAAAAGAAGAGAGAGAAATGGTAAAAGAGAAGGAAGAGAGCACTGAAGTTCAGCAAAAGGGCTGTAGAGTGCATCTAAGTACTTTTTCAATAAGGCAGCGCGAGGGGCGTCCCCAGAAACCAAGTGAACATAATGATATGGAAAATCAATAGTGTGTTATCCAACACAGGGCTTGCAGAAGAGTTAGTCTTCAGAAGAGATACGAGAAAGGAAAAGAGAGAAAACAAAAAAAAAAAAAACCCAAAAATAACGTTGAAGATACTTAATAGTGATAAAGAAAGTATTGGAAAGAGGGAAGAATACGATTAACCTAAATAGGTACGGATGCAAATAGGTAAGCAACTAGGTACCCACTTAACGGATGATGATTTGCTTGATATCATGGAGAACATAGTCATTTTATGGGAGAAATACAAAACTAAATTAGTGACGATAAAAGCAAAAATAAGTAAATGAATGGAAAATAAAATAAAAATAAGAAAAAGTGAAAAACTCGATACCTACAGGTAAAAATGGACTAAGCAACAGATCGATTCAGGTAAAAATTGACTAGGAAGAAAGAAAAAAAGAAAAATCAGTGACACCTACTACAGTAATTGTAGGGTAGGGTAAAAACAATAATCTTATAGTAAATATACAAGATAAGTTCATGAACACGTAAGTTATATACCTACCAACCGAGAGAAAAAAAAAGATACATACGAGGTGGGTATCACTACAAGTCATGGAAGAGTTATTTCTGAGAAAGTACACAGTCTTGGTATTCAGTCACTGCAGTCATGAGGTGTTCTTGAGACTTCAAAGTTATGATTTTTTCACCAAACTTGGCTTTTATCAATCCATTGGAAGTCCAGACATTCATTATGCCAAGTTCAGCTTTGGCAGTATTAAGAAGAGCACGGCGAGATGGTGAGAGGTCTTCAGAGATCAAGATATTCGAACCACGAAGCTTCTTTTTATTTGTAAAGATTTCGGATTTGGTGTCATAATTCGTAAACGTAATAACTATCGGACGTTGGCGAACTGTCTTTTTATCAGGGGTTGGAAGAGAGGGTTTCTTCAAAGAGCTCATGTCTTGTTGACAATCAGCGTTGGATGAAGTGGAGGAAGGTAGCGCGTGAGGTCGAAAGACTCCAACTCTCCTTGCATGGACGATATCCCTGGGATCAAGTTCGATTTCAAGTTTATCTTTGATAACATCGCAAACCAGCTTCGTAACATTTTCGTGGGAGGTTTCTTGAACACCATGAAGTAGGAGATTGTTTTTGCGGTTGGCTTGATCGATCGAATCAAGTTGCTTAGTTAGTAATGATATTTCAGAGCGAGTAGAAGACAAGATCTTGTTGACAATGCTATCAACCACGCCAGCCACAGCCGTAGTCACCTCGTCAATAGTTTGATTCAACAGTTCGGGTGTCAGTAAAGTTCCTGATGAAAGTGCTTTATTCATTGCCGAAGTAATTACCTTACGAATATCAGGCGTAAAATTTAGAGCCATATTCGACGAGGAAACAGTTTCAGCTACTGTTGGTAGTGACTTACCGTTGTCGGTAGTGGTGGTCTTTCTCCGTCGTGGTTGTTTGTTAACATTGTCAGGAATGTCCGAAGCTTTCCTCAACATGATGTGAACACCAATGGGCACGATCAGAACACTTTTCGAGAAAAAATAGCTGTGTTAGATGTGTGAAAACAGTAAAGGTTTGGGGAGCACACTGAAACACGTCAACCCTCACAGGCAGCCATATTGGAACCATAGGTGAGTTATACGAATGACAAAAATAATTATGAAGAGTTGTGGTTGAACTGTTCAAAAGTAAAAACGCTACACGCACATAAAAAGTGAATGGAGATGCCATTGGCTTCCCTGGTAACTACATCACCTAGAGTAAACCATGTGTGAGAAAAATCAACTGAGTATTGAACTAGGGAAAAAACTCAGCATAGTAAAGAAGAAGAAGATTTATTTGGCAAACGAAATGCATACACATAAGCCTCGTGGGCCTTTCAGTTGTGTAAAAAGTAAAATTACAATAAAATAAAAATCAGCTCTTTTTTAGACTAATTGAGGAGCTGACATGGAAAAGCAGTTAAGTCCAAAAATCAAATTTCATAGGAACTCCCTCTGAACTCTTATCAGATTTTTTTGGACATAATCTCTTCTCCATGCAAAGGTCACACATTTATTCAGGGTCCGATCTAGCAAGGACGGGAGGACCTAAGGCCGTTGGCGTGACTGTTTACTTGCACTTCGACGAAAAAAAATGTTCTTTAGATTTTTGGACTTGACTGCTTTTCCATGTCATCTCCTCAATTAGGCAATAAGATAGTTAGGTATTTGTAGTAAAAAAAAGGGTAGATAATTAAAAACAAAAATAAAGTATGCTAAAACATATAATCAAAATAAAAATATTGTGGTGGGTTAGAATAAATAATTCAAGCTGCAAAATGTTTCTCAGCTAGCAAAAGGAAGGTGTGGATTGATAGTAGTGGATTGATCCAGTAAGAGTCCCGAAACTAGTTTGTATACATAAGCTAGGACTTCTCAGGAGGGTTAAGGAGGGGGAAATTGGCCCATTGGAATGTGGAGTCATTTGTTATAAATTCACAGAGCAATTTTCCAACGAACGATTTTCGTGGGATGGGAAATCAGGAAGTTATACTCTCGCTGGCAATGATTGGTAGTAGGTGAAAAGAAGCGTGACATTTTTTGCTGTCGGACGAAAATTTGGATTACCCCTAGAGCTAAGAAATCCATGTAAGGAAATATGTACTTCAACAAATAGCTTCAGATCACAAATCTAGAGACCATAAAATATTAAATAAAAAGTCATGCAGCATGATCGTATGGATGAATTTTTGTAAATGATGGTATTACATTTAGGTTAAATTGTTATGATATTTGAGTACTTCGAGGGCAATGAAATTGTTAAATATAAGTAGACTACACATAAGTAGTCTGTTTTTTTTCTTTTTTTTTCTCTAAATTATACGATTTTTGTTTTAGAAGCATTAAAAGTGCATTAAAATGACGAGAAAACAAACAAAAAAAATTTTAATTTGATATTATTTGTCAGGGAAATCTGAAGTTCGGTCAGGGAAAAGTCAGGGAAATTAAAAATTTCCATTTGGAGGCTACCCTGTCATTATATACCAAAACCATTCGCTAGGAGCGGTAAGGGGTAAAGGGTCTAAGGAGCATGGAGATGGACATGTCTTTCCCCTCGTTCTTACCTAGTGTCACCCCTTTTTGCTCTACAATTCGATCGCCTTACCATCAATCTCATCAATACTGGTCAAAAATGAGAATTATATTATCAATAAATAAATCATTATATAAAAGAAACACACAAACAAACAAAAAACCGACAAAACAACTTGTGACTAGGCAGCAAAAGAATAGCGAATCGGTAAGGACACTGTTATGTGCTGTGACCTCTATCTCAGGTTTCTCGTGTCATACCTTCATGTATTCAACGTATATTCTACTCTTACGATGGAAAGGGGGTTGGGGTGGGTTGAGAGGGTGTTGTGTTGGATGGGGGGGGGGGTGTTTTTTTACTTATTTACATTCTATTTCACGGCATGACTTCCAGCTCATTCCACATCCTCTCTGCCTTTAACATTTCCAGTCTGCCCTGACGCCTCCTCTTTGCCCAAGTTTTGAGAACTAAAGAAAAATATCTTAGTTTGCTTGGGAAGCTCCGAATGCCAGACAAACGGATCTAATTTATTTATTTTAAATTCAATTTTAGATTTATGCATCTTTAAACGTAAACCCAACATTTTCAAGGTTAAAACAAACATTATTTCTCGGTAGATTAAAAGGTTCATTATTAAAAATAATGAATCATAAAGATGAATTTTATTCAATTAACGAAAAAGTAACAGAAGTAGGAAGAACTAAATAAGATTTTTCATCCAATCAAAGCCGTTTCCTCTTTCAATCCCATGTTCTCTTTCTCTCCATTTTTAATGGGGCTCTGAACAAGTGAAGTTTGCAATAGATCGCAGCACGTTAATGGTGACCTTACCAATTTGCTATTCTTTTGTTGCCTATAAGGGCAGTCGTGACAGACACAAATTGTTTTTGTTGTTTTGTAAGTATTTTGTTGGTCCCCCTGGCGCTCCTAGTGGCGGACCTAGTTAGTGAGCCCCATTAGCTTAAATACCCCACTGTCCCCTTTGCAGAAAAAAATGTTGCAGACTGCGTTGTGAGGGATGAGCAGAATAAAAAGTATGCATCAGAACTATGGTAAAAGCTGGAAATAGCGCTAAGGAACAATCAAGATATGCAATAAGTGAAGGAGGTATTCGTCCCTAGCAATATATTGCCTATCAGTGTCAGACGATAGAGTTCTTACAAGGAAGACGGTAGCACAGCAGAGGTACATTGGTCCCAATCTTATAAGTCCCGGGTGTGGGCAGGGGCTCCCCCCCCCCTCCCCCCCCCCCACAATACACCAGTGATCTTCGTGGAACGGCTATCTGATACAGAAATAATATTCCATTGTATAATAATTCGTAGTTTTTTTTATAAGAGAGAAAAAAATTCAGATTGATATAATAACTTTTACCACCTTAAAAAAATAGGTAATGCTCTGCTGCTTGCCAGGGCCTTTGTGAGGGTGGGGAGACTGGGGCAATCACACCAGGCACCGTGGCCAGTGGGACGCCACAGCCAGGGAGGCGCCACGGCAGCGGTAAACATGAAAAATTGCAAAAAGTTGCAGTCATGTAGCATGATCCTATGAGCGAATTTTTGTAAATTATCATATTGTATAATGTTAAATTGTTGTGAAATTCGAGCTTTTTGACTGCAAGAAAATTGTAAACTATTAAATTTTTTTTTTTTTTTTTGAGAATTTAAGCCGCGTCTCAACCGGAAGGGTCATTAGCGGCAATCAAAAAGGGGGGTGTAAAAAGGACACTACTGCAACGGGCACGATTCTAAGGGCCATTCTCACTGTCACTACATGGATTGGCATCACGGACTCCACTGGCAGATCGGAGAGGGAGAAATAACAATAACCCGCAAAAATCGAGGCATCGCCGCACGAATCCTCCGCACCGCCTCAAGGGATACAGCGATGACCGCTTTGTAACCCCTTCAGCGGATAAAAATACCCTGTAATAAAAACTAAACTACGATTAGATGATTCTTACAAATACATGAATGTTATCGATAAGTATATAATGATAAATACTATACATCTTAGTTAAATAAAAGTATGACTACATGTACTTACATAAATAAATATATCACAGATCAGAATATCACAGTTCGCTGTAAAGCTCAGTCACCAACAGGGACCGGATTTCGTCCGGTCCTGACAGAACATCCACCCACTGAGGAGGTGATGCTGGACCCTGAGGTCCGTGAGGGCTGGTAAACCCTCCAATAAACTATTAATTTTATGGCAAATAACCTATTCTGAATAATATCTCCTATTCAAATAAAGGTGTTAAATTTTTAGCTTTTTTTGCGGGTTTTATAGATTTTTAGCAAATTTTAATGAATTTTAAGTCCTTTTTTCAGCAACATTTTGTACATAAAAAACTTTGTTTGAAGCCGTTTTTAGCCATTTTCAGTGCGCGTTTTTGGAAATTTGACCAATTTAAACTGCTCAAAAAGTGCTGGCCAACAAACTCATCCTTAGGTTTGGAAAGCTTGATTTTTTGGCGCAAGAACGTTATTTTTTCGTCTGGAATGACACACACACACAACATACAAGTACATATGAAAAAGTGTTACACTCTAGGATTCGTTTCAAAATGCCTCAAAACGGATTTCAATGAAGAAATGTTTCAAAATTTTTGATTTTAAAATTTTCTGAGCCATTGCAAAAAGCTTCATTTTCTACAAAAATTCGCTAATAAATTTTAAAGGCACATAACTAATTTTTTTGAAATTGGGTATAACAGAATTTTGAATACTGTACTACGTTGGATGTATTTATTAAACAAATAAATATTTGAAATTGAGCAACTGGATTTGTTTATACCTATGCTGTTATAATAGCCTAATAATGAACTACAGTGTTTTGTAGGCCTCAGCTTTTCTCTTGTATTAGGTATCTTTGTATCAATAGTACATTGTCTGAGTTGGCCGAGGGAGGGAGGGAGGGGGGGGAAACAAAATCTTTCCCCAAACGCAAACAAAGCACATGATGGCCCTGCTGCTTGCTTATTTAATTAATTCGCTTAATTGGGAAAACAGATCATCCATTCAGAAAGATCAGAGAATAAATCCAGCGGGAACATAAATAATATATTTGAGGTATCAATACAGCAATTTCAGAAGGTGTTTTCCACTATGAATTACTGATGGAGGATATATCACCATTAGTTATAACTGCAAGACACAATATTGACGAATGAAACCAGTGTAAGATGAAGAAATAACATAACCTAATATTTATGGTGGAGGAGGAGCCTTATTCGCATTGGCTCTGAGTACAGCTCCGGGATTGGGGTAAGGTCTCATCTGGTAGAGAGGGCCAGAAGCTGTGACGTCGGCGCCTGTCTTGGCCTCGTTTCCTTTCTCCAGTCCATCTGACCATTTACCGCGGGGGACCTCTGAATACGATGCAGGATCCATGGGGTCGAGGTCATTGGGTTTAGTTCGGGTGCGCCCTCTGTCTCTAGGCCGGATCATGACTGAAAGCACAAGCAAAGTTAATCCAAAAGGCTAAGGAAATACTAAAGTGTACATTTATTAAGCAAAGCATGATTTAAAGAGATTCAAATGAAGATTCAATGATAATTATCTTGGAATGAGATTAATTAGTGGAAAAATAACAGCAAAGAGTTTAGTAATGCACTGAGAGTACTAGCAATCACAGAAAATTTCATTAGCATTGTACTGTACTTAGTATAGTTTGCCCCATCCAAGATCTACAAGGATTTGTAGACACAAAAACCTTCAAACCATATCCATTAAGAATAGTCAGAAAAGAATATACATCTAGAAATTTCAATATTGATTTCCCCCCTCCCTCTTTTTTACCCCTTTACAGTGATTATAATGCCCCCGCTACCCAGGTGGACTCAAAAGCAAAATACGTCAACCAGAGTGAGTTGCAGAATAACGCTCGGAAGGGAAAAACCTAATTTACCAATGGATTTGTAGCATGTTAGTGGATTAAGAGCAGGCCATCAAAATTAGTGCCTGTTCATATGCAGTGACAGAATTATGAACTAACTAGCTCGAAAGTTCTTTCCCCTATACCACGACTGACTCAACATTTTACAGTGAGTGAAGAACGGAATCAGATAATGATGAGAGGAAGGTCAAATCGATGTATTTAGGTCCTAATAGACCCTTTGGCAAGCTGACGTGGCTGAGGTTTGATGGACTCGTTAAAAACGAGCGCTGACGTGTTGCCGCGCCATTCCATGCGGTAGGAAAAATGGTGTCCCACGTGGAAACGCAAAAACACTTCGTAGTTTAGCGAGCATCACCTGTGTTTTCAACTTTATTTTTTTTTCAATTTGATTTTGCATTCATGCCGTCGATCAACATGTTTGAGCTGCTGACCAGCTCAACGGCTCTTTTGTATTATTTAACTAAAAATATGAGCCCGTGGAGGAAATACTTAAAAGCCGGAACAGTTTTGGTGAATTTCATCACTTATACTCCAAATTGAGGGAAAGTGAAGAGCACTTCAAATCATATGCAAGAATGACAGAAACTTTCGATTACATTGTGCATAAAATTAAGCAAGAATCTTATAATTTACTTTCAACAAGAATTTTAATTCATTACAATGATTTAAAAAATAGATAACTTCAAATATTTTGTAGAATCCAATAGTTTGTATAGCAGAATAATAGGAACTAAAAAAAGATTTTAAGAAAAGTTGCACAAATTTCAAAACAATTAAACATATATATACTCAGAACAATTAATAAAATTTGCTTACATGAGCATGACTGAAACCTTCGCATTTTGTTTTCACTATTGTTTAGAAACACTAGACAATATATTGTAATTTTCTTAAAACTGGGCATCTCCCAATAAAGGTGTATGATAAATGTGGAACTTGCCGTTTCTATTTCTGCTGACTCCTTTATCACAGAAGAAAATGAGCGGAAAAAGTACGAAGCAAGTTCAAAATGTCAAAAGGTTAAAAAAACATCAAATATAGACGCGTTTGACGCGCGGCCGCGGCCCAAAGGAATTCAACGCTGTCGCGTCGCCGCGCGGGCAGAGTCATGTTACAACTTCCGCAGATTTCATTGGTCCGCGGTCTGAACGCTTAAACGCCTGAGCATTGACGCGTGAGGGAAATCCACGTAGGACAGGGCGTTTGAAAGTCACGTTTCGACATCAAATCATCGAAAATTAGCCACAGCTCTACCGGCTGCTAGGCAAAACATCCTTATCATAAGACTGTTGTTAATCCTTATCATAACATCCTTATCATAACGATTGTTGTTCTTGTGCCAATAAAGTTGTACAAATTCTCGAGTTTCAAATTTATAAATAATTGAGCCTTACATTTATTGTTTCACAAATAATTTCATGATTTATCATTTATAAACTGGTTCGGGAGTAACCTGTACTGATTTGACTTTCACTAATTACCTCAAGGGAGCTACTTAACTTAGCATTTTGATTTTTGACGAGGAAACCTCATGAAACCATAACTTTTCGATTAATTTAATTTTCGAAATGGACCATGAATACCCCTAATGGGTGAAGGAAGGTTCAGAGATACTGTCGAATGGTACCACTCTAGTGTCATGAATTGGCCTTGAACTCTTGTCTGCTTAATTAGATAGGTTTCATTTCAACGAGCACCATACACTGTCATGTCAAGTGGTTGAATTGAGATAAAATTATTCTTAAAAGAAACACATCCATATTTTTCAATTCAAAATGTATAAATAAATAATAGCACCCCAGATTTATCATCTTAGACGCTTTGAACAGTAGAACCCAAAGGTGTGGTTCAGAGGTCAGATGTCGCAATGTACCATGTCACATGTTGAATGCTTCTGAATGACCAAGTAAACTGTCTGAGACTTTCCTAAGTCCAAAGTTTTTCTAAGGCCGTGTCCTACGTGGACGACCAAAGCGCGCGAGCGAGCGACCCGCGCGTGCGAGCGAGCGACCAGCTGATTTCAAACAAGGTAAAACAAACGAAGTGTCCTACGTGCCACCGCCGGACGCCGCGATTCGCGATGAGGTCGCACGCTCGGGTTTGATTTTCAAACCGGTTTGATTTTGGTCGCGCGCTCGCCTGGTCGCGCTGCCGGGAGGTTATATTTGTGTTTTCAAGTTTTGTTTGTGTTCCCGTATTTTTATAATTCTTTCCCTGGAAATGGCAGGTATTGACTGCGATCTTATTATTAGTGAAATACAAAAAAGAGAAGCGTTGTGGAACAAGTGCAGTAAATCGTATAAAAACAGATTTTTGGTAGAAGAGTCGTGGGAAGAGGTCGCGAATCTATTGAAGTTGCCAAGTGGTATTATTTACTTCTTATTATGAACTTTTATTATTAAAATAAGCTGGTAAGTGTGTAAAAACATGGCCTGTGTTGCTGGCATCAATTAAGTAGAATAATTAGGTAGGGATAATTTATTTAGGTAGTTATTAGGTTAGGTGTAATAGAAGAAAATATAATTTATTTAATTGATTTAGTCAACAAATCTATTTACAGTGCTAGGTATAGTTTTAATCTCTTTGCATAAAATATTCACTAAATATTTTCCTGATTTGAATTGCAGAAGCTGAGTACCTATTATTATCGCGGGAAGGTCGGAAATTCGGTAAATGTTGGATAGTCCGGGAAAAAGGGTAACCTCTTGAGGATTCTAGACGCATACTGTGGACGCCCACTGTGGACACTGTAGCGGCGCGCGCGAGCGACTTGAGGTCGCTCGCACGCGAAGGTCGCTCGCTCGCGCTCGTTGGTCGTCCACGTAGGACACGGCGTAATGGATCATTACAGGACGGTAACCACCAAGAGATGTGGGATCTAAATCCTGATTTCCATCCACTCTGACATTTCATAAAGCAAAGGTTGTAAGTAAAACCGTGAGCTAGTAATAAATAGAAATATATTTGTATTGAAACAACCCAACACGACCAAGGTCTCATCATCTTCAGCAGATCACTGAGCAGAGCCATTTTACATCTCACATTCTATTTTGTACATCAATATCAGGGGCGACTACTGATAGGAGCATAGGCTCATGTGCACCCCCAGCCAATAAAAAAAAAAATAATAATAATGTTTTAAAATTCTAATGTTGGCTAGTGACAGAAGACGTGATAATAGGAGTTGTACTAGTTGAATCTAAGCGTGAAACAGAGTGGGGGGAAGGAGTAATGCGGTCAAGAGGGGCAAAGGGGAGAACCTCACCCGACCTGACCAATCAGAAGCAGGTGGGAGCACTAGATCGTGAGTGCTCTTCCTTAGACCAACTGCATGTCTCCGTACAGAGAATTAGTTTGAATTGAGGCGGGTATGTGAGGTTGACCAAACAGAGAGTGCAAAAAGCCGAAGAAGGAGCAGACTTAGTTCTCTGCTCCGCCTCAAGGGGGCTGCAATGCAATCTTTCTTATCTCTAATCTTAGCTGATTAGAGATTTTTGTCTTGTGGAGAGCTCCGACAGTCCTTGCACAGGGCTCCATACCCAGTTCTTTGTTGATGACGGGGTGGTGCTCATATAGGGTAATAATCCCGTTGAAATAAAGAATAGAGTTAATCAAGCTCTGACCATTATTGAGACATGGTGTACGGACAAGGGACTTTTTATTAATCCAAATAAAATAGACCTTGTCATGTTCACTAGGAAAAGAAGAAATCCACACATTGGACAACTAGTCTACATGGGTCAGAATCTTACAATAAAAGAACAAACTAAGTGTCTAGGAGTCATTCTAGACAGGAAACTAACCTGGAAACCACACATTGAGTGGAAATACAGGAAAGCCCTCAACAGCCTCTTCTGTGTACGTAGGGCTGTGGGTAAGACTTGGGGATTCACTCCAAAAGTAATGTTATGGATAAACTGGGCTATCATACTGCCGAGATTACTATTCGGAGTACTAGTGTGGTGGCCCGAAATTAAGGGGGGAAGCATCCTGAATAAGCTAGACAGAGTCATCTGTATGCTAGTGACGGGCGCTTTCCGGACTACTCCTACTAGGAGTCTACAGATAATTTTGGGTCTTGCACCCATAATTACACTAGCAATGGTACAGTCAATGCATACTACCATTAGGCTTATGAGAACGGGTGAGTGGAAACATAATTACCACACACTTACTCACAATAGTCAATCAAGTCATACCCTTATAGCACCAGCTACACTAGGGTATATTCCAGAAATGAAAATGCCACATGACGAGCTTGGGAAAGCCTACCTATGGAAGGATTCCACCAAGTACGTCATAGGTGACAGAGAAAACTGGGACAGGGTAGTCCCTAGAACTCAAAGAACTCGTCTGTCATGCTTCACGGACGGCTCCAGAGTCGTAACTGAAAACATGACTAGAACAGGTGCTGGAGTATACATACCTGATCTGGATATAGATGAGTGCTTCACTCTGGATGCACACACCACTGTGTTCCAGAGTGAGCTATATGCCATTATTAGGTGTGCTGACAGCTTAATAGAAAACGATACGAGAAGTAGACAAATAGTCATACACACAGATAGCCAGGCTTACATCAAAGCGCTGATGAGCCCAGTTACTACCTCAACAATGATCAAGGAGGCTAAAGACAAACTGACCAAGCTAGGCACCCAATTGGATAACAAAGTGTATGTAAATTGGGTGCTAGGACACGAAGGTCATACAGAGAATGAAGAGGCGGATCGCTTCGCCAGGCAGGGGTCGGCTAGAAACTATTATGGTCCGACCCCAGCCTTAGGCATAACGCGCAATGCGTGTTGACCTGGGCCAACAATGAGTTATGGAGAAAAGAGAACAATAGATATAGACAATCTAGGATGTGTATATCTGGCTACGTTAAGAGTAGTTCAGACTGGATTATAACACTGCCTAGAAAGCAAATGAGGAAACTAATAGGGGTCCTCACAGGGCATTTCAGCTTCAAGAGGACCCTTTTCATCATGTCAAAGGTCTCTTCACCTCTCTGCGAGTGTGGAAGAGGAGAGGACACAGCTGAATACTTTCTATGCGACTGTGGCAGATTCTGGAGATCTAGGCAAGAAGCCCTAGGACACTACACAATTGAAAGGGCCTCACTCAGAGACCTCGATTGGAAGCAGATTAAGAAGTTTGTTGAATTGAGCAACAAGTTTAGGGACATAGCGCAGCCGTAGAATCCCCAATTTCCAAAGGGCCCTTTTGGGGAAATGTAAGCCATTAGGCCTAAGATTTCTTTCTACGGAAGCCCTATGCAGTCAGTCAATCAGTCCGCCAGTCCTTGTCTCAGCCAAAGCTTAATTTTTCTTGTTTCCGTTCATGAGTTTTCTTGTTTACTGTTCATGAGTTCTCGAAGTGTTACGAGTGTATGTAGGATGAATAACTATTCCCGTTTGTCAGTGGTAGAAAAGTGCTATATTCTTGACATTGGCCGCCCCTTGCAGATTCGTGCCGTAAGTCCAACGCCGAATATTATAAAAAGGTAGATTGGTTTTGCAGGATTAAGTATTTCAGAATTTCAGTTTCCCATTAGAGAACATTTTTCGTGTCTATCATACGTATTCAGTATCGTTTCTAATTTGAAGATGAGAAAGTTACCAATATTTATCCCATTTGCATATAGTTTAAATTTCTAATTTGCTGAGAAAAGCACCTCTTCCGTCCCCTTTGCAATAGCCCCTGTTAACCTCTGCGCACCCTCGAGTTTGTGGGCAGGAGCTGCCACTGTTTAATATTACAAAAGGTCACTTAGACGTATTCCTAAGAATCAGATGTTCCAACATTTTTTGTTTTTATATATATGTATATTTATATCTTGAGGAAATTCAATCTGAAATGTATCGCCATTTTCGGAACAACATTTCGAGACAGCATTTGGCAAAATTTGAGTGGAAAGATCTGAACGAATCTTGTACACTAGGGTGGTATACTTGACAAAATTGCGACAGTGATGAAAACAAAGGAATGAGCCCAAGGGTGCAAAAAAGGTACTATTACTATTTTTAAATGGAAGAAAACTCCATTGTAAAAAGTTTTACATCAACAGCACTCCCTCTCTTGAACGGGACACACCTTCCCAGGGTGACGTCACTAGTGCAGGAAACTTTGAGAATCATAAAAAGAAAACGACTCATTTTGTGCGAGACTCAAGCGGGAGGAAACAAATTTCTGAATGGAATCATTCAAAAATATAAAAGGACTATGTGGATGAAACTCTTCCAATAAGGTCCCTCTATCAGTTGAACCAACTTATATAAACCAAAAACGCAGAGAGTCGAGTTGCCTACCTTCTCTTTCCCTCTCAATTTTCTCATGCGATCTAGGGGGTTTTTCTCTCTCCTCTTCTTCATCTTCCTCCCCACTTTCGCTTTCATGATCAGACCCATCAGCATCAGTTGCCTGCAAATGTCTTTCTTCTCGTATAGTGGCTGCTGATTCTCCAATTTGAGCCTATGAGCAAAGTCCATGTGACACATTACAATAACTTATAGCAAGAAAAGCACAAATTATGAGAAACAAGTCAATAATACTTATTGTGCTCCCTACCCTACTGTATGATAACTGTCTACAAAGTTTAGCTACGTTCCAAATGTTTAACAAAATCAAATTATAGCATATTGTACCACACACATACAGTAAACTCTAGAACAGATCGTTCTCCTTATTTATTTGCATAAATAAGAACTCACCCTGGGGTGTCCCGGAGGCAACCAAGAGACCAAATCGCTGGCCACGTCCCAATAATAATGCCGTCCAGTTCCAGGGTCATAGACGTCCTTCCACGTAGCTGGTAGAGGGTACTTCAACAGCAGTTTCATTTGCTTCTTCAAATATTTCGGATCCGGAGTCGTGATCCCCTTTCCCCACCTCTTGGCACAAAACGGTGTGCATTCGTGATAGATATTATACTTGTTAGGACAACCAGGAGTTCCTTTGAAGTGCTTATCAGCTTGAAGAGAAGTTATGTTTTCCTCGTTTCCAAAAGTGTAGTTGCCAGATTTGAAATCTCTGTCATAATTTTCTGCAATGACCTCTTCCTCCGCATCTGGGAGCTTGAGTTTCTTCTCTTTCACAGCAGTCTTGATGCTGGCTCCGCTGACAAGACCCCGCTTGGCCAAACGCGCAGCCAAAGTAGGCGGCAAAGGCATGTTTTAAAAATGAATAGCACGAACTATTTCACGCAAATTTTTACACGATTTTTACAATTCAATATGTACGTAAGTAATGAATCTACCTATTAAAGTATTTCAGAAACCCCAAAAATAGAAGCATACAATCACGGTAAACAAACAAAAATACAGATACGTTCATGAAAGGTTGATGCTCTTCTCTAATTGTTGTCCTTAAAAAATACAAGCTGGCAGGGGCAGCTGACATGGACCTGGAACATGGACATGGATAGAAGGCTACAATGCTCATAGGCCCACTCATAAACCTTGGAGGAGAAGTGGCCGGGGAGTGCGGCCGGCGTGGGGGAGGGGGCACACTCATGAACAATGTCATGCAAAAAAAAAAAAAGGCTTCGGGGCGTGGCCTATACCAAACTGCTTCAGATCCTTGGTTTTACTCGTAGAATGCGTTACCACCTTCCGTCGAAAGCCCAGTGGTTTTGTACAAGGTTTGACATGGAATATAAGTTTTCTAGAGCATTTGTGTAATAAAATAGCCAATAATGAGTCCCCATCATGTAGCATGGCACTATCAGTAATTTTTTTTTACCTGAGAATTGAAATTTTGGTTTGATGTGAAAAATTGGTTATCTTGAGGATTTGTGTCATGATCTTGAAAATGGTGAGTCCCGATAGAACAAATTTTCATTTGTCTTCATATTTGTGGTGCAAAATCGAATGCTTCTTGCCAATTTCTACAGGAAGTTTATGGTTATTACATTTATGGTGCACATTTGTATTGTATTTGGTTTATTATTTTCAATAATGAACCATTGTAATCGCCCAAAAAAAACTTTTTTTTAACCCCACCAAAAATTTTTGTTGTTTTACGTTTCAAGACACGTAAATTCCGAAAATCGAATAAAATATTTAAAAACTCGCCTGTCCGTGGCTTTTCTCCCAAACTACCAGACCAAAATTCACCTTAAAAATCGCGCATCACCCGAGGATAATCCTTGAAACTTTTGGTTTAAGGACTGAAATTTTGAAAAATCCGTAACTCAGAAACTTTCAATGGGAGGGTAGCCTGAATAGATTTCACTCCCCTGAGTCAAATAAGCCCACGTTCTTGCTCTCTGTAAGGGCGAGACGGATGAACAGGTCAACATGAGTGTGATTGATAACTCATTTTTTACTTTGTATAAGTATCGGAAATTACCTTGACAACAAACTATTTTCTCTTATCGAAATCCAGTTAATAATCTCCAAATGCCTTCTGAAGGTTCTAGTATAAGTAATATCGAATTTTCCGTAGGTACTGAACCTGACTCAATTAGGTGTCTACTTGTGTTATGCGTTCACTTCATGAGTGGGGTTAATGAAATTGAGGTATTCTACTGAATATATCATTCTAATAGTAGTTAGGTAATTAGATTCTCAGTATTTGAATAAATTGATCTGAAAAACAGCGGATTTTGTCTCAGGTTTGTTATCTGTAACGGAAAATGATGCGAGGATTTGCAATGTTTTATTGTTTTACTTATGCAAATAAAATACAAGGTAACATTTTGTTTGATGTAAAAAAAAAATCCTGAGCCCAGGTATTTAACGTGTACATATGGATGTGTAGAATTAGGAAACATGAAATAAATAAAAATTACATAGGTATATAATGTAGGTACACATTTATTGTTAGTGGCAAATGGCTTGATCAGCAGTTATCAGCAAGCTCAATCATAATCATGAATAAAATCCATTCAGTTCGAGAGTCATTGCAGTCCACTGATAGATATTTATTCACAATTGAATAAGCCAGTACCCAGGACTTGCCAACGTGGAGGCAACTGCTATTAAGTCCCAAAAATACGGATCCTAAAAAAGATAGGAATATGTACCTGGAGATAAGATAATAAACATAGGTGCTAATGTACTGATATAAACATAGGTATATAACATAATAAGATAATATATAACATAATAAGAAAATAAACATAGGCGCCTAAATACTGATATTTATCGTTGATATTCCGTGCATTAGCTCGAATTTAGCAGGTATCAAACACTGAAGTAGGTACACTATTGATGTTCATACACTAGAAGTTCGAATGAGAGAAAAGTTCAATGGTAGGTACATCAGTCACACTGCATCTACACAAGCGCTCGCCGTTCACATTGGGTGCAGCGCCACTTCATATGTGCAGTGGACGTTCTTATTTGAAGAGTTGAAAGCAGTAAGCCAGAAAAAGTAGGTACATTGTAAGCTCCAAAAAGGTACCTAGGTATTTACAGCATACTAGAGTCTATGGATCTTTACAAACATTGAGGCGATTGCGAAATTTCACACCACCCATCTCTTAAACTTATCCTTGCTAAATCTCTGTTAATTCCATTCTTTGATTAGGTATTGCTCTGAAATTTTTTCTACCAGTCTTAATGCTACTCAGTTTCACCGGCTACAAGAAGCATGGAATTGAATTGCAAGGTATGCATACAATGTGAGTCGCTTTGAACATGTATCACCATATGCTGAGGCTCTAGTTGGATGTTCTTTGAGGAATCATTTCAACATAAGGTTGTTTGTATTCATTTTCAAGCTGTTGCATGGGGACACACCCAGCCCCGAGTACCTTGAAGGCTTCTTTACCTTTGGGCGCTCGGTGCGGCTACACGCCTTAAATGTGGTGCCCCACATGTCCAACTCTATGGGTCATTCTCTGAGGATTTCGGGCTCAAGAGTATGGAATTCCCTACCCCTGGCTTGTAGGTCTACTACAGAGCTTTCCACCTTTCGGAATCTTATTGAGCGGCACTATGGCATCACGGGGTGTTAGCGATCTCCACACCCACCCAGTTGAACTTATTAGTTTTTTTTTTTTTTTTTTTTTTTTACTATTATTATTTATTTATTTCATTTTTTCTTTACACGTTTTGTTCAGAGAAGTTTTTTTTTATATTGTCATTCATGTATAATTCAATTGTTTTCTGTATTTTTTATTTTATTAGTGCAGTCTTTTATTTTAAGGCCAAGAATGTATTTATCTAATAAGTTAATTTTTTTTTTTATGTTACGACTAAGAGAGCCCTTGAGGCTTGTGTAACAAGTGCCAATAAATAAATTCTTACTTACTCTGCTCTGCACTAGATAGCACCAACAATCGTAAACTTACCAAGTAAGTTACTTACCAATGGGTTCCCCTCCAAGGTTCATGGGCCCACTGGAGTAACAGAAGCATGATCAGGAGGAGTAAGATCCCGATTTAAATAAGGAAGGGAACCTAGCGGCAGCAAATCAAAACACTTTTATACTATCTCCCTGGGAGGTAGTACCACTACCCAGGTGAAGTTATCAACCGATTTTTGTAGTTATTTTAGCTCCAGCACTTTTTGTATAGAATTTTTCAAATATCCCCTTAATTGAAATTAATTTGAAGTGTATTGAAGCGATTCTTGGATTTTAGCATATTTAAGCACATGCTTTGTAAATCATTCTAAACACTACCTCATTAGAAAAAGAAAAAAATTGTTCAAATCTAATCAAATTTTTCTAATTTTTCACAGCCTAAAAACAGGCAATACCTATAAACGTTGGGCCTACAGCATTAAATAGGTACATTTAAAGTAAAAAATATCGGAAAATCTCATCAGGTTATCGCAGATCTTGCTGTTGGGGGCATCACAATAAATACTTTGAACTGTAACAATCACAACTAGGTGTGATTGTTACTCAAAAAATGAATAATCTAAAACAATAATAATAATAAAATAAAACACAGAGAATATCTCAGATGAGGCGCAGTATGTAACCTACCTACTATAAAAAAAATAGACACAAATCCAAACTAAACTAAAAAAACTACTAAGATCTACCACACAAATCCGTTATCCAATTAAATTATTTCATTGAAGAAGGCCACTTACTATATTAGAATTTGTCAACAGAATACAGCTAGGATTGTGAAAAATCTGGGTGAATGATTCCTTTGAAAGGCTGTGATTCGATGCAGTCAATTGATCTTGTTTTACATTACAAAAGAGAGGATGCCTGGAGGGTAGCAATTTTAGTTCTCAAAATAACTAAAAATGGTAAAACAAAGATAACATGTAATACTGAGCTTAGATTGTAGAATAGTAATAAGATATAGTTCACCAAACTAAAATACCTAGTGAATGTTGAAAATGTTTTAATGTTATTTCACTACTACAGCCGCTGTAAGCAGGAGTGAACTCAGCCGTCCCGGAAAGGTATTAAATAACAACTGTGTTCCATCCTGTTCCACATTTAAATCCAGGTCCATGTTCTTCTAATCATTATTGGATCAAGAGCCTTCAAATTATTTGTAGCTCATAGTCTAGCTGTCAAATTATTTCATTCATCCAAGTATAATATTCCTAATTTTTAAAACATCATTGATTAACAAGTAAAGTGTAAATTTTCAATTTAAACATAGCCATACTAAGTATAGTTCGGTGAACCGTAAAAACCAAGCTATATGTTTTGAGACTTCTGACGTGGAACCTTCAAATGACAGGTTATCTAAATCAAGGAGTATGTTGAGTTTGTAGTCCTAATTCTGCTCGGTAATAGTTTTTTAGGAATCTCAATTTAAGCATATGGTGTTTCCGTAGACTATTCGACGTGTATTGGTGTGTATCATAAGCAAGTGGATTGCATAGATCATTCCAGCCGCTGAGCTCTCGAACACTCGTCACACTAACAGGTTTCTACTTCCTGAAGTTCTTTGGTAGTTTTATAGTAAGTACGTTTTCTTCCAAAGTAATTGCCACTTGGTAGATAAAATGGTAGTAGCAAACACGCCCGTTGTGGTGGAGGACCAGGAAGAATCCCAAACGCTAGTTGAAGGCCCGGTATTCACCCTTGAGATCCTCAAAATAATCACGGATTCCCAACAACAGCATGGTCTCAGGCATAGTGATTACCAACGTTACAGGGGGTACTGCACTCGACGTATTGGTCGATTGAGAAAAACTCAGCACCTACCCCAGGGTGATAAACGCCATTTTAAGAGGAGAGATGTGACGGAAGCCCATTTAAAAGATGAGAGAATCCTGTACATCCCGCTCATGCTTGCTGAAAGAGCCTGGGGATATGCTATGCAGTTGAGACAAGAATCTAATACTGAACCTAGAAAGAGGTTCCACCTCATCTCCAAGCTCAGGAAAGCCGTGACTTATGCTGAACAATTGGATGGCTTATGTCAGTCCGATTTATGCGACGCCAGGAGCAAATTGGAAGCCCAGGCTTATTTATCTTCGTTGAAAGGAAGTCTACATTTTGAGCTCAAGAACTGGAAGGAAGCCATGGAAAATCTCCAACAGGCTCAGGTGGTGTACGAAAAGCTCAGTGCTTTGGTCGATGAAAACGATCAGAGCATTTACAAAGCTAAATGTGATGACTTGACTCCCAGTTTGAGATACTGTTCTTACTCCATCGGCGATAACACGGCTATTTCAGACTTGAAATCTCTTCAAGGTGCTGTCCAAGGTGACATGCTGGATACACTGGATAGGCTTATGGTGGACGCTCGCCTCAAGACTGCTGGCAGCAAACGGGAAGTATCTTGGAGAGGTAAGTCCATTCCTGTTGGCATGGCTTCCGTCAGTTCGTTTTTGATGGCGGAAGAAGAAATGCCCCAGGCTATTGAAGACCCAACTCAAGTAAACATTGATAAGATCGAGAGACACATAATCAATTGTAAAGATGCCATTGGATTGGTGAGGGATGAAATCAACGCATCGAAATCAAAATCCTCCTCCGAAGGGGCTTCGGTCAAGTCTCTCCAACTACTCATGTCATACTTGACATACATTCGACTTAGTAGGAGTAATCAAAGAACTCTACTCATGATAGCTAAGTTATCTAGCCCTGAAGATGACAGTAAAAAAGCCAAACCTCAAGATTTCATCCGGCTCTACGAACTCATTCTCCAAAACTTGACAGAAATGCAAAACTTACAAGGTGTTGAAGATGACGACGAATATCAGAAGTCGTTGGATTCGTCTATTGCTGCCTACAAAGCATTTCGTTGTTATTATATTGCTGAAGCTTTGATGGCTGCAAAAAAATTCCGCGAAGCCCTCGCATTGTATCAGAAAGCAGCATCTTATTGCTCTTCAGTCAGCAAGTCGGCTGCATTGTACAATCAGCTGAATGAAATAAGGATCAAAGCCGATTCAGCCAAGTCCTCATGTTTGGCCCGTGCTGTATTGCAAGAGGCTGATGAGAATAAGGCAGGAGCATCTTCAGTGGGTTCACCTGCTGATCGGAAGAATGCACCCAGAACTCCGCTAATAGATTGTCTTGACATCTACTGTGAAGACCCCAAACTCGCTTCGAGAAACGCCTCCATTATTCGGCTTCCTCCTGATATGCAGCCCATTCCAGCCAAACCTCTTTACTTCGACGTAGCTATGAACCATATGACTTTACCTTCAGTAGATTCTGTTCTCGATTCAAAGAAGGCAGCCAAAGGTCCTTCTCTTACTGGATTCGTCAAAGGATTGTGGGGTTGGGGAGGCGCCAAGTAATTCAACGCTATATACTTACTTTTCTGCTCCAATATTAGTTGAGGATTCACACAATAAGTTCAACATCAACTCCTCTGTTAACATTTTTCATTTGAGGAAGAAGACCCTACCAAGCTTAAGTTGTATGCATCGCATTTACCAGAATATTATTATTTTAGTAGAATTTACAATACTGGAGTGGAATAATATTGTCCTATGAGCAATATTACTCATTATTTTCATTATTGGTACGCAGACATTATAATAAAATACAATATTTCTATACTATTGATGTCCGTGTTTGATGTGTTCCCCAATGTAAAGTGGGCTGATGAGAGTACGGGTACTTTTAGCGAATTTTCGTAGAAAATAAACTATTGCAATGGCTCGGAAAATGTTTGAAACATTTCTTCCTTGAAATTCGTTTTGAGGCATTCTGAAGCGAATCCTAGAGTTTAACGCTTTTTCATATGTATACAATATTATGTGTGTGTGTGTGTGTCATTCCAGACGATAACTCTCCGTAGGAATGATATAGAAATTCCGTTCTTGCGCCAATATATCAAGCTCTCCAAACGAAAGGACGAGTTCGTTGGCAAGCACTTTTTGAGCACCTTAAATTGGTGAAATTTCTAAAAAATCACTAAAAACGGCTGAAAATGCACCCAGGGGATGCACCATTTGGTGCAGAATTTTTCGGTTCTATGCCTTTTGTGGTGCCAACCACGAATCCGAAGCTTCCCAACAACATTTATTGGCTAAACGCCGCCAAAAATGCAAAAACTCATGAAATTTCGGAACCTAGGCAATTTGCGAAAAACTTTGAAACGGTGAGTTGAAGATGAAATTAATCTAAATAGTTCTGCGTCGAATGAGCTCCTGACAATTAAAATTGATCCAACTTTAAGGGCGCAATGGGCCGTCTAAAAATGCTGATTTTTTTCAACTTTATTTAACTTTCGCGGGCTCATTCGACGCATTATTTTATGGTCTTTAATTTACATATTTATAATAATTTCAGCTAGAACCCACCGTTTCAAAATTATTCGCTAAATGCCAAAAAAGTGCCGACATTTCATGAATTTTTGACGGTGTTTGGCCCTTGAATCCATTAGTTTTCATCTCAAGAAAATCGTTCACCACTCGTTAGAATTTACCTCAAATTCCCCCTCCTCCAACTTTTGACATATTGTAATATAAAAATATTCTGTAACTTTTTTTTTAGCCCGAAAAAGTGTACAGGAAGCTTTATTTTCTATTGATTTTCGCGTACAACCAAAGCGTTACTAGCGAAGTGTAAATCAGTTAGTTAGTTTCATAGCAGGAAAATCGTTAGCCACTTTTTGGAATGCTCTCATTTTATCACATCTCATGATCCTTAAGCCATTGTAGTATCAAGGTAAGCTGATTTATTACGCAGAGTTATAAACTAATATTGCTGAGTAACCATAATGAACTAATAATGTGAAAAGAAGGCACTACATGGTAGGTATACTATTGAGTAGTAGGTACCTACTAGACGATGCATAGACCTCTGATCAGCTGAAGCTAACATTTGAAACGGCCTGTATAAGACAGGAAGGATGTAATTTCAACGTACAGCACCAACATAATCTGCTGATGTACAATTGAACAACGATCCAGCAATTTCTCCAACAAGGAATAATACAGTTATTGATGCGGTGTTCACACGATATTTAGGTCATCTGGAAGCAAGAACTTATAAATCATATTTTAGTAACCATAAACCGTTATTAAGCATTACCAGTTCAAATTCAATTTCTCTTTAATTATGATAAATCACGTGTTTACATGTAATTTTGATGTTTTCTCTTCCTGCATTCATTTCTACTATTGACCTTCATTTACCTAGACATAACCATGATCTATTGTTTTCCCCTTCAAGGGAGAAATTAAAAAGATCTGATTTGACATGAACGAAATAATACCGAAAATCCAGTGAAAAAAAGAAAACATAGACAAGAAAACGCACATGGTTTAAAGCTGATTTTGACATGGATATATCTTACCGCTGAGGGCCTTTCTCTCAAGCTATACATGTTACGGTCTTACAGATGTATGGAGGGGAATTTAGCAGGGAGATGTAGTTACATGTCAGATAATTCAAGAGCTATCCAATAAGCGGAGAACGATTTTTGTACGAGGAAAGATGCGAAGATGAAGTTGAACGTATTTTTTCAATGCATTTCACGTACAGCCAATCCTCGCTAGGGATCCTCGCTAACTTGATCATTTCCACCCCACAACAATCGTTCACCACTTGTTGAAAAGCTTGGAATGAACCAAATTCTCTCCTTTTCAAGCCGGAAAGTTGAAATTTAATATGGAAGTATCTGTGGAAATCACAGGCTTCAGACTAAGCTGCCCATTCACGATCCTGCTGCAGGAAGTGAGGGGAACCAAAAACTTCCCTCTCTTCTTGCACGGGAGGCGTGCAGGACGTGTGTGGAGGCCTTCCTGCTGCAGATGTCCTGCTCGTCGGATGGGTTTCCCATCGGACCATCCCGGGGTCCCCCACCCTATCAACCTGCTTGGTCCGAACGTGTGTGGAGCTGTCGGAAGACCTTCCATGTTCTAATCACCCGCCATCACAGGAAAATAGATTACCTCAGAATACCGTATACTGGCGGGAAACCTTCCGTTTGAGCTGAGAATGACGGATCGTGTATGGAGAACGCACTTTGAGGCAGGAGAGCAAAGAGGGGAGCTTCGTTGCACTCCCCACCTCCTGCAGCAGGATCGTGAATGGGCAGCTTAATAAGCTGAGTGAGCTGAACTCTACTGTTCACCCTATAAAGTTGAAACTTAATATCGAACCTCCCTGGGATATTCAGAGACAAATGAAACTTAGGTTAGCCGTCACTAACTGTAGATAATGGGTTCAGAGAGATATGGGCCAGAACGCAGTTGTTTGAACGGTTCCCCCTATTCCCTTCTGAACTATCTATCTATTATCTATATATTTCATTATAAACCACATTGACAGCGACTAGATATCAATTCATTTAATTGCCTTGTGACTCGTGGTATTTTGCTTCTTGATTATTTGATATACAGGGTGATTCCCTCGCAGATGCAAAAAAAAGATTTGGGTGAAACTACATCGAAAATGGAGTAAAATGCCGAAAACTGCATATTTTTATCTCAATCCGTTCTCAAGATATGATTTTTTAAAGGTTTTTTCAGGAAAACCGTGTTTTTTCCTTTTAAACTCAAATTTCTCCACTTTACTTTATTCAATTTTAACTTTTGACCACATTTTCGGAATCAGCGTTAAATTTACTATAAGAATAGTGTACTTGGGTTCTTAAAAAGTACCATCCAAAGGCCCTCACATCAGCTCAAACATTGACGATTTTGAAAAAAGAATATTTCTGAAAATCTTTAAAACTTTACTACTCTTCCAAAACGAATCCTGGAAACTGGCAAATCTCATGAAAACTGCTTCGTCTAATACTCTTTCCAACGGTATAATTAAGTTTACTTTTATTTTGTTATTTAGTGGAGAAAATTATGTTTTATTGTTAAAAAATGTGGGTTTTTCAATGAAATTGTTGGTTTTCTCGAAAGATGACCCTCCATGAACCTACGAGTATGGAGTCGGTTTCTATGTATTTTTTCACGCTGTATCGAATGGTAACATTTGTAGATCTCTCCAACTCCGTTATAACCGAGTTTTACACTTGAAATCGCAAATGTTTAGTTTGTTTGTTACGATTAAATGTATGTGTGTTATGGGGTAAAACTAGTTAATTAAAGTGTAAAACTCGATTATAACGTAGTTGAGAGATCTGTAAGCGTTACCATTTGGTCCAGCGTGAAAAAATACGTAGAAACCGACCCCATACTCGTTTTTTCATGGAGGGTCATTTTTCGATAAAACCAACAATTTCATTGAAAAACCCACATTTTTTAACATTATTTTCTCCCCTAAATAACAAAATAAAAGTAAAATTGATAATACCGTTGGAAAGCATATTAGATGAAGCAGTTTTCATGAGATTTGCCAGTTTCCAGGATTCTTTTTAAAAGAGTACCTAGTAAAGTTTTAAAGATTTTCAGAAATATTATTTTTTCAAAATCGTCAATGTTTGAGCTGATGTGAGGGTCTTCGGATGGTACTTTTTAAGAACCCAAGTACACTATTCTTATAGGAAATTTAATGCTGATACCGAAAATGAGGTTGAAAATTAAAATTAAATGAGGCAAAGTGGAGAAATCCGAGTTTAAAATGAAAAAACACGGTATTCCTGAAAAAACCTTTAAAAAATCATATCTCGAGTACGGATTGAGATAAAAATATGCGGTTGGCGGCATTTTACTCCATTTTTGATGTAGTTTCACCCAACTTTTTTTTGCATCTGCGAGGGAATCACCCTGTATTATAGGGGTTTAAGCTGCTAAACGAATTCAGCACTGTGGAAAGTAATAATAGATATGGAGGGTATCTCGTTGATACCACATGGATAGGGATAAAAAGTCTTCAATTTTGTTAGGGAAGATGTAACTTTAGAAGAGAAACAATGAATAAATTCCTGGAAAAAAAAATTCTGATTAAATTCCAATTGTCGAGGGGTTACAAAGGGAGAATATGTTGAGTGTACTTGAAAAATTCGAAATTATAAAACATGATAGGTCTGGTTAATCCAAGAATAACCCTCAATAACCTTGAATATTTTCACCATTGATGGGTCAATTTCTATAATGCTTGGAATTATTCCCCTCACTATGTTCAAAATTAGTTTGAGTAACCCATTCCCGATTAGCTTCCATCCCACTTTTCACTTTGTTTGAACTTGATTGGTTGTATCCCGCAGTCCCTTCCTTTCTCTCGACCAATAGGATTCCCTTTCACTTGTGACTATGTCTTTTCTATCTTATGTTCAGTTATTGTTATTGATGATGACCTAATCGATTTAATATTATAAACAGGGCCGCACCAAAACACACCCCCCCCCCCTCACGACTTTTTGACGAGTTTGAAAATTCACAAACTGAAATTAAAAACATTCAACGTCGAAGTTGTGAATTTTCAACCCGTAAAATTATGAGGAGGAGGAGGAGGAGTGGGATCTGAAATTTCTCAAGAAGAACGCCTTTCCTTCAAAAACCCCTTTGTCGCCTGAAACAGTATTAGATTAGGAGGGATTCTGTACTCCTTCTTTTCATCTACCCTTCTCAACTCAACTTGAGAAATTCCCATTCAGGAAATTCTCCTGCTCCAATGAATCATCATTATACAGGGTGGCCCCCAAATGGAAATTTCTAATTTCCCTGACATTCCCCTGACCGCTCAAGATTTCCCTGACAAAAAATATCAAATTCAATTTTATTTTTTCTCGTCATTTTATTGTACCTTTAATGCTTCTAAAACGAAAATCGTATAATTTAAAGAAGAAAAAAACAAAAAACAGACTACTTATATATAGTCTACTTATATTTAACAATTTCATTGCCCTCGAAGTGCTCAAATATCATAACAATTTAACCTAACTGTAATACGATAATTTACGAAAATTCACCCATACGATCATGCTGCATGACTTTTTATTTAATATTTCATGGTGTCTCAATTTGTGATCTGAAGCTATTTGTTGAAGTACATTTTTCCTTACATGGATTTCTTAGCTCTGGGGATAATTCAAAATTTTCGTCCGACAGCAAAAAATGTCACACTTTTTTTCACCTACTACCAATCATTGCCAGCGAGAGTATAACTTCCTGATTTCCCATCCCACGAAAATCGTTCGTTGGAAAATTGCTCTGTGAATTTATAACACATGACTCCACATTCCAATGGGCCAATTTCCCCCTCCTTAACCCTCGTGATGCAAACTAGTTTTTGGACTTTTACTGGATCAATCCACTACTCTGCTGGGTTTTTTCTCCCTAGTTCAATACTCTGTTGATTTTTCTCACAAATGGTTTATTAGGTAATGTAGTTACCAGGGAAGCCAATGGCACATCCATTCCTTTTTTATGTGCGTGTAGCGTTGTTACTTTTAACCACCACTCTTGACAATTATTTTTGGCATTCGTATAACTCACCTCTGAAATAATATGTAATATGATAAAGTACGCTATTGAAGTTTGATTGTTTAGGAGTTAAAAATACTTAAAAACGCTTTAAATTATTACACCAAGTTTTCATTTAAAAAATTCCCTGACATTTGGTGGTTTTTGCGAAACTCCCTGACAATTCCCTGACTTTTCTCCAGGGGCGGCCGGTGCGGGGGGCCATCGGGACATTGCCCCAGTACATTTGGGAAAAAAGTAACAAACTGGAATGAAGACTTTACAAACAACTCATCGTTTCAAATTAAAACGAAAAGCGCTGCGTGTAGCTCCATGCTGTAGCTCCAAGGTGGATGCTAGAAGGAATAGGTTTGCGCTCCATCCAAGGAGGTTTAAGATCCATCTACCAGCGAAAAAGTACGTAGATTGCGATATCACCTTATCGAGAGAGAAATTTCGTCGATTCAGGTTAGACTGTGAAGGGGAAAGTAAGGGAAATAAAGGGCAAGGAACGGGAAAAAGCGGTCATTACGGGATATTTCTGATGATTTTCGTGGCTTTGCCCCAGACAGTGTTTCAAATTTTTCCAAAGCAATTTACGTCATGAGTGGCTTCCAATAGAGGAGTTTCGGTTTATTCCATTAGCCAAACTGATTTCTTCTGGTCACTCCATGCTAAGAGTTCCCTGTTGAGAATGTTCAATAGTTGTTAGTAGTGTTTTGTTGTCTCTGCAGGTAATTTATGATGTTTCTTTAAGTTCGTTCGGGCATGTGGTTGTTCCCAAGAATTTACTCTAAAGTAAAGTCCGTATTATAGCGTTGTGTTATAAGTACCTATTTTTATTCAGTCCTAAGTTGTTGAGTACGTCTTTTGTAATAAAGTCCTTTGTATTGTCGGTCGAGTTGGAGTGCGTTGTTTTATGTGTAGAGCTTCATAACCCTTTTCTGTCGGTAGTTACGACAAAATTTTGGCATCCCTTGTGGGGAATGAAGAAGAAGCAACGATCACTTTGAATAGAATTCGCACCGAAGGACGACGTTCATCGACGGATTTACCTAAGAAGTTTAGTCAGGTACTGATTTTGACATTTTTATTTAGTTGATATTTCTTCATCATGTCCAATAAAATCAAAAAACAGCGAGTGTGTAGGACAGTATTCACCCGGCTCTACAATACTTTGTTACCCTTGTTTGATGTTCAACCTATTGAAGCTACCGCCATTACAGCAAAGTTCTAGGTCTTAGAAAATAAGTATGAAGAGCTTACTTCCTTGAATGAGTTAATAAGTGAGGAACTTTGTAGAATATTGATCATTCTGGATATGTTGCATTAAAGAAAAAGGTTATACATAAGTGAGTGGTGGTTGTGGGGTTAGACAACATTTCTATAACCTTTTGAAATATCCGATTTTTAATTGACGTCTGACGTCACATTCTATCATTTCATCATAATTTAATTTGAGTTCCTTAATATTCCTTCAGAATTATTTCTCCTAAGTAGTTCACTAGTGCAATACAATCGAAGCCTTGATAATTTTTAGTACTTTTAATAATAATATAGTCCATTATAAAATTGTTAGATACTTAGTAAGAAGGTACCTTTATAAGATAGTCTTTTTAATTTAATTTATTCATCTAATTAATTTATACTTAATTTATCAATAATATTTAATGATAATGATTGATCATTATTTAGTAGCCATATTCTTTCATAACAGTTGCCCAAGGCATGACATGACCCAAGTGGGATTTATGTATCATGTGTTTAGGTCAAAGTTAATTCACACTGAAAACAAAACAAATGGAAGAAAAACCTCAATGCTCTTCTTGACTGTCAAATAGGTAAATATTTTTGTGCCCCACTCCTTTTGCAGACCACCGGCCGCCACTGCTTTTCTCGCCTGCCTATTTCAGGTTTTCCCTGTCTTTTCCAGTTGGAGGGCACCCTGTACCAATACTGGCTCATTTATTCAGTCTACACACCCTAAATCAGTAGCTACTTGTATCCCAACTTGGAGAGGAAAATGTACAATGGAGAGAAAAAGGTACCATCAAAGAAACTAGACTCAAATCAAAAAGAAGAAATCTATTCTTTAAACTTCATTGCAATACCTAAAGAAATTAGTACAAATCTATACACAAAGAAAGTAGAAGCCTTTGTTTTTCTTAAATGTCATCAACACTAATCGAATATAATTATGATAGGTACTCTGTACATTGATAATATTAATTTTATACTTAACATTCGTTTTTTTAAAAAATAATTACAAAATTGTAAAACAACATTATACACAAATGTAACATACTTACAAGCTCAATGTCACAGTACCTTAACTTCATGCGCTATTTATAACAGCAAGTTTGTACTTTTGTCCCCAATTATTTACATTTATATTTAAATAAATAATATTACTATACACGTATATACATTATGTACATTTTTTGTCAAGATAGAAATTAATCTTAAATGAAAGTTCTTCCCGGGTCACTAGAAAGCCTTTAGAGAAAATTACGAGTGGACAATGTCTGGTTTTTTGGTGTTATTTTCACCAAAGCTGGAGCCGCCAAATGGTTTCTTAATCATTGAACCCACAGGTGATAAACAGTCTTATAGTCTTGCTTATTAACTAGTATTTTTTCTTTTCAAATTCCCTAGTAATAATAACAACACTTAATATTTCTTACCCACTGATAGGAACAACGTCAGGCAAAATTTGAGAAATTAATTAAATTTAATATTATAATAATAAAATTAAAAGATATATATTCGGCTGATCACCGTGGGAAGGATCTGTTTTTCAATAACCCAACCAACCGAACAAATAATATAACAACCGAAGAAAACTTCTACGTTTTATATAAATAAATTCATAATTTTTTCTTTTAAAATAGGAGCGAGCTACAAGAACGACAATAATAAATTTATACTATTTACAACTCGCTTGCTTTACCTACGAACATTTTATACATTTCGGACTAAGAATTGGACGTTCGACTGACGGTGTAAAGGTTATATTTTCTATAAGGAGGTCTCCGATCGCCGGGATCGTTTTCGACAGCTTTGGTAACGTTGGGGATACTATTTGGCGACCTACCCATGAACCAAACGTTAGTGGCTTCTATATCACTCCGGGATATTTCTTGCTGGCTCCACCGATTGTACCAGGAGTAGAACTTGGTGTATTTGCTCCGGCTTACCCGGCAGTGAGACTAGAAAAAAACGAAAATAACAATATTATATAAGTGTGATAACTACGCCTGAGAAACGTAGCAAATTATTACAGAAAGGTTCATTATTTATGTATTAGAGAGCTTTCTATTCAGAAAACTTGATTAATAATTATTAAATGTAGTACAGGGCGCGGCAGAAAGAGCTCCCCAATAAGGAATACTAATTTAAAAAACAGCAGCTAGATACACAACTTTTTCTTGAAATTACGAAATTCTAAATACAATGCAGTTTTATTTTACGGGGTTTTAAAAATTATGTCACTTATATTCTACCCTCCACAGGCGATCCACAAATTTAGTCTTTCACAAAAGTTTGCAATAGCCCTTTGGGTCATATCAGGCGGAATAGCGACCACTTCAAGGGTTATCGCAACCTTCAATTCCTCCAATATTCTGGAACGATGTTGGTAATCTTTGGTTTTCATATGAATCCATTAAAAAACAAATCACATGGGGTCAAATCTGTTGAAGGCGGAGGCTGCCCTATGTCACCGCGCCTAGAAATGAGATGCCAAGAGCATGAGAGATTTGGGCTGGTGCTCTGTCTTGCTGAAACCTCACATTTTCCTCCGTTTGTTCAGCAAAAAGGTCAGACAATTTCAGCCCAAGAAAATTTTCGAGCATGTCACACGTAACTGCCCAAAAATATTTGATACCTCGACAGGAGTTCAAACTTGCGTTGTTACAACTACAGGAATTTTCCCGTAGTTGCAACACTCCTACGATCTGAGCTATGAGGCCAGGGTTATCAAACCTCTTCGACTGTGAGAGTTATTTTCCTGTAGCATAACATTTCCCCGGAGTCATATACCAGCCGTCTCGGCTGGTTTGGGGTCAGACAAGTGACGAAGTGAAACTGCAGGCAGCTGGCTCAGCAGATGCCCGCTGGAACAAGTCAGCAGTCGAGCGAGGTCACTGTCACGGCGTGTTTTGACTCAAGTGAGTGAGGAAGTGAAAGGTGCTAACGACAGGAAATGTGATGTTTACAGTCTTTTGGCTCGAGAGGGATTTAATTAATTGTTGTTCCGTATGACTTCGGGTCCTATTTCAACTGTGCCACTGTAACGGCCCAAAAATAATCGATCCCTCGACAGGAGTTCGAACTTGCGTTGTAACAACTACGGGGAATTTCCCCCGAGTTGCAACACTCCAAAGATCTGAGCTATGAGGTCAGGGTTATCAAAGCTCTTCGACTGTGAGAGTTATTTTCCTGGAGCGTAACACACAGTAACGATCAGAGGTTATTGATAGCCAAAAGGTGGAATTTCCCTGACTCGGCTGCGGCCCACGACCAGAGGTTCTCCACTCCTTCAGTGTATTTAGATGAAACCGATTTCCCCGACGCGACCGCGGCTACATGGTCTTGAAAACCGCTACATGACAGCCACGGCTGTGGCCTGCCCGACTGGTCGAGGGAGCAGTCTAGCCGCGCGCCTACGCGGCTAGGGTATGCAGACCCGAAATGGGGTTCTCTATTTTACTGTACTCCATTACGGGTTCTCAATAGAGCGATACTCTATTATGCCAAATTCAGACTCACTAGAAGATAATCAGTACCAAACCAACGTTCTCTCCCCTCATAATTATACATCCCTCTGAAAAGAGCGACTTGTTTTTTGCATTCAGAAATGTATGAACCAACCAACCAATTGTTACTCATAATAAAAAATACTCTGCCAAATGAAATAAAATAACCATCAAAATTTACCGGGATATCGACGAAAAATAGAAATACATTGAAAATCTACCACGGAAACAAAATTGTACTTCAATGAAATCGGTCGAATACATGATTCGAAATTCCAAAATGCATACTTAAAGGGTTGAAATGAAATACTTTGTCAATTTATTTTTAAAAACAAGTACCGAAACCTGTTTCCCCTTCAAGGAGGATGGGAGAGAATTAAAACGAGAGACCCCCACAAAATGAATGCAACCTCTGTCCCATAGCAATATTCATTCTCGGCGTAAGCAGCGTGATCTCATCAGCTGCCCTCGTAATACTGAGGTTCCTTTTGAGCTTACCACTACAGAACTCCTTATAAATAAATATCAGAGTAGTTTTTTCTGCAATTTTTCTTAAACCTAGCACTGCGAACTCCTTGAAAATTGACGAAGTCGGGAATCTGATCGATTTTTTTAAGCAAAATTTTAATTAGGCTTTTCTGAGTGATTGCTAGGGGATGTAATTTTGATTCAAATTTTGAATCCCATGCCACTACACCTTAAACCAACATTGCATTGTAAAATAATTTTTTTAGCTTCATGCTCATAAAATGTTTGAAGTTCAGCCGAAAGAAAGATCTGAACCGTTGTTCATCATTTATCAGGTGGCAGTCGATGAGAATGTTGAAAAAGCCCTCTTCTGTTCGAGTTGAAAACATGGGTGCGTGAGGCTCCTTGCTCATCAACAATAATTCCTCCTCTTCGTCCTCCTCTGCCAATAAAAGGGCCACAACAATATTCTCGCTCGACATGATCGAAATCGAAACTGTAGCCTAGGTATGCGGCCGCTGGCCGCCGCCGCGGCCGCGCCTCTCTGAGAAAACTCTCTTTTACAGCGCGGCGCGGCCGGCGGCTGAGTACCTACATGACAAAATCGCGCGCCGCAGCCGCCGGCCGAAGCCGCGTCAGGGAAATTCCACCCAAAGGGCTATTGCAAACTTTCGTGAAAGACTAAATTTGTGTACGCCAATGGTGGGCAGCATTTAAGTGAAATAATTTTTAAAACACGTAAAATAAAACTGCATTACATGAAGAATGTAGGAATTACAACGAAATTTTTTTATCTAGCTACTTTTTTTATATAAGCATTGGGGAGGTCTTTCTACAGCACCCTGTATATTGACATTGGCGTAGGCACCTTCAAACTGAAAATTAATGAAATACTATGAACCAACTACCCACGCTTCACTATTCCATAACTGACAAGAGTTGTAATAAACTCGTCTTTTACCATGTTCACACCAGATCGTACTCACTCATTTATAGTTTTTTCCTTTAAACTCTCTAGCCCTTAAGGAGATCGAACAGATAAACGTCCAGCAATCCGGATGGTTTTATTCGATTCTTTGAGATGATGAGATCTCAATTTTTAAAAATATTTAGCCCTTAAATTTTACCCTGTGGGTGTGAAACAGCGTTAAACAATAGGATTCGTTCTGTTTAGCTCTGTATACCCTTGCCATTCAAATTAATAAACCAAAATTACCTCCTCTACAGTCAAGAAGTCTTTGACTTGAAACAAAATCTGTTAGGTGCTAAAAAAGTTTTCTTACCTCTCGTGCACGTGTGATGCATCCGGTTTTGAGAATATCGCTCTTCTCTATTACAAACACGTTGTTGTGAGAGCCAGTACCCAAACACTTCTCAGTATTCATCTCCTTACTATTGCTGTGAAAAAATATAAAACTTCCATTAATAATTGAAAACGAACCAGCAACATAAGTGATTGGTATTCATATTTAAGAGGATCAAAACAGATCCTAGAACGTGGATGAAAAAAAAGTAGTTGCTATTTAATTTTCGCAAACAGTGAAAAAACGGTTTGGTGGTTTTTTGGACAGTTTTCGGTTATTACCGTCTACCAAGTTGGGTGTGGCAAATCGCTTCATCTTTTCCTTAACATGAATGTAAAGAACATCGACGGAATCTTTGGAGTTTGAGCGGAATCTGTTAGGTAGTAAGAAGATGATGTTGATGGATGTTACGTTTGCGCATGCTCGAAAACTACCAGTGATTCGGAAGAGATCATTGGTGAGAATATACAGTCTTAACCGTTCCAATCCCTGATAATTTCATCGAAATCGGATGGAAACTATCGATTTCATGCTTGTTGCAAGGATTTGAGGTTCGTGAATGCGCCACAGCTAATATTGACGCTGTCATGATGAAATTAATTAGGCGATTAAATCGTCTTTTAGCGAATTTTTGAAGAAAATTAAGCTATTGCTCTCGCCTCAAAATTTGTAGAATGTGAATTTTTGAAAAAAAATTATGCAGAAATCCGTTTCAGGCTATTCTGAATCATATTCTGAAGTTTAACGCATTTTTTTATGTATGTATGTATGTATGTATATATGTATGTATGTATGTATATATGTATGTATGTATGTGTCATTCCAGACGATAACTGTTCGTAGAATTGTGCTAGAAACTTCAAACAAATTTTAAAATGTTAAGGACACAAAACGAAAGTTCAAGTTCGTTGGCCAGCATGATCGGATAACATCTTCGGGTTGAAATTTTCAAAAATGTAGTCAAAAATTTCAAAATAGCCTGTTTTTTGCGATTTGTTGTGCGAAATAATTTTTTCAGCATACTAACATGTGGTATATTCGGAATCAGCGTAAAATTTCCTATAAGAATATGTATCAAGTTTTCAAAAATTTCAAAGTTGAAAAATCAGTCAAAAATCGAAATAATGCCGTTCTCGCTAGTTGTAAAAATCGGTAATATTTGCATGAAACATTGTCCAAATTCAGATTGAACTACTCTTATGGAAGTATCCCTGTATAACTAATCCTAGAACCATGCTGTTTAAAACGTAGGTAGTAGGTGCTTTAGAAAAAAAAAAAAAAAAAAAAAAAAAAAAAGTAATCTCAACTGATGAGTTTACTCTGTGCATGTGTTAATAATTTGATTCCATGTTTGTCTATCAAAATCATAAAATAAAATTTCTCAACACGATCAATAGCGACTGAAATGTCGGAGATTTCTTCAAAAATTCGCTCATGGGGTCATGCTGCATGACTGGACTTTTTTTCAACTACCCTCTGAATTGAACGAGATCGGACGACTAGATCTTGAGAAAATGATGGTTGATGGAATTCAAGTTTGTGCAGCCGTAGAGTGAAGAGTTGATTTTTATACAACGAAATTGATAGCCAACCATCTAAATCATGAAACCCGCACATTTCCTGAAAATTTCATCAAAATCGGATGAAAGCTGTAGAATATATGCGTTTTGTAAGGATTTGCGGTCACACGTGAACCCTACACACAGACAGACAATGGAACCAAAGTTGTTCAAAATGGTCTAAAACGTAAAATGCGAGTAGAAATTTTGATTTTGGTGGCAAACAATTTTTCATCTCTCTTACAGACATGAACCAACAGACAAACCGCATTTGGAGCTACACGACATACTGTGCGGAAAACCGGAATGCATGCGATTCTGCTGGCCAACGAGTCACTACTAGACACTTGTTTGGGTTCTCCCCTCCAAAAAGCGCCGCAGGTTGGGATGTGGCTTTTGAAAACTGGCCACAGGCTGTGGCAGTAAACAGCTGGACGCGGTCTCCGCAGTGAGGTTTTCCTAGTATGTCACCCCCGTAAGAAAACACTTGCTTATGGATTCCAGCCACCGGATCCGTTTTGCAGTTTCCCGCACAGTATGTTGCTAGACTTGGGTGAAAACTATGTTTCTGCTACCTATAGGTAGACTCGGAAGCAAAGTAATTTGGGGATTTTAAGGACAGTTTTGGTCATTAGCAATCAAGGAATAGAGAGTTTTTGCACTTCTCGTATTCATTTTCTCGTATACGAAAATGGCCTTTCCGAAACGATAAGAGGTTTTCGTAACGTGGAAACGCTTTTCGGAACGGGAAGAGTTAGCTTTACTTATGCTCAGCTTTTTCGGAATCGTAATAACGAGACGAAAACTTGACCTTTCTCTAGGATAACACTCTAGAATAACTTCGCAAATATGCAGTTGGCATGGACACACACACACACCCTACAAAATCGCCTGAATTTTCCCCCGAGCCGTCTTTTGTTGTTGGTTTAACCTTTGTATTTGTCTTTCTTTCGTATTTTTTCCCCGCACCTCAACCAGAAGGGTCATTAGCGGCATTTTGTTCTTGCTTTCGACGTTTTATCGAAGATTTCAGCTTTTTCATTTTCAAGGTTTATTTTACATGTTTTAAAGATTCGTGTTCTTCACGGCTGAATCGTTTTTATATGATGTAGAGGTAAGTGGTCGTTATTTCTTAATTCATGTTATATTTTGGAAATTGTCTACTGTGACAATTGAGTTTTGAGCAGTGATTCACTACAAGAGTCACGTTAACGTCTCTATAAGAGTTCTCTTTCTCTCGGGCTTACGAATTCGCTACGAGAAATCGATGCAAAAAGGTTAGCATTCATCGTGCTCGCTCTAACAGCTTATTTCCGTGTTTACGAGAAATACCAAAACAAGGAATACAAAAACTCTCTAGTATCCATAAACTAAAAGCTATGTAGATAATGTTTACCAGTATTTTTCGATAGAGACAATCGAAAGAAAAAATGGAGTCGCCCATTAGTCAAATATTGCATAGCTACTTGTTGAAATTGTTTAGATATTTCTGATTATGAACAAAATATTAATGGAATATCCATTTTAACTGTCGCAAAAGGCAATAAAATAGAATGCAAGTCGATTTTGGATCACACAGACGTACCTTGAATCAGAAAAATGTTTCTTCACCCGCCGCACTATTCTGTTTAGGAACAGTGGGGTTGGTGGGCCGTAGCGGTCTTTGTCACACAGGCTGACACCCTGAAACATTAAGTTGACAGGTTAAAAGAAACTAAACTTCAAATTCAAGGACAAATGAAATTCAAATTCCAGGACATATGAAAGACTAATATCAAATATCAAGCTTACTGACAAAATTTATTGTTAAATTTTTAAAGTGTTATTAACATTTCATTAGGATATCATCGAAATACTCACCGAGTCGGCTTTTTCGGAGGTGCTGCCTAATCGGTTGTCAAACTCTGACCACTTGTGACTGCTGCTTCCACTTTTTCCAGAGTTCCCTCCAATGGCAGAATCCGAACCTCCGCCTTCTTCCTCTTCACTCTCGGTATCCAGGAGTTCAACAGTAACTTTGCACTCTTTTTTGTACTGTAACAAAAATCATCCAAATATTTAAATGTGCTCACGTCAATCAAAGGACTTTAATGTCAAATCCATGAATAACTGAACTGTATTGGGGCTCCAGAGGAAAATATTTCCCATTAGCATGACGACACATAAGGATTTTGAGGATTCCTTAGTTTCTTCTGATTTCTGAATCATTTTTTGGTTACTACGCAATTATTGATAGTTTTCCAATTTAGATCTCTTAGAGAGGTTCTTGTCTCTAGGTTGCTTGGATATCTGTATCTCAGATTGAAGTATTCGAGTGAGTTTATGGTTGTAGATCTACTTTATCCTACCCGTAATGTTAGTCTATAAACTTCAACACAGTTTTGCAGACAATACAATTCAATTTCATATAGATTTGGGTACATTAATTTCCTCAACTAATAACAAATTGTTCTCCGATTAAAATGTTAAGAGAGGGTCTCATCTCTAAGCTACTTGGAGACATAGTTGTGTGTTAATACATGTATAATAACTCCATCCTACTCCTAATTTTTGGATATTTTCAATATTTGTTTTCACTGGGGTTCCTGTTTTTGTTCCCAAACCATAAGTGTAGAGCGAGTCCGAGATATTAGGTCTTTTTCATTATTACTTTCTATATAACGTATGGTCTCCAATTTTTGTATGAAGGGCCGATCGAGATCTGACAATAGATGGGAATATGTTGTTAGGTTGGGAAGATGTTGAATTTCTTAATCAAAAATCTAGAATTGCTTTTAGTACAAATTGTTCCGTTTGGATCAAATTTGCTTGATTCAATGCGCATCGTTGCTTGAGAGTTTGTATCTATTGCGTTGGCTATGCGTGCATATAAATTTCACATGTTGGTTCTTGAAAAAGTGCGCTCACATACGAAGGCGCAGCTAAGCATATAAAACATTTCCCTCTCATGATTTTTCAACTTTGTAAACGTCCCTTCTAGAAAAAAGCGTCCGTCCTCCTAGAAGGCCAGTACAGAGCTTGGCGGGCCGGATTTGGCTGGCAACCCATAGCGTAGGTTTGAGGCAAACTGATGCAGGTAATTTTGTCATCCCATGCATACATGCATTTCTCTTCATTGGGGCAAACGTAATTTGTGGTACACAACCTACGTTGAAAGTACGAAGCAGGCAAGCAAACAAATCCGTCATGAGTAAGTGGCATGTGGACACATTATACCGCAGTTTGAATGACACTTCGAAGTAGTTTTTCAATTGCAAACATCGAATATTTATTCCCAAAATGAGATAATAAATTAGAAGAATAAATATGGTGATGGAATACATTTCATTTTGCAGATTCTAGTCAAGTTAATTGCACCTAAACTGGGGTATGTTCATTTCCTCAACTAATAAGACAGCCTAAGACCAGTTTTACATGGCCAAATAACCAAGCTACTTGAAATTTAATACTAATAGTTATATTACCAGTAATAATCAGTTCAGAAGTAATCATTCGAGGGATAAAATGCATTGATAACTCACTATATAAATTTTGTAGCAGTTGTCATTGGAGAGTAGCGATGTGGCTGCTCGCATGTAACACGACTCTGCAGCGGCTCGTTCATCAGCTGTGGATACGGGTCCACCAGCGCCTCCTTTAGCGCGGAACGTGTTGTGGAGGTCCCAGCATTCCACGCAACTTTCCTCCGTGACGAGATGCTGCAACTGAAAAACCCAACAATTCGAAGTCATTATTTATATGAAGCCGATACAATTGACCTTTGCATATTCAATCAAGGCATATCATAACCAAGTGTTCGTAAGACTGGGTAGAATCCCCAGTTTTTGCGTTGACTGGCTGCTGTCCCGATCCTGTGTTTATATTCTTCACTGAGCCCATGATTACATCTCAATCGATTGATGATTTAACTTCTCTCCTATCTGATCCACAGAATTCTGGGGATCTTGGATTGATGAAATTTATAGAAACGGCCTTTCTCTAGGTCTAGGTAGGACTGCTGCCAACAATGGGTGAACTTGTTTAGGATTTGGAAGTAGAACAAAACTTTTTTGGAAATATGTGCAGTCAATTCTATCCCATTCGGTCCTATTGATGTCGCCTACATGGCAGTTATGCAGCTTGATTGAAATCTGAGCGACTATAAGGGGCTGGGCTATTTTATTTGACCCAATAGCTGCTTACGCACTTCTAGAGTCTATGCAGACAGTATTAAACTTGGACGTTACATTTTTCTTAGAATTAGATCTATTGCTTTAGACATTGATATCATTTCGTACCTAAGCTTCCTGAAATGTCCAACAAAAGGAGAGTGATGAGTGTACATACCTGCCGTACTGCGTAGGTGACGATTTTATCGAGGGTGAACCCAATATAAGCATGGATACCAAACATATTCCGCAGAGTGTCTTCGTACGTTTGCGATTCCATACTGCAGTCAAGTACACTTTTCACCATATCCAGCATACTTCCATAACAGTCTTGCCATTGTTCTAAAAGCACACATTAAAGTAAACGTACAATGTAATCGTTTGGCTCAATTATGAAATTATTTGATCACAGCTTGGCGATGGAAAATAATGGAATTTGAGGCCTTTTAATATGAAGGTGCCTGAGAAATGAAGTGAGGCGTTTCTTTTCATTTTTCAATCGGGGCAGAGTTCAAGTTATGAAACTGGGAGACAAATATTTGAATGATATGATAGGATTGTATTTGTAACCATAAATGCTAATATCAATTTATACCATGATATATATAGTGATTTTATAGAATAAATGCTACGGCAATTGATTTTGGTTTAAACTTACCATTCGGCTTCAACCGCAGCATCGCAGTTGTTGACTCTTTTCTATTCAGACTGTGTTGAGCTTCTTCTTCAGCTATTTTTATCGATCTTTCGGCCATTTTAGCGAGCCTATCACAGAGAATTTGGTGCAACCGAAGGAAGAGGTACCAGTTATTGTTCCCGAAGAAAAGCGTGTACACTTCATCCTGCAAAAAATCCATTTATGATATTGACACATAAATTACATACTATACATTACACCGTATGATTATCAATTTAAGTGACCAAACAGCACTGTGTTGATGATTGGAACCCAATTGAAGAGTACAGGGGAAGAACGGGCTACCATGGTTTTTCCTAGTTTGGAAAAAACAATAAAATGAATATCTTGTGTTCAAAAAATCTGAAATTTAGAAATAATAATGTCAACGTACATGTAAAAGTAATACAAATGCCAAATTATTTCAAAAATTAATTTTATTAAAACATAATGGAGAAAAGTGCCGAAAGTCACAATAAAACAGCGAAAGAACGGGATGAAGCCCTGCGATTGATTTTCTCATTTTTTGTGGGGTGATTTCACAAAACACCTCTGGGCTTTCTCTGTACAAAATATTTTTAAATAAAAATCTAAATTTTTTGGAAGAGATCGACATTTTTTTCGTGTAGAGGTACTTGATTAGGCGTACCAGACGTTCGGATTTCGCCCGGATTGTCCGGATTTCAAGGCCTTGTCTGGACTTGTGTCCGGAGTTGCCCTGATGTCCAGGTTTTATGATGCGATGGGGTCAAAGTGGACAGCTGAAAGGGGCCGACTGTCTGTGCCAGTTGTCAGAGATTGGTTAACAATCAATAAAGCCAATAACAACAGTTTAAAGCCAATAGTGATTTAAACTGTACCCAATTCTACGAAAGGATCGAAAAGATAATGATTTTCTAAAACAAATTATGTCTTCCGAAAAATATAACAGAACCGAGGAAGGAGCTGGACCCAGTAACAAATGAGTAATCGACATCCATCTTAATGTCCATCAATCGATTTTGTTAGTTTAGTGAATCAATACTTCTAAATAATTTGAATAATTAGTTATTTTTTAATTTTGTCAAAACTATGACATCATTGTTTCATTAATTAGGATTTTTCACTCATTGTAAGCATTAAAGGGGCTTTTACTTTCAAAGCTGTTCATTATGGTTAACTGATTCTCCTTGAATTGCATTGAGCCGTCCCCCAATTATATAGTATTAATATTGTCTCGTATACGTACGCACACACACACACATGCGCGCGCGCACGCATATATATATATATAGTCAACTGTCCGGGTTTGGTCTGGGGAAACTTATGGTAACCCTATACTTGATGGAAAGTGAAATTCTGATGGACGAGTGGCTGCTGAGGCAAATCTGATGAAATCTTGGTCTGTCGCTAAAGTCTTTTCTTCTTTTTGGCGAATTCGGCGTCACAAACTTGCTAGTAAATCTTGCAATATGGCTCTCACGATAGCAAACTAGCTAAGGGTAATAAACATAAAATTGCATTTAGATCAGCCGCCTTCTCTTCATTGGAGCTTTAGGAATATACTTTGTATCAAGAAAACCCGACCAATCGATATTTGATTTTTATCAGGCTTAAAAACCAATGTATAACACAGGAGCAAACGATGATTACTAAATAGAGACAGCAACAGGTGGGAAAAGTGAAAGAATGTGATACACAGCTAACGTGCTGTGATTCACAGACTGGATAATGAACTAAAAAGACCGGGGGAAGCCCGTTCTTTCCCTGGACGGCTCCCATAAGCCCGTTCTTTCGCTGTATTCGAAATACTCACCCGCTGTTAAGTATTTAGACTAGTTTATTACTTGTTTTGACCACACAACCGTGTTCGGCTACCCCTAATACATAAGGTACCATTCTCAACTCACTTTTGACAAAAAATCGAGTTCTTCCCCTGTACTCTTCAATTCATATCTAGCAGAAAGTTTTAGAGCTTACCGGGTACTTGGAAGCATGTTCCTCCTGTTTGACTAGTTCGACGTTGGAGTCCTGGCACAACGAGGAGTTAGGCGAAGACTTGAAATTCGCATCCGTCCGACTGGTCGGGCAGACAGGCGAGGTAGCTCCGCTTTCCCGCTTCACACGCACGTTGTTGTTATTGTACGAGCTCTGCGTGTTTCCTGCATTCCCAAGGTTTTCTTTGTTAGTGGAAACGTCAGAATCCATTTTGTCATCTGCACCAAGAAACGGTGATCGAAAATTTTGCCTTTTACTTTTGGGCGAGCGAAATGTAACAAATTGGGTTTAGACTTTTGATCGATTCATTCAAATTCAGGGGTTTTCGAAACTTTTGAATATTGTACTCAAGAGCGCAACATGCTTCAGCAGTTAAACTAAATTGGCCATGCTTTCATAAAATATTGAAAGAGGAACCAAAAATAGATTCAACAACCGTTCCATCGTAAGATTACTCCTAAGAGCTAATTCAAAGAATGACAGAGCGTTTGGCGTAGAAAACATGCACAGGTATAGGCAAATATTTCATAAGCAGTTGGAGTCAGAAACGGTATTAATCAAGAAATCTATTAAATATACAGAAGGATAATAAGTCATGTGAATAAAACTAAGCAGATGCTAATACCTAAGTTTTCTCAAGCAAATGCTAGAAAGTAAGTGAATAAAAATATAGCAAAGGCCTGTGTTAACCTAACCTGTACAAGCAATAGCTCAAGAGAAAGTAGCACAAGACTTTTTGCTAGAATCAGAGATCAGGACCTTTTGTTACTATATCAAACATTCGCTAAGTATTTTTGCTTCCTCACTACCGAAGGTGGGAAGCTTTGTGTTCGTGATTGAAGTCGAAAAAATGTTTGTCTTCCAAAATCCAAACGTCCACTAGCTTTTTAAATTAAAACCCTTAAACCCCACAATTAAAAGGAGAGCAGTTTTTACTTATCAAACTGTAGTTTTAGTGAGGATGGGGTATGAATATAAAATTGAAAATAGAACCCGAATCTGCAATAGAAATAGGAATTACTATAACTCAAATCTCTGACTAACTAACTACTGATTACAGTTAGAGGTTAAAATGTGTTGTACTTTCAAATACCGTTCATCAATCTTGAAATGACTGCTGACTAAGAAGTTACCATGGGGAATACTTGGATGCTACAATACCTAATATTCCCAAGAAATTATGTTGAAACACTGCACAGTATTTAATTGTTTCCATAGCAACTGTCCGGCCTCAGCTTTCAGGCTCAATTTTTTCCCATAACCTCTTTCTTTTGCATCGTTGAATCAGTGCGTTGAATCCTTTCTTTTGTGAATCGCTGAAGATATCTGTTAATTTTTTCTACAAATGATGAAATACAAACCACCTTTCAGTCTCAAAACGAACTCATGAATTGCAATGCAGTGCTTTACTGTACTTTCCCAATATTTGTATCAAAATAAATTGGCGTAGACACTTTTTTTTTTTGTATACCCTTCATATGAACTTCAAATACCCCCCCCCCCCCCTCTCCCTTTATTTAATTCTTCCCAAACTTTTCAGCAGTTCCAGAAAATGTTTTGTTAGGCTAACTATAAAGCTTCCTCATAGGAATTCGAGGCGTTGGGAAAGTAAAAGGAGTGTAGGTACCTACCTCCTTGTACTTGAACACATCGTCGCACAATGAGAAGTTAGGCAAGTACAATAGAACACATCTTATTCAACCCCTCAACACTATACAACCTTTGTCTTCCTGCCTCTGATACATTTTTAATTTTCTAAAACAGCACAAATATTGTACCTTTCATAAAATGAAATCGTGTTACCCAAGCGAAAAGTCCATCCATGTCCATGTTTTATCATCTGAGAAATTAGAAACTTCTAATTCCCAGTCAGAATCACAGTCTATAATTGTCAAACGCGGAGAAAAGAAACTTGAACGATAATAAGTTTATTACAATAAACTATCACAAATGATTCCATTACTCATTTAACTGAGCAGCTAGAACGGTAACTGAACCCCTGGAGCTTGGTTAATATAATAAGCGATTATCGGATAACTGAGCAGTGAAACTGAATTGACAATCAGGTATGTCGAAGATAGTCAGAGATTTGACAGAGTCAGTATTTAATCAAGCCAGCAGATGTGATTGATGAACCAGCCCTAAATAAGTTAAAAGCACACACGCATGAACTTGCGTAGAGGTGAGATTTCTGGATTCCACTTGAAAAATTAAGGGGTTGACATTTAATACATTTTTCTATCTTATTAAATTAGCTCACAAATAAAGTGTTGAAAATCGGGGTTAGATCCAAAGCACCCGAGCCCATGGACAACTTTCCCGAAAAAGCAGTTCCTAAAGAGGTTTGATCTACTTTCATTTCATTCTTTATGTGAAGTCGCTGACACCAAGCACAGAAGGTTTATCGGAAATTACTTACCAGGGTCTCTCTCATCGTCGGACAGCTCCTGACGCCGGTGGTGGAACATGTCTGGTATGGAATGTCGCAACAGTTGTTTTATTCGTTGCTTGTCTTGTTTGTGGATAGCCGTCTGCCGCTTGACATGGTGGATGAGAAGATTCGCTGCATCGTCGATAATGCTCTTGTCCGTGTAAGTCAGGTGTATGTGAGGACCTGTTCTGGGATCCTCGCTTTCGTGCCTCTGTAAACGTTAATAAAGGCAGGATGTTATCATCAAGATATTCCAAAAATTGGCTTGGGGAATACAACCTAGAGCAATAGTACACACTACTAAATATAGGATTTATTGATTATAAATTTTCCAGACGACACGGCGAAGGATGCGAGGGTGAGCGTACTCATACATTGAGTCATTCATGTGGCTTGCGTTGTTTCCACTCGCCTTGCCCTCACTTCAATTCTCGTCAGTTTTTTGGAACGAGTCAAGGACCCGAGGTGGCAAGAGGCCCGAGAACTTCACCCCCAGAACACGCTCGTTCCCCCCAGAGTTCTGCAAACTCTCATTCATCTTTTGTTTCCGTGTGAATTTACATGATTTCCTCATGGCAGAAATATATTGGAGTAATGATGTTGTTCAACCAATTTCCGGAGTACTACCTACCAAGTGGAATCTGTCATATGGGTCCCAAATGATAGGGTCACAAGATGGTCACAAAGACTTTTTCATGGCTTCTGCTAGAATGTGAACTTACTAATAGTTTACTAGGCACCGGTTGCTGCAGCTCGAGCCACCAGGACTTCCATACTTATTCAATGAACTATAGGTAACTAATATGGGAAAAAAACTCGACCTCGTTGCATTCTGAAGCGAGTGGCGAGCAAGTACATGTACTTGGTGCTCTCGTCGTACTTTGTAGCCACGAGCTCCCTCGCCTTGAGTCACAAGGCCAGGCGTGGTGAAGAAACACCACAGTACGCATGAGAGAAGGGTCACTAAATGGTATGTAATCATGAACCACTGGCAAATCGAAGTGGTACAAATAATAAACAACGGAACAAGGCATCGCCAAACTCTGTCATAAGGGATACGGTAATGACAACTCAGTAATGTTTTATTATTTCCACATTAGGTAATCAATATGTGCAGATCAGTGGGCTATCTCAATTGGTTTGAATTTGACACCCCTACCTTTGAACATGCCAATAAACCTGGATTGAGTGAATGTGAGGGTGATGTGAATCACTCAGAGTTACCATTTATTCGAATACAATTCAATTCATATAGGAACAATTATGGCAAAATTTTCGCGTTTGTGCCACTGTCACTGTTCCAGAAATAATTAAATTCATAAGTAGTTAATCAGGACTTTACAAACTCTCTCAATCCCAGAAAACGCCATCAAAATGGGTGTGGATTGAGGGATTAGGGTGCACAAAGCCAAAATGCCAACCAGATTGTCTCACCAGGTATTGTTGGTGTAAGTGAAAATAAATGACAATCGTTTGGAAAAACCAAAACTAACGAGGAGCACAGCTGATCTGAGGTGTCACCCGGATTATGAACTATATAGCTCATATAATAAAGGTAGTAAAATGGAATAACAATGACATTAAAATGATTTGGAAAGAGGTAAAACAGTCATTTGCTGTTCATCACAAAGGATAATTTATTGCTGAAATTAATAGATCAAAATGATGTACATTGACGTTTGGATCAGAGAAAATTAGCACTCCCCGAACACCAGTAACCCAAAAATTCAGATGATTGCTCAACGAGGACTAATGCAACTAACCTTTCGCTACAAATACCTACATACGATTTTCGATCATCCTAATGATCAACATTGCTCATTAATTACAACTAAATTAAGATTTTTGTTACCTCATCGTATAATGTTTCGATTTCGCTGTACAAAGACTTGGAGCGAAGCGCTTTCAGATCATTCTGCTTGAAATTGATTCCCTGATGATCGAGGGACTTGAGGTAAAACTTTTCATTCTGATCCCTCCACGTTTTGTTAAAACCCTGAAAAGTGAAAATTAAAATTATTATAATCAGGTCGATAATAGTAAACGATCAAGAGTTAGGTTGTGGTTTTGTTTGGTTCTAGAACTATGGCAAAAAACATACTTCGATAATTGAAATTCTCACTTTTTGAGCGTGTCGCCATTCGTTTTCTTTAGACCGCAGTCTTCTGAGAACAAGAGGAACAGACACACTGGGGTTGAGTTTCACACCTTCTATGACGTCAGCAGCCTTGTCTCCGTAGATTCTGGAACGAAAATAAACCAATTGTAAGGGCAAAACATATAGGTAATGATTTTGATAGGAAGGGGAAATGGGTGGTGGTTACGCTAACAACATTTTATGTTTGAGTATGCGAAAATAAAGATACCTTTAATAGTGGACAAATGCACCCCACAAAGGACTATCTAGAAACTAACCAGCACATTCTTGGAATTTTATAAAAACGGATGATAACATTAGCACTTATGATTGATAGAAGAATTATATGTAGACCTCTATTCCAAGTAGACCTCTTAGATAAAACGTCTTAGAAGTTCACCAAAGTTGGATAAAAACTAAAGCAGTTATGCTTGTTAAAAGATTCTAAATTCGTGTAAGAGAAGTGGCAACCTTTAATCCTGGAACGAAATTCATAAAGGATTGTCTAGAAACTAACCCACTCAATCCCAGGGATTTCATCAAATTCGGGTGATTCAGCGGTAAAAATGCTAAGGCCCTGACTTCCAAAAGAATTGAACCTAAAAGTGATGACCACTTTATGATGAATGATCAGGATTTTATGTTTATGCACGGAGAGGATACTATCAAAAGCAATGAACTGGTTCTGTAGCTACTTATCTTCAAGAACCCCAATTGTGCAGGTGGGAACACAAGGCAGCCGCTTGAAATCGATAATGGAATTAATCAATCAACTCCCACTTCAACTGGTAAACCTAAAAATTTGTTTTCTCCTATGATATTTGGATATTGGATATTTTCAGAGAAGCGCAAAATGCGATTCGTAAATTGGTTGATTGGTTCTCTGCAGGCTTTTAAACTCTTAATGCTCGGGAAACCAAGTACCAAGTACTTTTGGAGTAACGAATGTTGATATGCAGGAAGTCGGTTCAGTCAACCTTTGTGCATGCATATGACGGGGATTTGTACGTATGACGAGCGAGTACTACTATCGGTAGAGTGGATTATACTATATTATATAGATACCAGCAGAATACCCGAGTGTTGCACAGCCTTGTAACTCCGACGATGCATTAAAAAAATATTGGAATACTCATTCAATTTTGTAGATCTTACCAAGCATATAATGCTCTAAAAAAGGCGAAGCCAGTAATTTGGGGTTGCCGTTTCCTCAAGAGAAACCGTGTCTGGAACCCACCATACGCCACTAGCACCTACCTAGTATTTGTCATGTGTTTTGTCAACAGTTAACATTTCGAAGCAATAATATTTCTGTGGAATGCAATGAAGCATAGATAGGTAGTAGAACTTCAAAATAAGGAATCTTCATGGTTATTTTCAATTTGCACAATAGGAACATCTGAGTGGGAGCTTTCCAAAAAGGTGCTATATGATGGGTGCCTGACTAGTAATACGGCTCTTGAAATTCATTTTCACGATGATGTCACGGCCCCCGCCCGCCTGGGCAGAATCCTCAGCACCCTTGTACTACTACGCCGTTCACGATGACGGAGTGGAGTTACACTATTTAAAAATAGCCTTTAATGGATACTGAAAACATTGATCATTTCGCAAAAATACTGCACAGAAATTGGTTCGGCTGTTAAACCGTGATGTTGGCACATACAGACACCCTTTTTTGTTCATGTAATAGATTTGGGGTCGTTAATTGAAGAAAAACTATCATCGAATCATGTTAATAGTCTAAATAAAAAGCTTGGAATTATTGTGCTGTTCTCTCTCAGCAGTCCATTTTTCAAATTTTGAGAAAAACGAGTTCAAGTGAAATCATCTGTGCCGTCGACAACAGTTCAAGCTAGAAGTATTCTTTTTTCAGCATCCTCATCCAAATATATCTCCGTTATTCATTCAGAATAGACGTATTAAGCAGGGTCCACACTATGCCGGGGTAGGCCGGGCGGGCTGACCCGGGCGGCCTAAGCCGCGTTGATGTAGACGCCCCGGGCGGCTTTGCCGGGTTAGAAAATGCCGGCCCGGGCCGTGCCGATTCCAACCCACATAAAGTAGGTACAGATCAAAGGAAGCCGAGCCGAGCCGAACAAAAATATAGAATGGGGACGTGCCGAGCGGCTTCAGTTACAATTAAACCTCCGACCGAACTAGACGAATTATTTTATTTTCGACTCAGTTTGTTTAAGTAGGGTTTTTTATTGTTCATTTTAAGTAATGGAGTGGAATGAAGAACAAGTGTTAGTGTTAATAGACTTATATAGAGAACGTCGTCTTCTATGGGATAGTTCAGATTCCCAACATAAATTAAAAAACCAAAGACACGACAGTCTCACAGAGATTGCTGTGTCTTTTGGAGTGGATAAAAATGAAATTGAGCGCAAATGGAAAAATTTAACCAGCCATTTTTGGAGGGAAAAAAAGAAACGTCTTTGACGTCTTTTTGGGGGCTGATTTAAAGCGAGTATCACCACAGCCATGGCTGACATAGCGACGTCATAGTCGGTAATCATTTTTAAAACACTAACACTGAAGGACACTTTAAAAAAACTTCTAAAAAGTACTCTTCAACGAAGTCACCAGTCTTGGTGTTGAAACTAAATAATGTAGGTAGAAATAACCCGGTCGGCTTCGTTTTCGGTGTGGACGTCGTGCCGGCCCGAACGTACCCGCCCGGCTTAGCCCACCCGGGTCAACCCGCCCGGCCTACCGCGGCATAGTGTGGACCCTGCTTTAAGCATAGAATAACTCACTTAGAACGTTTTAGCCTACTATAACTCACTTAGAACGTTATAGCCTAATATGGTTACATAAACTTGAGATATGGACATAGGACAAAGCTAATTTTCTTGTTTTTCCCAAGGATATGCCTGAGTTACCATAGTAATCAATAAATGGACCCTGAACAGAATATCAACGTCAACTTGCGAACATTAGGAGCATAGGTACCTTTTTATGGCCCGTATGTGGATGGTGTTGGAGGTGCCGCCCAGATTGTCTTCAAGCGTGAACTTTGAAAGTTCTTCCGGCGTCATTCGTGACATCTTCTTTTGAACATTTTCCAGCACCAAAATCGTTGCAGCGTTGCTTTCAATGACCAGATCCAACTGCAAGGAATGACGAAAGATTTCAATTTATTATTATAAAGAAAATCATGAAACCCTCGTGGGTAACAACAGTTGATAGTACAGTCCTTTGAACGGTAAATTATCAATTCATAAAGATGGCCTATTAAAATTCTAACACACAACTGTACTGTTATAAGGAAAGATTTGGAGATACAGATTTTTTTAAATTTCAACCCTTGAATGGCAACTCTTTGGAATGATTGAAAATGATTCAGAGATTTTAGGTTAACTATTGGCCATAAGTGACTTACGATCTAAATATTTTGGTTGAACAGAAGCTTTGCACTGATTAGTTCAATTCGTTTTAAAAAGAACCAACTCATCTTGAAGAGTAAACCAACAAATGTTTAGAGGGGCCAAACTCTTTTTTTTTTTTTTTTAATTACTTTTTTGCCAATTATAAAAATTCAGTATCTACTAAAAATAAACCGATAATCCTCAGGTGATTGAATAGAGCACTCTGATTAGGTTCAATAACCGTTACCCATAAGTCTGAATTAATCAAATTTGTGTCCAAAATCTTTTTTTGTGTTCATAACTGATGGGAAAAGTGAAATGGTTCCGGTGAAATCCCGAACATTCACTTAGTTTCTAGAATTACGTACTGCACACTGGTGACGTCACATTTTGAGCTTCTTCCTCCACAGATCAGCTCAAAAGTTGACAAACTAGAATGGATATTATAGTATCCATAACTACTTCCCCGTTGCACTCTCGTCAGCAATCTTCTAACCAACCTATATCCTGCCTGTTGGCTAACTTGCATCCCCCTGTGATAACTGTTATGTTGTCCGACTTTTCGTATTGGGCGTCCACCCCCCCCCCCCTGAGTTAAGCTTATTATTATTGTTTCTGTTTTTCCTCCAATCAATTATGAGTAGACAGTGCTTTATGCGGGAATTTTATAATGCTAGAAATAAAGATGGGAAGAAACATTTCCTTTGTGCTCCCCGTGATCCTCAGAGCTGAGGTATCGTTCACTATGGCTGAGAGAAGTTGGTTATAGAGTAGAAGTTGAGTTGCACTCATGCACTGAAAGAAACTGCTTTCAACTTGACTCATTTAAGTACAAAAAATAACGGAATTGAATAGAAAAGATAATCAGTTGCTTGCAGCAGTTGTAATATTGTAAACAGAATGGTCGCTTATAGAGCAGAAATGTTTCTTTGTACAGACAACTCTACAGCTCTGTCATGCGTCAACTGTGGCGCACCTTGCGGCGGAGCGTTTCTCTCCATTGTCATCAAGGTCACATGTTAGGTTGTCTCAACGGACCGATGGATCTTACACTTCATGTATCCAGCCGAGTTCACTGGTGATGCCATCAAAACTTCGGGAATTTAATTAAAAATCAACAACAGGTGTATCGCGAAAAAACTAAATAAGTATCATCTCAACTCAATCTCATCTTTCAAATAAAAAAATACGTGGGTAACGCTCATTCTAACTGCAGCCAACCAGAATCCTATTAAAGGAGCTATTTCACCTGTTTTATAATATTCCATCAGCCGAAGGACCATGCCAAGAACTTCCCAGAAAGGTACAATATGGAAGGTCCAATATTGGAAATAGTCGAATCAGCGGTTTAAAGAAAGATTAATGACGTCAGACCCGATTCACACAGAGGTGACAAGCTGACGCGAAGTGCAGGTTCGTCGTCACACCAGTGAGCTATTCACACATAAGAGGTGGAGGTGTGGCGATGGAACGGCGAATATAGGCAATTATTGAGGTAAATAAGTCTAAAATGTTAACTGATGACGAGAGTGATGAGGATGTCCTCGGTCTTGTGCTGTTAACAAATGTTAATACTAGGAAGAAAAAAAGTTTGCCACCCTATGTGGCTAGAAAAAACCAGGGATGGGATGTTTCACGTCATGCTAGAGCAAGACATGTATCCAGAAAGGTTCCAGAACTTTTACATGATGTTACATCATGTTTTTATGGAATACAATAGAACTCACAAAGATTTAATTAAAATCTGGATCGCTCTGCGTGATTATTCTGGGAGGTGCCCAAGAGGCGCACTCCTCCAAACTGACTCGAGAGGTGTGGAAGAGGCGCGCAAGAGGTGAGCGGGTGACATTGTACCATACGTTTACCTTGATTGCACCGCGCGCCCGCTTGTCACCGTTCATGTGTGAATTGGGCCTCACAGGGGAACAAACTGTGTGTTCCTTCCCTGCAACTTTCAACCTCAAATGACCAAATACATTCAGTAGGTACACATTTAGGTACTTATTTACCTACCAACAAGAAATACTTAGGTAGGTACTATGTTGGTTATCTAAGACATTTCTGGCATATTCCTACCCACTCAAGTCAAGAATCCAGCTGTTCCGTCGATACTGGGCCATTTCTTCACAAACCCCTGACATAAACGATTGGTAGTGGATGTTACGAGTATACAATCAGCACCCTAGTACCAAATGTGTCAAACCTTCGTGGGTTAGAGATGTTTCCACAACTTTTCCTAAAGCTAAAGCAACTTTCAAGCTCAAATGACCAAATGCATACAGTAGGTACCCATTTAGGTACTCAGGTTCCTACCTACAAGAAATACTTAGGTAGGTACTATGTTGGTTATCTAAGACATTTCTGGCATATTCCTACCCACTCAAGTCAAGAAACCAGCTGTTCCGTCGATACTGGGCAATTTCTTCACAAACCCCTGACATAAATGCTTGGTAGTGGATGTGAAGAGCATACAATCAGCACTCTCCTACCAAATGTGTCAAACCTTCGTGGGTTAGAGATGTTTCCACAACTTTTCCTAAAGCTAAAGCAACTTTCAACCTCAAATGACCAAATACATACAGTAGGTACCCATTTAGGTACTCAGCTTTTTGCCAAACCATTCAAAGTTTTGAGCAGAAAATTTGCAGACAGGGTACTTAAAGGGCGCTGAATCTGATCCTTAGATAAAAAATGAGGAATTTCAACAGTCGATTGTTGCCCTTCATCGAACCTTTTACTTTCCTCCCTTATGAAATCCAGATTTTCAAACGTATATATTTTCGATTCAACTAAATCTTTGCATAAATACTTTTGCAAGTTACAGGACAGCAACAGAAGGAATGAGAAGGAATGGCATAACCAGGAAATATTGAATATTTGGTCAAGCATAAAATTCATAACAAAATTCATCTTTAGAATCTCAGTATCATATTCAGAATCAAACTTACCTCAAACCGCTCGTCCTCACATCGGTATATGTACTCCTCGTACTGGGTTTTGCGCGAAGTGACGAACGTGGAGTCTTCCGACCACGTTGGAAACGAGACCCACGTATCGTTGAGGACTTGCCGACATAATGCTGTCCTGCCACTACACCGCGGTGGAGGCGCGTTTTTAGGGAGTGCGCAATAACTGGCTCCAATACGTTTGCACGTTGAAAAATCTGCGGAAAATCAATAAGAGTTGTTGAAGAAAAAATAAATTGCAACACGTCCATGTTTTGACATGGATATGTCAATGGGCTGGGGGGTCACGTGTTTTTTAAAATCAACCTGATTTTCAGTTCAAAAATTGTATAACGCGATGCCGATAAACCAATTCGGTAATTATACTGCAAGAATGGTATCAGAAATCATTAATAATTTTATTGGGAAGTTCCCAAATTGCATGGCTGTTTAATGTCTCTTTGTTAGTGAGCTAAAGCAGATTTCACATGGAGCCAGAGACGGAAAGACGGAACGCAATGTGATTGGCTGTTGGGGCAACAGTTGAGGATGGTGGCTGCCATGTTGCCGGAATGGGCGGTCGGCGGTAGAAATTTGTATACCGTTGCCGTGTTCCGTCGAGCGTTGCGCAAGCTCATTGGACAGGAATGTTGATAACCGCAAGTAGAGGTTTCAGATCAGAGAGGGTTTCAGTAGGAAGGTTATGATTCTGTTCACCGAGGTGCCGTTTCATGTGAACAACGTGCCGCATTCTGCCGCCCTCTCCACTGGATTTTTCGGCCTTCCGTCGTTCCGGTTGTACGCTCATACCGCTCCATGTGAAACCGGCTTAAGTTCTCTTTTGTTCATCCTAGGAAGTTGAAATTTGATAGGAAAACTAAGAGCCGATTGAAATTATTGGATATTCCCATATCAGCTGAGTGAGCTAAATTCTGTTCTGTTCTACCAAGAAATTGAGATTTGATAGGGAGACTTCCTGGAACATTAGGAGCCGATTGAAATTATTGGCTCTTCCCTAATCAGCTGAGTGAGCTAATTTAATTGAGACATAAAACACATATTTCACAAGGGGAAAAATAAGAAATATCCATGTACCGATGTATCTGCCTTTAGTGTAGCTCAGTTTACTGATTTCTCAGAAAACTTTAGCTTAGGTTTAGAATACAGTAGATCATATGACAGAAAAACGGAATTAACACAACAAAACTGAGAATTCATAGTAATAAAATTAACATAATTTCTTTTAGATATGTACGAAGCCCAAACTTAAATTAAAATTGTCCACCTCGGCTTATTTAAACAACTTTTCATAGAAATGAAGCTATTGCATTAGATACCAAAACATTTAGTAGCCTATGAAGCACAAAATTTCAGACGTTTTGAAGAAGCGCAGAGTTACAAAGATCGAGCTATTTAAAAAATCTACTAAATGGCAATTTAGTAAATACTGTCTTACCTATATCTGCAGTTGATGCAGTCGTCCCAAGATCCGTTCTGGACTCCGAACTGATCCGATTATTGCTGAGCGGATGGGATTCCTGTATAGGCGTAATGCCAGGGATGGGGAGAGGGCCGATGGTGTTGAGGTGAGTAGGTAGATGCACAGGGTGGTGTACGGGTGCAGGCGGTGACACTGGAGCGCTCGACCGACCAGATTCGGAAGGTAACACCACGGGCCCCGTCTCTCCGAGGTACTCCTTGAAATAGTTCAAGTGATCAGGCAATCTAGCCAGCAGTGGACTGATCAGGCAGACAAGCTCCGCTTTACTTATAATTTCGATGTTGAACAGGTGAAAACACCGAAGGAGATGGTCGTAGTGGGCTGGGTTCCTAAATGCCCGTTTGATCTGAAGCAAAACCACGTTACTGTCAATAAATACCACCTCTACGATTAATGATACATAAAATATTCAAGTTCTGAAACTCGATAAATTTTGGTAAGTTTTGTAGAACAGTACATTAACAGCTAACACATGAAAACTCAATTGAAACAATAAGGTAGCTTTTCAAAACCTTTTTAGAAATGTTACATTCGGGACTATAACTCTGCAGTCCCTCTGCGACAAAGTAAGTAAAACAATACATAATTCTACAAACTTGAAAACGCGACCCATTAGGTAATCACCAGGTAATCACTGTCATTAAAATTAAATCAAATCAATGAAATAATCTACCGAATCGATCAATTTGGCTTAAAAATAACTGCCAACAACTCGTCATACTGTCTAGACTCCCAAAGCGTGCTCAGCAAATTGAAGAAAGCAACACCAACCTCTCATCTCACATTTCTCGAAGCAGAAATCCTGAGATGCACTGTAGAGCTGAGGAAACAGGACAAATCTGTTCACATGATCTGGATCAGAGGCCATACAAGGAAACATTCTAGTGGACGAAAAGGCTCGCCTTTCTACGCAAATCCCCTTGAGAATTATAACACCTCCATGCTTTCCTCATACTGGTCTATGTAGAGTTTTCCCTCAATTTGAAGAATAAATGGAGAGAATTCCATACGAACTACCATGCTGGTCACTGTTACGTCTCACTCTTCCCTCCCCCCCTCTAAACAAAGATGGTTTAAAGATCTTCCAGAAACTACACCTTCTAATTTCATCAAGACTAGGCTCCGAATAGGTCACGCTTTGACCAGAAGATATCTGAATTCAGCGAAGCTGAAACATTGGAGCACATATTCCTCTGTTGCCCATTGTATTTGACAGAGAGAGAAGAGCTGATTCGCAAAGTGTCAACTGCCGTCACACATCCATTTAACCTTGAAACATTACTGGCTCTGTACAGCCTCCGAATCTACACTGGGCTCTACGACTTCTCCCATCAACAGGCAGAAGTTTATAAGTTATGTACCTAAGTCATTTGAATTTGAATACGATGTATTATTTTACTAATTATCCATTATATGTTTGCCAACGAAAAACCTACCCTTACATTTAATGAAAGATTTAGAGTCAACTTCCGAGAATTTAACTCTCGGATTTCAGGATCTGGTAATCCCTTGACAATAAGAGACTTTTAAACCTAACTTATGAATGATTGGTTCAATGAGGATTATTCTCATGTTCAATCTATATTTTTAAACGAAAGCGGGTGAAATTCCCAGAATACAGGCGACAACCGCACTATTCTACGATAAGTAGTTTTAATTCTACAAGCTATGCCATCGTACCCCACGATGGGCCCTGGGCGGAACCCCTTGCCTAGCGTGACATCAAAATTCGCGAAAACTTTGAAAAATTATAAAAATTCAACCACTCATTGTAGGAAAGTCAAAATCCCAGAATAAAATCTACTTTCTTTGAAAAAAGTAAACGCAACATTTCCAGACTAATGGGTCGGTAGGTACTCCTTATTGGTTGGTAGCTACAGACCACATAAGATTATTTTTTAGTCAATAGAATTTACTTAGTTATATTGGAGCGTAAATCAATAAATTTGGGGGAGAGTTAACTTTATAGCTCCATCAAATACAGATAGTCCAGGAGCCAAGGCCGAAAATAGGTAATAATTTCAGGAGAAAGTTTGAGATTAGAATTTATAATTTAGACCGTTTTGAATGAGAAAATCTTAGTCTGCCATCACGAAATTGGTGGAACACAAAATGGCGGCCACATAAATATGGCCTAATTCGCCCTTTTAAATGTTTTCCTCTAATAATTCCTAAACCATTCATCCTACAGAAATTTTTATACGTAGCAAAGTTGTAGAGCATAAAAATACAAAGCGATTCAACCCAAAAACTATGAATTATTTCAAAAAATAAGCGAATCACGAACAATTGAAAATAGGGCTAATTTTGAGTTAGCCATCTCCTCCTCCCGTCTAGAAGTTTGCCCTTCAAAATCACCTAGCGGCCTTAATATTGGTCTGATTTGGGTCTACCAAACTTCATTCGATTCAGGGTTAAACACTTTCCAAAGTTCATAATCGAACAAGTTTTAGCTGAGACCTTGTCCCAATGACTTACAACAGAATTCATGAATTTCATGTCATTTTACACCTTTAGTTAGCAGAAACGGCTTTTTACTTTGTACTTAAATGGGAATGGGTTCTTAACTAAAACTTGCTCGATATGGACTTTGAAAAGTGACCCTGGATCGAATGAAGTTTGGCAGACCTAAATCGGACCAATATTAAGACTGCTAGGTGATTTTGAAGGACAAAAGTATTGACGGGAGGGGGGGGGGGGATGACTGACCCAAAATTAGCCCGATCTTCAATTGTTTGCAATTTTCTTATTTTGGGAGATAATTCATAGTTTTTGGGTCGGATCGCTTTGTATTTTTATGCTCTACAACTTTTCTACGTATACAAATTTCTGTGGGGTGAATGGTTTAGGAATTATTAGAGAAAAACTTCAAGATGAGCAAATTAAGCCACCTTTATGAGGCCTTCATTTTGTATCCACAACTCGAGGTGGCAGACAACGATTTTTTCACTGGGAATGGACTATATTTTCAAAATTTAATGTTCAAATTACAACCTATTTTCGGCCTTGGCTCCTGGATAAAACTTGCATAACCAAAATCAGCTATCAACATTGATCATAAACCGTGGGTTGGGATAGACCTCGAGATTAGCAATTACTTTTGTTACTTATTCAATTTTTAAATCTCTTCCCCTCTTCAAGAATACATCTCAGGAGAAATCATAAAATGTGGATACATGCAATAGAATGAATATATTTACCGCTTCGAAATGGGGGTAACTATGGCTGCTGGAATGAGAGAACTTCGGGCGTTTGACAGGTCCAGGGGGGCCATGGTGAGCTGAGCCAGGACTGTTGGGCCCGATGGACGTGTTGTTGAACATTTCGTTGGACCTGAAAGCAAAAACATGTTAGTTTAGATCGATTGTATTCAACTACGTTAACTAGTAATAAATAACATTAGTGTGGGAATGAGCATTAAAGAAATGTTATTTGTTTCCGATGTTTGAGAAAACTTGCGAGCAAAAATAGCGAGAGAACGCATTCATTATTTCACGTTCATATTACTACAGACCTTCGAAAAACGGCTTTTTCAAAAAGAGCACCGAAAGGAGACGAAATTCACCGCAGACGTAGAGTGATAAATGCACCATGATTGTCCATCTACAGATTGAATTTGGCAGAAATAATCAGAAGGCACAATATCTCACACTTACGGTGTTATCTTTTATCATCCTTCAAATTGAGCTATTATTTTTTACAAAAATGAATGAATAAAACTAAAATAAAACCTTTCAATTTTTACAACTTTTGGTAGATGACTGAAAATTCAGTTTCAACTAGTTCATTTTTCCAAGCACAAGATACGTTCAACTTGGTTAGTTAGTATTTTATTGATTTTCAAAGGTGATAGGAAGTTATTCATGAGTGTCATGAGGGGAGCTGATGAGTGTGTGTGTGGGTTGGTTATTATTAATGGGTGTGCTGATGACTACCTTTCGGTGCCCCTTTCAACTTTGCGGCTGGAGATAAAGTTGAACGGAGATAAAGACAGAGAGAGTCCATCAAACGGAAAAAAGTTGATGACAAAAGAAAAAATGAGGATGAGAAAAAACCTTTTAGCAGAGCAAGTAATGGTGACCGACGCTAAGAATGGAATGTGGTCCTTAGAAGGGTCTAGACCGTGTCGTGTGAAAAAGGGATCTAGGGAGACCACACAGAGGCTAATATGTGGGGGCTCCAGGTAGTATAGAGGGCAGCACTAGAACGTAGCCATAATTCTTCAAGAAGATCAGGCTTCAAGCAGACATAGGGAATATCAGCTAAAACTAGTGATATTTCTCTTGCAACCCTAACATAATTCCACTCTACCTATTATGTCAGTGGGTTGAGTGGTGATCACATTATTCACGAGCAGGGTTGCCAACTGTCTGGTTCTGGACTGGACACACTGCAGTTTTTGCTGTCAAGGTCAAATGTACGGTTTTTACAGGAAGGGCAGCAAAAGTCTGGTTTTGAAGGTCATATCGTACGTTGCTATCCCACCAAACCATCCGTGACTTCTAAAGAACCTATCTACATCAAGGTTTTTTTTTTTTTTTTTTTTAATGAAGATCGATGCAAGAAAGCAACCTAAATGCCCAAAATCTTATAAATTTGTATTCTTGTCACGTTCTTTCATAAGATGGAACTCTCGATCTCTTCTTTTAGCCACTAATTTTGGCTTCTATGCTTCAGTTTTGGACAAAAGTGAATAATATTGAAATTCTAGTGCATTTAGACTTAATTACCAAGATTTTTATAGCAAAAAAACTTCAAGTTAAGGGTGTTTACAGATTCGATTGTTTCCTGCCTATCTAGTAAAGTTATCTACATAAACTGTATCCTATAAAAGTTTCTAAGATACCTACACTGATTGGTATTGTCTTATTTTACTTTGTTTAAGGCTGTATTTAATCTTATTACTCTACTCCTCATGACTGTGAGTCTCAAAGAATCAATAAAATGAAAAAAATAAAAAAACAATTATTATTATAACTGCTACCTAATGTGGATTGATACCTAATTATAAAATTACCTATAAATCACGGAATTGAAATTAGAAGAACACGAGTACAAATGTTAACCTCATGCTCTATCTAACTAAACGGTAAAAATAGTTGGTTGCTTTAGGAAACCTAGTGGTTTCCAAATTATGGTTAGCAACAATTACACAGTCGGTTATTTTTTTAATCTTCTGACTGTATGTGCACTACTATTATCTTAACAGGGATGAATAAATGCGATACCTGCTGATTGACATTATAGGTTCACAAAAATGTATTTAAACCATCACATAAAAAATAAACAAAACATACTTTAATTGCCACACATAAAAATTTCGTGGAACATATAGAAAATGCATACCAGATAGAAAATTCATATCAATAATCCGGGTTAATCCATATCAAATCCACTTGGCATGGGTGTGTAGATGATTACCTTTTGGTGCCGCTGATAGTTTTGGAACCGGAGCTAGGAGGAGAGGTTTTTGTGGGAACTTCTCGCCCTTCTCTCTCATTCCGGTCCCTATCCCTCTCTCGGCCATTGCCTTCTATCCTGTTAGAACTACTGGCGCTATATTTGATGCTGTGAGGTATTTTTCTCTCAGTCGTTTTGGTCTAGAATCGAGGGGGAAAAAATTATATGAATATCATGACAAAGTTATAAACCATACAGCAACTTTCAGTAAGTTTCGATAAGACAATGATAATCCCAAATTAAAATTTGTACCTGATGACTGAAACTCACATGGTGATTGGAAGTACTTGAGTGGACGAGAGAGGCCAGTGACAAGGAGTTGTGAGAGGTGGCGTCCGGGAGAAATTGGCCAAATTCAACAAGGAGGTCATCGTGGTTCTCGAACAGCTGTGCTACCTGGGAGTAGACTTCTGCTTCGGTCAGCTTTCCAGTGCTGACCGGCCCAATAACTGCACCCCCACTTCCACCACTCCCACTCTGTAACATAAGCAAGGATACATTTGAGAAAATAAAAAAGTCCGTCAAACAAAACAAGACACGCCCTATATAAAAATACATGTAACAACTGCCCTTTGCCTAGATCAATTTACTACTCGTATTTCACTTTTAATGGCCAGTACCAAACTTGTAATGCAGTGAACGCAACATTAGGAAGTGATGGTGTTGCAGAAAAGGGTACATGACTTTACTAAAACCAAAGGATAGCAGTTTTATTGCTTCGAAATGTGCACCAACAATAGCTACAACAGAAAATTAAACAGTGAGAAATTTTCCGAGCTCTTACTGACAGAAAAATACATACAAGTCAATAGATGAAAGCGTACATAAGAGCAGGCAACATCCTAATAAGTGACTACCCAAACACGTAGTGAAATAACACCCTAGACAAATGGTGAACGTTCAATATTGATATATAAATTTATCGAGACTCTAAAAGGTTGAGAGAAAGAAAAAAACTGAATAAACGAACAATGTAACGAGAACTTTTACTATTAAGGACACAATCCAAGTAGTGACAAAACAAGGAGTGAAATATAAGTGGTGGGGGGCATTGGAACAGGGAGGTACTGCCCTAATCAAAACCAAATCTGCCTGAGTCAACTAACAAATTATCCAACACCTCAGTCCAAAATATCATCTTCTGAGGTGGTCTACAGTGAAATGCTAATTTTTAGTAAGGGCAGGAACACGCAGATAAATCAATTAACAAAATGGTCACATTTCAAAAACTTAAAACCTAATAAAAGTTCCTGTAAGTATAAATAATCGGCTAAACATAGACCGACCCACTTTGTTGTTCATGAGATAATTCAGAATTTTCGACACAATTGAAGTACTTAAATAAGTTTTTTTCATGTAGTAATAATTTGTAAAGAACATAAACGCATAGATACGTACTTATTCCGGATGGATTTGACTGATAAACTCACCTTGACATTTTTTTGTTCTTTCTGGTACGTGTGCAGGATTTCCAGAAACTTTTTATATTTGTCCGGTTGCCCTTGGAACCGATTCTGAAAGAAGAAAATTCGTCATGAGAGCCTTAAAATGTTGACACGTTTACAACTATTATTCTAAGTTCCGAGTTTCTAATTTTCAAATGATAGCGTCACTACCTTTGAAATAAATTTTTGTTTTGTAACGGTTTACAAAAGCAAGTATGGGTCAAAGAAACTACATCATAAGCATTTCCTATCAAGACCAAAAACCATGGAACATTCTTTTGTGCATCGAATTTCTATGTATGAAGAAAAGGCAACGAGGAGGAACTTATACAGAGATGGGGGAAAGGGGTTACATGAGAAATAATATTTATAGGTTACACGAAGAATTAGTAAGATACTTAGATAAATTACAAGAGGAATTGATGAACGGAGATCAAGGCACAAGGGAAATGAATTATGGAGGAAACCATAAAGGCTTCGTCAATTGTGGTATCGTTTGGCAGTGCACATCAACGACATGTCTTCGAATAACTGCTAGAGCAGATTGGGGGGAAAACAAAACAGCAGACTAGTTTGCTCCAATATCAACAAGGAAGAAGGAAGGTGTTTGTGGCACATGGACTGGAGAGTTGGAACTGATCTGCTTGAAGAACCTTGGTTTTAGGGGAGTAGAAGCATCGTTCAGACAGATAACACAAACAAATAATTTGTTTAGACTCATGGATTTACAAATGTATTTAAATTCAGGGTAACTTCGACACCAAATCTATTTAGTTTCAATAATGGGGAGGCAGAGTAGTCATAAACTCATTGGATGCGGGATTGCAGGGGTAGGACAACAACATTTGAAGAGGCACCAAGGGAGAAAGGAAAAACGGAACATAGAGCAGATGAAGGGGACCTAAATAATCGAATCGAGACAACCAACCCCAAACTTGAAACTAATTTTCAATTCAATCTGCAGAAATTTGATGGGGCCAACTTCAAATTCTAAAACAAATAATACAAGACCAAGAACAAATCAGAAGACTATTGACACACTCTGAAATGAAATGTTGTAACAAAGAGTTCTGAATATATCACAAAAAGGGAACACAAATTTTACCACAAATGTCACATACACACATCAAACACGTCGGTTTCGTTGTAAAACCCTGGTTCCTCTATTTTCAGCAGATAGCTGTGATTTTGCATCTGAAAATCCTAAATTACCACTTGACTATACATTGGGAAGTAACTAAATCCTACTTTCTCATTTGCTATACAGGTGTGGTACTGATACAACTGCCAGTTGCACTGATGCAGACAACAAATTAAACGATCGAAAGTTTTTTTTTTCCCCCTACTGGGAAAAGGATCAGATCATGGATACGTTCATTTCATACCAGGAAAAACCTCCAAAAATAACCCAGGTTACCACACCACCAATATCTCGAGGATTGTTTATAGATTCAATAATAACTCTGCGTATAGTTCAGCTGCTTTCATTCTCTGAGCGGTTTAGGCACGGCAAGATTTCAGCATAAATTTAGATTTTTCCAAAGAGTTGTGAATCATTTCCATAAGATGAAAAGTGACGGAGTTGCATTTCCTCTGTTGGCTCGGTGTAAATATTTGGAATCACTTCAATTGGCCTCTCAAAATGTTCAATGTTGACCCCCTGAGACGCTTCCTGACTCATCCAGAGTGTGTCTACCCTAACCTAAGCTGTTGTTGGATTCAGATGAACGTCTCATTCCTGCATTTCTGATGGGGAGGGAGGATAAAGGATAAATGGTGTAGCTGTTACCCCAAAGCTAAATAAATGTCCATGTCAAAAACTTGAATTAAACATTTAACTTATAACATTAGATAGGTGTCATTAAAATGCACTCCGAAAGAACCTTTATAACTTTTGCTTACTTTGATCTTGTTGACATAATTGATAGCGTGGTTGAATTCAACAGGCTGGTTGGTTTGCTGCTGTCCCGCTTGATGATTCGCTGTTGTTAGATTTGTAGCTGTGCCAACGCTGGGAGTTGCAGCTGCCAGGACCGCGGCCGAACTGATGCTGGCCACACCAGTAAGTACTTGTGCTCCTTGAAGGCTCGAGACTGTCGCGATGGCGGGAGTCCGCTCAGGGGGCCCGGAAATTGAGAGCGCAGCTGGGGGAGGCGCTCGTTCAACAGCAGCAGGGACTCCGGGTGCAGCTTTGACGAGATGAGCTGCTGCTGCAACGGTCGGCACCACGTTGGTTGTTGTAACGACAGTGGAGCTCCCGCCAACGACCCTGTAAGGGATGAAGCGCCTACCATGTTACATGTAAACCCAGGTTCTTTGAACATGCTTGACATGATCATAAAACCTAAAAGGGGGGGAAAGGCAGTAGAGGAGACTGATAGAAACAAAATAGGAATCAGTTATGACCACTTCTAAGATAGAATTATAATTGAGGAAAGATAAGAAAGAAATTTTAGTCAACATTCCTCTTTTAGCGAATTTTCGTAGAAAACGATGAAGCTAAAAATGGCTTCAAAATTTTTAAAATACAAATTTTCTTCATTGAAATCCACTTTGAGACATTCTGAAACGAATCCTAGAGTTTAACACTTTTTCATATATATATATATATATATATATATATATATATATATATATATATATACTGATACATGCATTAAGCACATTAAATTGGTCAAATTTCAAAAAAGAAAAACGTTAAATTTATATCTTTTAGCAGATTATTGTTCAAATAAACTGTATCAAAAGTAAAATAGAACATTCAAAAATTTATGTACAAAATTTTGGTTAAAGAGTAGAAAAGTTACTATATAAAGAAGTTAACTGTAAATGCCTACAACTTCCTAAGCAATTCCCTTCCTCTTGATTCATCCATTCGTATGATTTTTGGACACCATGAATATTGGTAACATATTAGTTGTTTTTCATGACAGGTCGTACCTAGCATATTGCTTCCGAGTCTACAAGGCAGAGGAAGCTTTGGTTTCACTTTCGAAATGCAATTTTTTTTTTGTTTTTTTTTTTTTTTGTTTGTTCTAAAATCAAAATTTTCACTCGCATTTTGCGTTTTATGGCCTCCTGAACAAATTTGGTTTCGTGTCTATCTGTCCGTCCAAATTTCCTTGTAACAGCCATAACTTCCACAATTTCGATTGGATTTCAATCAAATTTTCAGGAATATTTTGGATTTAGCCCTAGATGGTCCCCTATTGGGTTTCATCATCAATGAATTAGTGATACGCTCTGCGCATGCGTGAACGTTATTTTCTTGAGACAGTCATTAGTCCGTCAATGTTGAACAGATTTCCGTCACGTTTTCAGGGATGATGCGGGGAAGGTTCCTTGAGGTCCCTTACGACATTCATCATGATTGAATCAGTGGTACGCAGTCCGCATGCGCAAGCGTTTGTCTTTCTATATTTCCTTGCTACAGCCATAACTTCCACAATTTTGATCGGATTTCAATCAACATTTCTGGTATAGTATGGATTTAGCCCTAGATGGTCCCATATCTATTTCATCATGATTGAATTAGCGATACGTGGATTTAGCTCAAGATGGTCCCCTATCAGTTTCATCATGATTGAATCAGTGATACGCTCAGCGCATGTGTGAACGTAATTTTCTTGTGACAGTCATAAGTCCGTCAATGTTGAACAGATTTTAGTCGGGTTTTCTGGTTTTCGGTTGCCCAGCACTCTAACGTCATGGTGAACCGGTCATTTCTGAAAATTTAATGGTGACATACTGTGAAGGCCACGAGGAAGCTTCTGTGCCATTCCTTGGCAGTGTACTTTGGATTACTTCCAGCCGAGAATTTAAGTTATTCCCTTTGATAGTCTTGTGATCATTAGATATGAATAATTAAATCTCATTTTGACATATCCTTGAATTTCGAGAGGGTCGTGATTTGGGTTAATCCAAAGTGAAGTTGTAAATAATACTTACGAGGTATAGCTGCTAGCTGGCGGTTTGCTAGCCTGATTTGTAACGACGACACTGTGTTGCTGCGTTGGCGTGAGTGAAGGGATCTCAGTCATCGTCTGGTGCCCCAAGGGGTTGGAAACAGACACTTGGAGAGAGTAGCCCTGAAAAAAAGCATACTTCACATTATCAATTGAGGTATATTTACTTGGACTGGTTCAAGAAGAAGTTATCTACTGATGTAGCCAAACTAAAACTAGAATCAGCAGAAGAATTAAGGAATATTCAAGAATTTTGTGGTTAGCTCAACAAATTACACCATAACAAGTTTGTGATGTGTGTGTGGTTATGTATGTAAATTTTATGTGTTGTTGTTAATGTGACACTAATGAATGTTGTACTCAATTAAAGGAAACAATCAATTGAAGACACGTATGTTTTGTTGAAGGGATTACCACAATTTTGGTATAAAAACAGTTCAGATTTAATAAATACTTGTGAAATAGTTGTGCAAACAGTAAATCTCTAAATGAATTTAAGAAAAGTATAAACTCATATTCTGCTAAGGTACTCACCGTGTCATTTGCCTGGACTTCAATCTTATAGCCAGGCGGGAGAAACGTGTTGAAGCCTGATATCAGCTCAGGGTACCCTTTAAACAGGTGCGATACCCTCGCAATAACACCTGGAGTGTCGATGCTGAAACCACAACGAGATCGGCTTATTACAAAATCATTGAATAGGTATTATACTGATTCATTTGTGCAACGAACGTGCTACAGTTGAGTACATTTTAAGGTAAATACCCTCATTCCATGATTGCTCTACTTCTAAGTGAGTGAGCTTTAAGTAGGGATTTTAGACGTATAGCTGGCTGGCTGGCTAAGTTAATCACAATTAGTTCATATATTAGAGTTTTTGGTGACCTCTAATGCGCTCTTAACGCCGCCTGAACTGTGTCAAGAGTGTGTGACTCTGAAGGGATGTTATCAACAAGCCCGTTAGAATGGCTCATTTAACGTCACCCATTTGGGGGATCTGAAGGCACTCGTTACATGCCTAACCTTCCTGTAAATGTAACACTACTCACTACTGGTCACCGCAAAATTACACGAATATTAGCTGATAATATTAGTTTTCTTCTCATGCAAATGCCCCATTAATTATGTTGATATAGTGGGTAAGTTTTTTGAACACCCATCAAACTTGGTTATTTTACGTTTCAAGTCTCGTGAAATCTTAAAAGTAGCTTGAGGCTTACTATCTTTGCATTAAATTCGTGCCCTGTTTATGAATCGAAAACTAAAAATGAGAAAGCCGTCCTTATTTGTACTGAAACTAACATGAAATTCGAATTTAGGATTGAAAATCGGCGTTTCATTGAAATAAAGAAGTTGATTTGACAACGAGTAGACAACAAGACAATATTACAGGGGGACATTAATACAGGAGGGGGGGGGGGGGATATCGCGACATAAGACATATGTATAATATCGCGACATAAGACATAATGTAATGTATAATATCGCGACATAAGAAATGTGTATAAGACATTAATACGGGGGGGACATCGCGTTACCAACCACCGTTACTGTGACATTCAACTACAAGGCAACCAGTCCTCTGGCTCCATTTGGGTTAGCATCTTCGTTTGCTACCTCGAGACTATGGTGACGGACCCAGTTAAGTAGTCAAAAGTAGTTAAATACTCTCTATTTAAGCAACTAGAAACGGTTAGAAGACTAAGTACTCACCATTGAGATTTAAATTCCTTCATGATTTCAAGAAAATCATTGTAAACTTGTGGCTGTGAGTTGAACTTGTACTTGACTTGATCCAAGTAGGAGAGAGCATCTTCAACTTTGAGCCTCTGGAACTGTTGGGTGGGACCGCTGACGTTAGGCGCACCAGCAGAGCCAACAACGGTGGGTGGAGTCGTTCCACCACTTGGAGGCACCTGTTTAACACAAAGCAACGAAGTAAGAAAACTAGATCGTTTCCTTTCGCTGAACAATAATATATTTTTTAATATCATTGGAGCCATTGGTAATGGTAAACTCCTTTAGTATCTATCTTCAACTCAACCTTATTCGAAACTGGTTGGCTTTACATAACCAATCCACCATGTACCATTGTCTTCAGTTCAGAAAAATGGAAAAAGTATACAAAACTTGAAAACAACTGTTTTTACAAAGCCAAACACATAGTAATAGTTGAATCTTCTCGCCATTTCCATTTTTGTAGCTTTGCGAAGTTAAGCTAGTCGAGAACCAATCTTCCCTGCAATAGTACCTACCCATAGAACTGATTCAAAACTTTCAATGATTTTTTCGCAGAGAACCTATCATTAGGTACTATCTTACTGTACAGATTCAGGTGTGATCTAAAGTTAACCTAAACATGTAAACCTGAAAGTGTTATGTTTGACGTCTTTCATCATCGCGATAGTTTCAACATTTTTAAAATAGACTTGAGAACATATTAACACCCATACCCAAAGAAAAACAAATGTGCTTAACAGTGATGTGAATATGTCAGACTATCTAAGCCGAAGTAGTGGGGCTACAACTGTAAGAAAATACTTGTCAAATCTCTGCTTACATAGCATAATAATTCTTGGTCCTTCATGAACAACTTTCAATTCTGAAATAATCGACTAACATTGAAAGACGCTCAAATAAATACTTTCACGGGATATCTATTTTTAAATAATATTAAGTACTAAATACTCCTCTCACAAAGGATGTTCTATGCTGGGAAATGATATCCTGAGCAATAATATGATTGTCAATATTGTGCATAACAATATTACGCTAGCTTTACACCCTTATTGTAATTTCAAGCGAAGGAATAGTAACAGGTTTGTAACTGAAATGAATTAGTAATGCTATATTATTGAAATGAAGTTTTAGCCTACCTTATTATGCCGAAATTGTGAAGTGACGAGAATCCCACTACTGTGTGCAGCATTGCCACCTTGGAGCCCTCCCGCAGTCTGTGAACACGCATTGGTAAATCCAATTAAGCACTGAACGCTATCAACTTTTATGCTTTCAATTTAAATTCGAAGTCAAATGAAATTTTTTGCATTTACGTAAGAGTCAGTGATAGAGGATTGAGGAATATTAAATTTGGTAGAAAGCAATCTTGACCATCACCTTATACACCAAACTAACTGAGATCTATAAAATTGCCTACATCGCAAAAAATCTGATTTTCATTCATCCTCCCAACATGATGAAAATCACAAGCCTATATATTTCTAGTTAGAATGAGTCAAAATAAACATAGGTTGAAATATTAGCCTCTAGAATTTCACGGCAAATTTACAACATAACACCATGGCTCTTTTTCAGTTTTTTTTCTGATTCCCTGCAATATTCGGACAAATATAAATAAATTTAAAAAATTCGGGGGGGGGGACAAACGGAACAAAATAAAATAAGCCATCATCGTAGTAGCCAGTTTAAACATTAACTGCACTTTCATAGAAGAAGCGAGGGGGTTTCGTATTAATTACGCATTTTAAACATCCAAAGGTTGTGCAGTCTATGAGGTAATTGGGTCTGGTGAAATATCACAGGTATCACAAATTTTAGGATGGAATTTTGTTGAAAATATGAAATGAACTCGTAAATATCCTCTATATTCAAAAGTTTTACCTCTAGTGCAGTTTTAACCAAGCTCATGCTCGAAGTGAGCGAAATGCGAATGACATTACCAGAGAGAAATTGTTGTATTAATCATGGATACAACGTCTACCCATTCTCTGCTCTAGATCGAGTCTCCCAATGATTCTGTCGTTTGGCTTCCAGTGCTGGACACTCGCAGAGCAAATGGGAGGCTGTTTATCTTCTTCCTCTCCGCACGATCAGGACACTGGATCGGTGTAGACACCAGTCCTGTGCAGATGTTTTCTGAAGCACACATGCTCAGTGACCATCCCCATAAGAGTCCCAATTTTATCCTTGTGGGATTGAGGGCGACTGCGCTCCTGCAATGGCAAGATACGTTCCTTACCAGCTTTCGATGTTACTGTTCCAGGGTGTTTTCCCAGTGCCGTTTGTGTTCCTTCCTTATCGAATCCCACAAAGCTGTTTTTTACTTTTATTTAGCTATTCCTAAGACTAGTTCCGACCCAATCAAATGCGTTGCCCTCTTTCTTGCAAGCAGGTATGGTCGTTCACTGCCACGATTCCTACATGCCCTGGAACTCACTCCAAGGTAACCCCCAGTTGTTTTTCCCCAGGATATTCAGTGCTTTCCAACACTCCCTAACCAGTTACGATCTGGCTGGGGGGGCTGCAAGTGCTTTATGAGCTGCCTGGATGTCCAAGAAGACAAGTATGTTTTTCACTCTTACTTTTTGCCTTAAATTTTCTGCCACACACATTACTTTATTGCCAAAAGTTCTGCCTGATACACTGTGGTGTACTTTCCAAAAGTAAATGATGCCTCTGGAGCCGTCTGCGTACATAACCACACCCTCAGAGCGGTCAGGAGGCCTAGGTCCCGTCCATCATCCCTGTTAGTTTTTTTTTTAAATAAAATTATTCAAACTATCAGTATTACATACTATATGTTTTGCGTATAGATATTCTTTCAGTACGGGACGACCGGGATTTTCACATTGAAGTAATTGAAGAAATCCTACACCGGAACAGTATGGTCAGTTCTCATTTAGAGGATATTCATCCCTACAGTCTGTAAAATACATGCATGCTCCGCAGGGTCCATTGCCTTCCATTCATCCATGGCAAGTAGTTTGTGAGCCGCTCAGCAGCTGGATTGTACCATCAGGCGCAGAGGAAGAAGACCCAACAGGATAGCCATCCCTGGATTAGCAGGGGTAGTGTGTTATCACACCAATGATTACCCTCGGGACAGCAGCTGGATGAGGCAAAGACCCTCTCACCCTCACATGGTGGTTTCCTTCCTCGCAAGGGGAAGGGGCTCGGTAAAAGCCCTCACGATCCTAGCACAAACTGTAGGGGCTCTCCTGTTAGCTCCATTGGTCAATAGACAGGCCAATCTCTGTTCTTTCTCTAGCCCCACAAGCGCCCTTAGAGAATTACAGGTCTTGCTATAATGGTGTAAATCCACTGTACCATCTTGGGTGTTAAATTCCCAGGTCACATCAGTGCACCTTTCACCCGTGTGCAGATTATGTATAAGGAAAATCATGGCTCAGGGAAAAGTGGCTCCAACAAACCACACACACACACACTATTTTATAGCAGTTATTGAATTATGTTTTTTTCTACATTTTTCATGCAATTTCGTCATTTGTTTCTATGAAACATTAATCCTTTTTCGTGCAGGTTCCCCTCCCCCCCTCATATTGCATTTCAAACTAATTTACGTGATAGGAACTAATAAGAACTCTTGGTTATAACAGAATATTTCAAGATGGAAAATATTTCAAGTATAAAACAATTCTTAGAAATACAAACGTAAAGCTGAAGGCATTTAAATTTTGTATTACGAAGGATGGGTGTTTCATGAAATCAAATAACGATATTATACGACAGAATGCAGGAAAACTTTGCATCCGAACCACCAAACTATACACATCATTCTGATCTTCATGTCCAACTATTCTGAATTTTTACTAAGGGACTGACTACTTGATGTTATGTATTTTTTTTATGAGAGCTTGCGAGCATCCAGACCACAAAACTATACACAGCATTCTGATTTTACCAACTAATCTATATTTTACTTTAAGAATTTTGAGAGACAAGTTATTTTGGAAGATTTGACAGTGGAGAACAGGAGAGACGCGTGATTTGATGAACAAGAGATAAGATAACAGAGCGGTAAGAAGAGAACTGGGGAAGTAATTCACGGCCATGGTATGGAGAGCGCCACCGGTTGGCACCCACCTGTCAGTGAGACACCCCTCTCTGGAAAGCAAGTGCTTTTCTGCACTCAAGCTATCGAATCTTCAATCATAAATCGAAACAAATAACTTTCAAATTGTGTATTGAGAGTGAAACCATCACAAATAAATAATACGGAAACACCAAAGGAAATTTACCGACCATAAAATGATTAATTAAGTACAAGTAACTAATAAGTATGCATGACGCGTAGTTTCATGAAGCAAACTTTGACTACTACTCAATTGTTCTTCCAAAGAAAATAGGGTTTGTAATGAAGGCGAAAAAAAACCCGAAGTTGTAAAACAACAACAATCAACGGCAGCTGTAAACACAAACCAGTCATTAAATTGGATATAAAATTACATGGAATTCGCTCGACCATTCGAGGAAAGGTGGTTCCAACTGATACCATTTAGGACAAAGCTTACTGCTTACAACTCTAGTTATTCCAAATTTGAACTGCACCAGTCCTCGGGTCATGCAATCATTATCATTATTGTAATGAAACATTACAATCAATATTATTTTGAATAATTCATCATTAGAAGGGATATTAACGGTATGTTTTTGTTAACTTTCTCCTTCAGTGAATTTTTCAAGTTGTGTCATCTCATTAATTCGAACGTACACAATCGTATCATTTTACTTAATGGCACTTATTTACTCGTAATAAATTGTGATGATGTCTAGTAGGGAACATGGTGAAATGGTATCAATTGATTAGCACGCACTTAGATAATGAGAGTTAGCATACGTATTCATTTTATATTTTAAAAAGAAAATAGATTTCATTCTAGGAAATTTGACACCTTCCACACTCTCCTACGATGCGTAGTTTTCTTCCTATGATTTTTCAAAGTTGTTTGCATTGGTGACGTCACACTGCACGGCGGGAGGGGTCCCACCCAGGCGAGGGCGGGGTGTTATGACGTCACCAATGCGTGAAAATTTGAAAAATCAGGAAGAAAACTACTCACAGGGTGGCCCCAAATGGAAATTTTAAATTTCCCTGGCTGAACTTCAGATTTCCCTGGCAAAAAATAGACATTTCAAAGTCAAATCTTATTTTTCTCGTAATTTTGAATATTACGCGAGAACTCTAATGCAACTAAACGAAAATCGTCTAATTTGAAAAAGTTCCAGTCATGCAGCATGTTCATATGAGCGAATTTTCGTAAATTATCGTACTATATTGTTAAATTGTTTTGAAAATTAAGGACTTTGAGGGACAAGAAATTGTTAACTAGGTAAATAATATCCAGCGATTCAAAAAGAGATTTTGTATTTGTAACTCTTTTGCAGTTTTTATAGATTTTTTAGCACATTTTAATGAAATTTAAGTATATTTTCAGCATAATTTTGTACATACATTTTTAATGTATTATTGTATAGTTAGTAATCTTTATTTGAGCAAAATATTCTGCTAAAAAAATACAAATTTAACGATTTCTAGCCGTTTTTTGCTATTTTCAGTGATTTTTTCAGCACTTTTATTGAAATTAGACCAATTTAATGTGCTCAGAAAATGCTGGCCAACAAACTCGTCCTTTCGTTTGGGAGGCTTGATTTTTTGGCGGAAGAACCGAATTTTTATCTCAATCCTAAGGAGTTATCGTCTGGAATGGCACACACATATTTATGCATATGAAAAAGTGTTAACTCTAGGATTCGTTTCAGAATGTCTCAAAACGGATTTCAATGGAGAAATTGTTCGAAAATTTTGATTTTAAAATTTGTGTAGCCATCGCAATAGCTTCATTTTCTACGAAAATTCGCTAATAAAAACAGCCTACTCCAGCATACTGGTGGTAATGAAGGTGAAGCATGGGAAAAATATACACTTATATTAAAGTGCTTGCATTTGTGAAAGAACATACCTATTAATAATTTTTTTTTTATCGCAGTTAGACATTGACTCATAAGAAAGGAAATGTTTTGAATATATTTACATACATAAGGTAACTAAATTATTCCACAATAAATTCAGGTGAAATCTCGAGAAACTCAGAGATTTAGAATTAGAACAAAATTACGATATTTTTTCAAAGCCCGGATTTGTTCATTAGAATAAATAAAATAATAACGAATGCCAAACAGCCAAAAGGCCTTATTGAAACACGGCATTCCGCATGACCAGAACTTTTTATACATTTTGGTTGATACGATAACATGAATGGTCTTAGCGCTGAAGGTTATTAAAAATTGTAGTCCGTTAGAATAAAAAGTGTTCAATACTCTGAGAGGTTTTCTCACATATGGTATACAAGGTGAAGAAACAGGTGCATTCTAACCCTGGACCCTGTTTCTAATGTCTAAGGTACCCTTCCACTTTGCGAATGTGGAAACGGAGAAGACACCGCTGAGTTGTTGTTTGTTACTCATGATGACCTAACCATTGAAATCGATCTAACATTGTAACTCTTTATTTTCGTGGGATTAGACAACAAGGTTTCCGCAACTTTGCCGCGAGTGATTTAATTCGTAAACATAGAGACATGGAGCAGCCGTAGGATTCCCAATCAATAAGGGTCCCATTATGGGGAAATTTAAGCCACTAGAGGCCTGAGTTATCTTTTATAGAAGCCCCTGCAGTCAATCAGTCAATCGGAATAACCTATTTACTAATTCGTTTTTGAGCAATCTTCATTTTATAATAACAAGCACGACGCTAAAATGTACCAAGAAGTAATGAGTATAATGAAGGAATCGTAATGTTACCTTGACACTGGCGGTGATCGAGGGCATTGTAACGAAATTGGCTGCAGCAAGAGGGTATTGCTGAATATTATTCACATCAGGAGGTCCACCAGCCTTCGCAATGGAAGGGTAAGTTGGCTGAACAACATTTGGAGCTGCAACAAGAAAATTGATAGAGATTAAATCGAACCTCAAGACCTTAGTAGGGTAAAGTATTAGGATCGTAGTATATACATCTAATCTGGAACTCTACCAGGTTTTGTATTTGATACCTATATAATACTAGCACTATTTTCTAGCTCGCTTCACTCGCTCGGGGTGGCATGTATAGATGCGTACTAGGTAGAATGATTGGAAACGGTAGATCACTAACGAACACACCCAAAAAGATTCTTCCAAAATTCAGCCAAAAACAGGCATTAAACCCGTTTAAACCCTTTACAAATTGAATTTCCCCAAGGCTACTAACTAATAAGAAAATCTTTTACATAAATGTAACCTATTAAGCAAGACAACACACGTCTATAAATAATTGGAAAGGGTACTGAGTGTTGTGATATAGAGGGCCAAGGGCTGCAGTGTTTATTCGACCAGTTGAGTAAGGTTATCCTTTGAGGGAGGGTTTGAACTCTTGTTATCCTGCCTCAGCTGGAGGGTATTTTACTGGCCAAAGCTGCTGGTTCTCATCCTCTACTCCCTCGTTCTTCCCTTCGCTATTTTGCAATAGATTGGCAAGGGATGCAAGCCAGTCAACTCCTCTTCTAGATTCATGTCAGACAAGGAGTATGTTGACTGTAGAATTATTAATTGAAGCGGTTATGACCGTTTAACATTTTAGGAACAAGCAAGAGCTGATTTGACAAGAAAGCGAGAACGTTTATGAGTGCTATAAAAAAGAACTGAGGCCATTTCTACGCTTCCAGCTTGGTCGTAAATAAAAAGATTGATGAAGATCAAACATCACAATGGCCGAAAGTCCTCCCTTGGCGACCAAAAACCAGGAATACCTAATGGTTCATTAATCACTCAATTCTTCTACCATTACCATAGCTAAAAAATGTAAGACGAGCTTTCAAAAATTATATAATGTGAAGACAGTAAGTTCTTGATGGTCAGCAGCTGATCAGCCATCAGAAAATATAAAACTAAATGACATTATATGATAATATTAATTCCATAAATAGTTTCATTAAAATTGTAAGCTTTTAGGGTGGAATTCATAGACAAAGCCTGAGTGTGTGTGTGTTCACTCGCACTCACCTAAATGGAGGGTCACCCTCAACTCACCAGTTCGAATTCATAGTTGAGTGGGGTGGTTCACTCAACAGTTAGGGGCACACTCAGATTACAGGAGGGGACACTCAACGTTTATTCAACATAAGTTGGCAGCCCTGACAGTATGTTGTAGGGGAAGTTTCCCTGGTTTGAGGGAAAAAAGGACGGGGAAATTCCCTCTCACATTCCACACTGATCAATAACAGTTCTCAAAGGTTACACTTTTCTTTGTGTTTTTGCTTTTTAAGCTATTATCCTTGTTCCTTGGCGAGACAGGACATAGGCCTTATCAGACAAAAACCAAAGTTATTGGTCCTCCCGCCTGGATCGGGGCAGCCATAAGTTGAAGTGAATCCTTGTTGCTTGTCTGTTGAAGTGCTGATAATTTGTGTTCATTGTCTATTGATTTGTAGTATTGAATTGTATAATTATGCATAGAGTTGTGACGAAAAAGAAGTGAGAAAATGAGAAAACAATGATTCGCCTGTTGGTTTTGAAGAACAGATATATGTAGTTGAAAATAAGAAGAGTTATGGTATAATGATACTGTTGGACAAAAAGAAAACGTGAGGTTTTGGAAGAGCTTCAAGCAATCACATTTTCTTGGAATTCTCATTGATTGTACATCCTGATGAATGGAAGGTAGGTACCTACCGACAACTCATTCCACAAACCAAGAAGAATCTGAAAACTATGCACTACAAACTTGGTATGTAGAGATCGCAAAAAATCAAAGAGCAACCAGCACTTTCAGCTGTGGTACCTAGTTATAAATCCTTTCCATTTATTTTAGGCTCCTCGTAGTTGTTCATGACTGTATCTTTCCCGAATCGGAATAGTTTGCGAAATATTTCGTTGTTGATTGTGTAACATTCGAATGGGATCTGTCACATCAAACATGTACCTAACTACCGTTTAGGAACAGCCTAACTACTCTTATGTGTGCGTACTCTTATGAAGTTTTTGAATAAACTCCGAACTAAATAAACGATGTATGTTCTACTATATTACCTATTCCTATACCTACGTGAAAATAATAATAAAAGTTATCAGTTGACGCACTTAAGTGACCTCCTGCCGTCACTCAGGATTTTACACCATTGAGCTGAGGGTGATACTCACCTCAACGCCATTTTTTGTTTATGAATCCCGTTGAGTGTGCACTTGGGTTGCACACTCAGTGCACCCTCAGGGTCGCCCTCAAATCACGTCTATGAATCGCACAGAGTGCATGAATTCCTTTATCGATACACTTAGGGGCCCACTCAAACTCAATTCCCGTCTATGAAGTCCACCCTAAGAGATACATTGGTAATTGTCAGACTGCATGACATAAATAATTTACCTGTATGCGGAGATCTTTGAGAATGTAGCGCAGGGGGCACCCCCTCAACTTTGGTCGTCTCTTCGACCCTACGTTTCATAGCGAGTCACATTGGTCCCTCTAGAACAACAATAATGGTACATAGTAGAATTATTTGGGGAATTTGATGAAAATCCAAGTACACTAACATAAAACGACAAACCATTAAATGATGAAATTCTTCCGACACATTTCATGTAAAATTACTACCTAAATTAACTCATCTTCTACCCTCACTAAATTTTGTAAAATTGGAGTTCATAAATTTCAAATTCAATAAAATTTTACATATTCATGATTAATGGTAGTTTTTTTTAAATAAGGATTAAGTTTTACACAAGACTAAATAAAAAGACTACTTCATCGACTTTACTATTGACGTGATCATCCTTCATGAACGAATCGTTTTTTGATGTAAGCTTGTGTCTAGACATCCTTTTGGTCAGAATTACCTAAAACTTCCAACTCGATTTTGTTGACATTTTCTGGAACATATTACATACTTTCTTGGATTGAGACCAAATTGTTCATCAGACATATTTACTCGTGAGTAAGCAGGCACGAGCATGAAGAAAACACCGAGAAATAATTCGACTACTAGCTTTCTTAGCTGACAGTAGGTACATCGTTATAACTCATTGCATCATCAATCAAGACAGGAAGACCATAAAAAGACTGCAATGTTATTTTGTCAGGTATCCTCGCATAAAATTAAACTTTTATTGACGGTGTTTTGTAAGTCTAGCCTTAAATCCTAAAACCCTGAATTATCAATAGTTTCTTATTTGTCTAACGATCCAACGTCCAAGTGGAAGTTATTGAAATATTTCTGTAGGATGGAAGAATGCTATTCAACTGAAAACAAATATGCACTGTGCAGACAGTGCGTCCAGGTACAATGATGCTCTCAGCAATGTGGTTACAATACACAAAATGTAGTAGGAAGCGGCGACACAGTGAGTAGACTTGATGTACCATCAATGTCAGCTTGAGAACTAGAGTTTATTATTCTAGAGTCTCTAGGTAGAGTCCATTATTATCGAATCTATCCAGTTATCACGTATATAAAATCATATCCAGTTTATCACGTATATCATATTAGTGGTGAACGGAGTCCATGTCTGGTCAGAATCTGTTGCACTGACGGTGCTCTCTTTGAAATGCTCAGGATGGGTTCAAGCCGACAAGTAGGTCAAGTAAAATACAGTTGCAATGTCGCCACACCTTAATACAGAATCAAGATTTTATCAGAGCTGCAGCAAACTTGATGCTGCTGGTTCTGACCCTTCACCCTTATCGTGGTGGATGGACTAGAAGTAAGAATGGCATTATGGACAAAAGTTGCTCTTTGCTATACATGATTAGACCCCTAGACCCCGAACCTTAGACCCCTCCAAGCCTTCTGGATGAGATACTTATGTACCATACTCATAGCTATGTTCACAACATGAATGAGTCACAGATTATTGTGTTATTGGTCAGGTGTTGGAACTCGTACACCACGGATCGAATTTTCGTGTAAGACGATTAGCTATCAATTCTCCATCAAAATAACGAGTTTACAGATGAAGTGTAAACCGTATTGGAAAATACCAGCCAATAAAATATCTGTTGTAGGTACAGCATTTTTGACACAATTGTGGTATTGGTCATGTGGTACGTACCAATTTGTTCAAAGTGAACCTTGAACAGAGGTGCAATGGAATCAACACGACATAAGAAGTTTCTTTTATGTCGGGCACATTCAAGTTTTGAGCGATGGGTTCCAAGCACGAAGTTTCACTTTATAAAAATTTCATAAACAATTTGTTCTGATCTGGTATAATATTCACCATTCATCGATTTGAGCCTTGACTCATTGATTTGATTCGTTTGAATCTAGATTACATTATGTACAAATTGGAAAGGCGAAATTCTCAAGATTGGGGATTTGGAATTTTACATGGGCGGTAGAATAGCATTGAATAATAATTATTATTATATTATATTTGCAGTGAAATTATATTATATAGCATTGAATATTATATATATATTTTTTTTAAAGAATCTCCATGACCTATAGTAACAACCATTCTGGCTCTCAGCTATTTTCCAGTTCCTAATTCGCCAAATTAGGAATTGATCGTATTTTAATTAAGACGAATGGATTTTCTGGTCGCTAATCCGCCTTGATTAAATGATAATTAATATTGATGGGTGTCGCACTGGACTTCAATAGTTACCAAGGATTGCAATCCGACTAATATACTCAATTCGAAATATCACATAGTACGTCTACTTAAAATTTATAAAATTGACCCAGCGAAATTAAAAAGTGCGTACCGAGAAATTCGCCAAATTGAATCCTTGGGTGTAGATAAAATATATTGTTTAATAGCTTGTCGGAAATTATTATTTGATTATTCTTTAATTTTCAAATTGCGTTCTACTTTGAGCACCTCCAACCTCTTCCTTGTGACATCCAAGCATTTTAAAAGAACATAATCACCAGATTTCGCGACCGTTACGGGAGATGAATGAGAAAATTTAGTTTGAAATTCACGTGATCAGAATGATGGGTTGTTATTATATATAAATAGACATACAAAAATCAATAACCAATAATATTGGGTTGTTGCATCATCAGTTACCGTTTTCATTACCAACCTAGAGATTTACTTCCAAAATTCATTCTTATATATTTACACTAGCAGGAAAGAAATGCCCTTTAATTTTTCATCTTCGTAGGTAGAATAAGGAAGAAATCAGGCTCAGAGCCTAATCAGCTGATCATGGTGGCTATGTTCCTAGTCATTGTAATCCAGCAGTCCCAAAGAGGCTCCATTTCAAATTGCAGAGTATTAAATACCTTCAATATGTATTTAAGATGAAATAAATATATTTTTCGTGACATAAAAACGTGACACTTTTGGCCAGTTAAGTGATGGCTAAAGCATGTTCCATGCTGAAATAATAAAATTAAAATAAGTAAATACCTAACGGAATAATTCTCTCTTTTTATACATTCATTAATAAAATTAGCAACGCATCTATCCATTAAGAAACACGGATGCCATTGATGTAAAAGAATGACACTGCTAAATTAATAAAAATGAACAAAATAGGTATTTATTTATATCACAAAAAGAAGTATAAATCAAAATAAATTGTGAAATGAATGAGAATTAATGATTTAGCTGATTCCTGCTCCATGGCAAGGCGAGCCTGTTTAATGAGAAATTCATTTCATTCCTCGTCCATGACGTTCTGCGCCCGAAAATCACCACAATTTTTCGTACATCACCAACAATTTTTCGTACAGCGATAACCAACAACATTCGAGGCCTTTCCTACCCGTAAAAAGGCTTCGATCAAGCGCACTACCCTTCTCAGTAATATTATGTTAATTGAATGTCAACAAATAGCTAAGAAACTTCAATGGTTGGTATGATTGACTCCTCTTTTTAGCGCATTTCTTTAAAAAAAGGAAAAATGAGCTATTTTGTTCACTTTGTCCGTTGATGTATGTATGTATACATCTTAAAATAGTTTCAAATGCCACTTCCCAACATCCGACTTTGATGTAACTTGGTATGGATGTAAGTAACATGGCAAGGATAAAGAGGTATCAGGGGCCGCTGACGACTGAGAGGTCATCGATCAGCTGAATGAGCTCCAAAGGCAATTTTCTCTTCAATTCGACACAGGAAGCTGAAATTCGAGAGAGAGGCTCAAGGGAGAATGCTGAAGATGGCTGAGAGGTAATTGATCAGCTGATTGAGCTCCAAAGCCATTTGTCTCCTATTCAATGCAGGAAGCTGAAATTTGAGAGGGAGGCTGAAGGGAGAATGCTGAAGACGACTGAGAGATCAATTCAGCTGATTGAGCTCCAAAGCCATTTTTTCTCCTATCCAACTCAGGAACCTTCTGTTTCATGCGGATCTCCTTACAGAAAATGCACTATCATGTGATTCACCTCGTGAGCACTGCTCTATTTTGTGTGGCAAGTTGTAAGGCGTTCAGAATATCCATTTTTGAAGATCTGCTTTTGTCAACTACAACTGAACGGCTCTACCCGGAAAAATTTGGTATCTTTGGATTTGCAATGGTAAGTTCTATCCGCCAGATCCAATCCCAACCTTATTTGACGTGTTAAGTGGTTCCGTATAGGGTTTTCCTTACATACTTACAAACTTGGTTACTTGGGCAACGTCTTTTCGTCCGAGCAGACGACGAAGGAGGAGGTTGGAGGATTTTACTATACCCTAAATGTTGACCCGAAACTTTGCGATCATTTTGCAAAAACCCGCATCAAAATCGGTCAAGCCGTTTTGACGTGAATCGACCTTAGACATACTTTTCTCTTTTACATAGGAGGATATACTAAAAACAACAGAGAGTTCCTAGTAGATCCGTAAAGTACAATACGTAGTGTGGTATTGACGATCCGGCGCCGTGACTCTGACGCACTCATCCTTCCGTACAGATACGTTAACGGATCGCGATCCGGAAAAAACGTAATCGTCTAAAATAACCTCCTTCCATGGATTTAGCGTTACAACTAGATCCATCCACGTGACTTTAAAGTGCGGTAAAGTTTCTCGTTACCGCAAGCCGTATTGAGACCAACGGATCTCTAGGAACAACTACTGCAGGGGAATTTGGTAGATAGGTATGTAGGTATAAACTATTTCGATTTTCGATCTGCTGGTACTAATTCACCACATTCACTCCTTGATTGGAGTATCTTAATAAGGGGTTGGGCGAGTAAATATAAATCAACAATGACATTGCGATCGCTACATAACAGCGTCAATCGCGTCACCAGAAATACCTCCTGTCTTCATTGTTGTGCTGCAGGTGATTATCGTTATTAAAGACACAAAATGGACAATTAAACGGATTATAGCGATACTAAAAATGGGACTGTTTTTTTGTAATCACTTCAAATTCGATCTCCTAGAATTTCTTCTTTTATGCTCAATGGGTAGAATGTTGCTCGTGGGTACCTACTTGAAATTCTGAATCGTCGTGGGTAACTCTGGTAAATAATGCTGTTTCAGCATATTTTTAGGTATCCAAATTTTACCTAGGAACATTGTGATCGCTTTCTAAATGCTAAGAAACAACTCCCTAATCAAAAATTCCACACACATTTTACATTTTAGTCAGTCCTGAATAATTTTGGTTTTGCTGAGCCCGCCCTGGTATCCACCAATCTTATTTACGAGCCAAACCATACGTATGTAGAGTCCAATTTAGATGAAGTTTTCAGGGATTCAATCTTTTCTATACTGATTATAACTGTGAATATCATCTCTCCCGGATCAGAGGTAGTTCCTGCGCATGTGCAAACGTTAACTAGGTTCTTGTGACAATCTTAACTGAGACATTTTCATCCAATGTCGGTGAATTTTTCAGGGATTGGGTTTCACATAGTGGATCTAGTGCACTGAGAATTTCATCGCTGCCTCGTCTTTCTCAGCTTCTGCGCATGCGTCCGCGTAAAATTCTTGCGTGTTCCGATTTGGACGGCATTTTCAGGTATTGTGCGTGTTGAGGTCCAGATGGAGATGAATTTCATTGTTCCTGGATCAAAGCATCTGCGCATGCAAAAACGTTAAAATTCTATCAACAAGCATAACCTCTACAATTTTGCTGCCCTCAGTAGAATTGTTAAGTGTCTATTACCTGCCCTTATCGACAACAAAAGTATAGCAAATCGGTAAGGTCATCGTTTACGTGCTGCGATCTATCGCAAGCTTCTCATGTTTGGAGTACCACTGTACATTAAATAGTGGATATCAGCACTTTTCAACTCTATGCAATTATGTTATGCATATCACACAAGGAAGCTATGAGCCGCACCCAACTTGGCACACGTTTTTTTGTTGTTATGATAGCGAAATCTTCAAAATCAACATTAGTCATATAATTTGCATCATATTTGCTTAGGACAACGTTATTACTCAATTGTTTAGTTATGATGTGCTGCTAAGTGCACTTTCTATTTAGCAAATTTTCTAAGAAAAAATGAACTATTTAGAGGGCTTCAACATTTTTAAAGTGGGCGGGAGGGGGCAAGGACCCCCTACAAATCCGTTTCATACATCAAAGAACTCAATCCTAGATTTTATATATACATAATATTTATAGGGTGTATTTCCAGACGATGACTCCCTTAAAATACGGCGTAAAAAATTCGTTCTAACACACAATAATCTGTCCCTATATCCCCAAAATTCACGGTTCAAATTTACAATTTAGTGTCCCAAAAGATTATTTAAAAACTTTTTTTTTTATTTTTACATCAGAGCATGCGGGGTGTCACAGTCGAAGTATTTTTCAGCGCTGAGTCGATTGCGACCACTCCCAGATCTCCAAGATTCATAATAAGTGAAAAAATTCCCATAATTAACAAAATTTTCTACTTTGACTGCGAGTTCTAAAATTTTCTTTGCGATCCCGTCACACAGCTGACCCCTCAGTATTATCAAACAGTTTTCTTCGAAAATTCGCTCTATTAGTCATGCTACATGACTGATCCCCCCCCCCTTCACCATTTTTCTGTTGGATGGACAACTTCATTAGTCATCTTACCATCAGAATTACTACCAGGTTTTACAGTTGTTACAGCAAGGAGTGAGAATCTAGTTCATAACCAAACAATTACTCAGAGATTTTTGTGTGATTGTTTTTTTTTATTGGAAGACTGATGGAGCTGTACGTACTATGCTCAAAATGAACAAAGGTTTTAGAAATTCCATACAGCTTAAGCACCTACTTAGGCTTACATACCTAGGCACTTCATAAATTATATTAGGAACCAACCCAAATAACATAAATAACTACCAAAAATACAAGCGGAACTCTGGTGATTTGATCATTCCTATTAACAAACTTATGTTGCCTTCAAACGACCTCTTGGTGATTTCAAAAATTAATTCATGTTCGGCCATAGACATGGTAGGGAGTACCAAATTTAAATTCTCATCATTTGCTATAAATTAAAGATGAAATCGGTACCGGGGCATATCAAAAACTGAGTAAAGTAATGGTGTGCAAATTTTGTTCCACTGAGTTCTCCCACTCAGTCCAAACATTCTCTCTGCGTCAAAAATACCACCAGATATTTTCATTGTTACAGAAGATCCGAATTTAGATTGAAATTGAGGTGATCTTGAGGATTTTGGGTGGTTTAAAGTGAAATCAACGATAATTGTATGCAGGATATTGCGCTAAAGTTGTCCGCAGTAGTTTTTTTGATATTCTACGGTAAGGAGTATTAAATTCAAATGCTCATAATTTGCTTTACTTAAATTGAAGATGAAATCGGTACTGGAGCGAAAAAGCTGAGTAAAGTAATGGTGTGCAACTTTTGTTCCACTTTGAGTTCCCCCACTCCATCGTCACCCAAACATTCTCTCTGCGTCAAAAATACACACCAGATTTCTCTTTGTTACAGAAGATTATTCCGAATTCGGATAGAAATTGAAGTAATCTCGGGGATTTCGTATGGTTTTAGGCCAAATTAACAATCAATGTATGCAGGATATTGAGATACAGTTTGTCCGCAGTGGTTTTTGGAAAATAATCCATTGTACGTTCTGTTTCCGACGAAGGTAGGCGGTGGGCAGCTAGGATGAAGGCAGGGCATGGCTTCCTTCTCCGTCCCATCAACGTCTGGGCTCGTTCGATACTTACTGATATTAGAACAGAATCGATTATTGCGGCATCGATTATTGCAGCATCGAGACTTCTCTACCGATATCACACCGCCTATTGGTTAATTTCTTATAAACTTACAGGAATATGTGCAAAAAACAAAAGAAATTTGACGTTAGAGGGGGTAAAACTAGTCTTAATATTTCATCTTTGAAGATACTGATAGTGAAGTGAAAGTTCCCAGACATTGAATTATTCCTTGTTCCATAAATGATACGCGAAACATACAATTATTTTTCATAATATTGTAGTATGAGAGTAATTTGACCAATTAAGTAATTTTTAATTCAGATTTTTTGATTTTAAATTTAAATTCAAAGCCTAGCAACTCACCTCACCGATACTAAAATAGCCCACAGATGAGCTATAATTATAAGGTATATATGATTGAATTTCTATTTAAATTTATGACTTTTGCGTTCAATACAATTCACTGTCTCTTCAAGTAAGCGAACATGAATTTTTTAACGACATTTAAGCCGGAAATGTGACCAATAACGCTGTGTACTGTGAGAGTATTTGATCAGTCCATTTTTTCGATTATTCATAGTTTTTCAAGTGCAACTTCATCTTGGTAAAATCCTTACGGATAGGTAACTATTTCTACATATTCTGTCCACAATGTTCAAACTATTCACCTAAATTGATTTCCCAGAATTTCAGGCTCTTTAGAGTGCACCACACGATAAGATTTCAGATGAATGAACAGATTTCAAACTTTCAAGTTTGAATTATAGAGCTCTAGAAATCAGCTGAGCCAATAAACGTTTTCAAATTTAAAATGGATGGATTGAGTAAAAAAATAGTGTTTTTGACCAACTTTGGATAAACAGATGAGTCTAGAGAAAACTCGTTAAAACTACGAACTAAATAGGTACTATTGCATTCCTTTGTATGAATTTGGAGTTTTGACTAAAAATAGTGAGTTTTAAACAAAATTTGGAACTTAAAAGTAGTTAGATCAGAGTTGGGCAAAATCTTGCTCATGAGTATGACTGAGAATAAATTCATAATCACAAAAATTCATGATTCAACCACAAAAATCTGTGATTAATCATAGGAAAATAGTGAAGAATCACATCAATCGGTTATTGATCACAGAAATCGGCGACTAATTACAAAAATCTATGATTAATCACAGGAATCGGTGATTAATCATGGGAAAATTGTGAGAAATCGCAGGAATCTGTGATTAATCATAACAAAATTGTAAAAAAATCATAGGAATTGGTGACTAATCATTTGCAAATCCTGAGAAATCACGGAAATGGTTTGATAATCACATCAATCGGTGATTAATTACAGAAATCTGTGATCAAGGATTTATGTCTTCAATCATGGGTTTCTGATTGAGAAATTAATATTTAATCATACTCAGTGATTATGATTTTAATCATACTCTTATGTGTGAATACGAATTTAATTTCATTCATTATCAGAGAAACGTATTCCTGTTATTAAAAATCTTAATCATCACGATTTTGCCCAACTCTGGTATGGATTTGATTCGATCAGTATGGTATCGATATTTTAGATTCGATATTCGGTATCGATATATGGCCAGTATCGAACGGCTCGTATCAACGTCGCAACCGAACTTCCCCGAAAGGTGGAACGGATAGGATAAAAGAGGGGAGGAGGAGGAGGCAGGATCCCCGACGATCCTCCCCCCCCCCAGCCCCGCGACGCCCACACGTTTCATTGAAAAAAAAGGGAGGGAGCAGATGAGGTCCTCCGTGTGAGTGTGTACGTACAGGAGGGGGCGTGTTCGTGTGAAGGATGAAAGCGCGTCAAGACGAAAACCGTGGGGAACGGGACGGCAGAGCGGGCTACCCCCGGGTGGGGGATCCCGAGGCGGCCTGGTGGGGGGAGCTCGACTCCCCCTCCGGACCCCTCCCCCCCACCGCGAATGAATCGATAACTACCGGGTACCAATTTACCAACCCTGACGTCGAAAACTTGGCGGCTTTCAAATATCGACCCAAATTCCTCGGAGAAAATTCTCTCACACATCACCCCCCAAAAAAATTCACTTTCCCGCCCAAATTCCTCCGGTCCGCAACAGCCTCCCCGGGAGCCCGTGAAATTCGTCGCAACGCTCCGAGATGGAAGTTTTATTTTCGTACCTACAACCTCCTACCTACTTGTCAAGAGATTGCGATGTTGCCGGATTAGTCACAGACTTGGCAACCGGGCACTTTTAACGTCTCATGAGACCAAAACAGGTCTTATTCCACAAGAATCAAAACATTACTACTACATTATATATTAAAACTCGATTCAAGAAACAAATACGATTAATTTACGACGAATCAAATAAAAATGCATACAGCTGGGACAGTTTGAGATCCCATTCCACAGAATCAATTTTTATGCAATATTACGACGCACATTTCTGCTAGCCCGGCATATGACTGTTAAAAAAAGGAATTTAATGCGATTTTAATAGGGACGTAATAGTTATTGAAGAATACAGCGACCTAGGGCAAGAGTGACGTTGGGACCCCCTTGGAGAAAATGTGCATGCTGAAGTGGGATGAATAATGAAATTTCACCTTTTGGGTCTTACCTGTGAAAATTTGGGTTCGTTGATGAATGAGGTCTGAGAGATAATTCCACTGGTGGAGAAAATTCCACTGATCACGCTTCACAGATGGGATGAGAAACCCCACCGTATACGAATAAGTTCAAAACGGTGCCTTACGAAATTCCTCGGAAGGGAAAAAAAAAGAGCAATTCCGCGGGGGGAATTTTCAGAATGGAACCACAAGCGAATTCACGCGGAAAACACGTTTATCACCTCAAATTCGAAGTTAATAGTAAGGAAAACTGAGGGAATATGTGGGGATTTGAAAGCGAACAGGTGAAATAGAACGAGTAGATGCGGAGAGCGGCAGACGAAGACATAACTGGGGCTGGACTGGGCTACTTCCCCCCGATGCGAGGTGGTTGGTTACTGGTGGGCTGCCCCCCGCCGCAACGGACGAGTCCACTCGAGTGATCCATAAACTCACTCCCCCCTCGGAACGGGACCGGTAGACTCGTCCGGCCTTCAGGGGATCCTACGATACGAGCCACGCTTGCCAGTCGGGAGGGAAAAAGCTGGTCGCCGGGGAGGCGTTTTCTCGTCCCCAGTTCTGCCAACTTCACGCGATAAATCCGTTTTTCGGGGTGATTGGTAACGAACTGGGGTGATATCAGCTGGAACGCAAAACCAAAACGACCCAGTTGCGCAGCATCACTACAACACCGAGTTATCGCGTTTCCTGTACCCCAACGATAAATAATTTATACATTTTATTTATTTATTTATAATTGTGTGCATAGGAACTTAAGGTCCCTTCTTTGTGTACAACTAAGAACACATTACATTATATTGTGATGTGTAATAAACTTATAAAATTATACCTCAGGGTGGCTCCCAAATGGAAATTTTTAATCACCAAACTACAGATTTCCCTGACAAAAATATCAAATTCAAAAATAAATTTTTTAGTTTTCTCGTCATTTTAATGTACCTTTAATGCTTCTAAAACGAAAATCGTATAATTTAAAGAAGAAAAAACAGACTACTTATATGTAGTCTACTTATATTTAACAATTTCATTGCCCTCGAAGTGCTCAAATATCATAACAATTTAACCTAAGTGTAAAACGTTAATTTACGAAAAAAAAAAAAAACACCCATACGATATTTGCTGCATGACTTTTTATTTAATATTTCATCAATTTGTGATCTGAAGCTATTTGTTGATGTGCTTTTTCCTAACATGGATTTCTTAGCTCCGGGGATAATTCAAAATTTTTGTCCGACAGCAAAAAATGTCATGTTTTTTTTTACCTACTACCAATCGTTGCCAGAGGGAGTATAACGAGAGAGAAAGAGAGAGAGAGAGAGAGAGAGAGAGAGAAAGAGAGAGAGAGAGAGATAATGTGGATGGAAAATAAGAAAGGAATAAAAAATACAGGATATAATATTAGGAAAGAGAAAATTTCATCCTAAGGAATCGGAGCATTATTTGTGTACAAAGATTTATACTACTTTCAAATAATGTATTAAAAAGTAGTTCTAAATCATGCTCTGAAAAAATAAACAATGTCAAGCACTACTGCAGCAATTTTATTGGAAACCAACCACGTTTTTATGCACAACAATTTCAGACGTTCAAAATATGTGATGTTTATTTATTCAATATTCGACAATAAATCCAATTTTCATTTAACGGGTTTGGACATTGGTGCGATCTTTTTCAAACGAAATATGCGGAGAAAATCAATAGGTATTGCTTAGATTTTTATTGAACAAATTTTTCTAAATATAATCCTACAATTGGAACATATTTTAGAATTTCTGAAATTTCCAGGCTTCATTTATCAGTATTTCATCATGTATAACAGACATTATTCTTCAAATGTTTCCTCGAACCCACCTTCACTCGGTTAAGACAAAACATTTATTTGATAAGTTAATTAAGTAAATCACAAAAATTTATTACTTATATACAGGGTGTCTCACATTATGTCCGGCAAACTTCACCCACGTATTCTGCAACTGATTTCCGAACGAAAGTTCCCGGTAGAGATTTTGACATGGATATGTCTTTGCTCTGGGGGGTCAACCAGAAATTTCCGTCACGCAAAATTTGTGTCACAATTTCAGTGTTTTTCACGTACAACCCAGCCGTTACTAGGGGAATGGAATTTCCGCAGTTTTCATCGCACAGAAATCGTTCGCCACTCGTTGGAAAGCGCTTGATTTATGTGATAAATGTTCACATCTCAAGCTACCAATTTCCCTCTCCTTACGTACCTGGCTGCATTCCAAAACTAAGTTGATTGGACTATAAACAATTTTAATGAGCCGGTTACAATATTCTTAACGTAAAGCAATAGCATAATTTACGAATAGGAAACCATAGGAAACTTTTGCATCCTCTTGACAACAGTCGAGGACAACCGTTATGAAATCTCCAATCAAAGTATCTGCTTGTAAAGCGGATAGTGGAACTCGTTTACGAGTTTTTTAACGCTTTGTTTTCGAGTCATTCAAGTTTGGTTTATTATTTTCTATAATGAACCTTTGTAATCAACCGAGAGAAAAAAAAATTAACACCCCCTGAAAATTTTTTGGTTCAAGTTTCAAGATGCGTAGAATCCAAAAATCGAATTAAAGAAAATCCGTCCGTCCGCGGCTTTTCTCCGAAAATACTAGACAAACTATATGAAACTTGTGTTAAAAATCACATTTGGGGTGTATGTAGATGGTCCTAGAAGCTCGGCATCAATTCTTATCAAACCTAAAGGGTTGTATTGAAAGGATAAACATTAAAAAAATCGAGGTCTCGAAAACTTTCTAAATAATAGTTGTAGTTTGCTTGTCAATAATAAATTTAATCCCAAAGAATCGATTCTCAAATTTGGAGGATAGGTGGAAGAGGTTAATTTGAGCATTCCCTAGCAATTTCAACATAATCCTATCATTAGTAGCTATTGCGCATGCGCGAATATTTATTCCTTTTTAAACGAGCCTAATTTTAACAGTTTTCATCTGATTTTGATGACATTTTCAGGGAATGTGCGGGTTAGGCTGTAAATGGTCCACTATTAATTCCATACTTCTCAAATCATTACTCCATTTTGCGCATGCGCAAACGTAAAATTCTTTCAAGCATCATTTTTTTACGCCTTAGTCGTCCCAAAAATCCCGCTCAAATTTGGTGTATAGTTGGGGGACAATGGTTTAATTATTCCATGTTGATTTCAACATGATTGCATCATTATTAACTCCTGCGCATGCGCGAAAGTGTACTCTGAGGAACAAGGTCTAGTTTTCATCAGATTTTGATTACATTTTCTGTGAATTTGTGGGTTAGGCTGTAGATTGTAACCTACCAATTTCATTTTTCTCAAATCATTACTCTATTCTGCGCGGGGTTTAATAATTATTGACCAATTATCTGCGTAGAAGGGCTATCTAACACAGAAATAATAAACCATTGTGTAATAATTTGTAGCGTTTTAAGAAATTTTTCGGGATTTCGATCTAAACTCACTAAAACGGCCATTACTCCCTTAATTACCTAAGAAAATACAAATTTGATTATACCGTTAGAAAGAGTGTTAAATTTTGCATCTTCCTGATGTACCATAACAGTTTTTAAAGATGGTTCAACTGGAAAAAAATCAATCTGAAAAGTGAATTTTGTCAAATCTTTAGAATGACAAATTTTTTCATACTCAGTAGGTCCAATGAAATTCTACATATCAAATTCGGCCTATAATCCTAAAATTTCATGGCATTCTTTGCCTCAGAAAGTGAGGATGTGAAACTGCTACATCAGGGGATGTGATATTTACAGCCTGGCTCCAGCAGGATTCCCTTAGTATTTAAATTTGGGTTCCACTTTCCTGTAACATTATAACTTCATAAAAGTGAAGTTTTATGCTGGAGAACCTCTTTTACAGTTTTATTGTTTATGCTTTTGTATGTTCAGCATATACGGATGCATTTGCAGCAGTAGCCACCAAGATCATTGTGTTCGTTGGTCTGCTTGTGATGACAACACTCCCTGTCAGCCTATGCTGTGTATGTTCTCTTCACAGCAGCATAGAGAACTTGTGGGGGCTATGGTCAGGAATTGCATGGCAACTGACGTGGAAATATCAGTGACCCTGGACCAGGGCCCTAGTGTACCCAAGCTCACTACAGTAAAGGCAACTAAGATAAAGGCAACTGCAAACCAAACCCAATTAAATCCAGTGATATAAGATTACTAGTTGAGGTTCCCGTTTGAGATCCAACTACACCATGTTATGCATATGTGGTATCAGAGCCTCTGTGTGTCAGAGCCTCTCTTGTGGTCTGTTCATCAATATTACTTCTATTACTGGTTTCGGTACCAAAAATTTCGGTGAATATGAAATAATAATATATGTAACTAGATATTACATAGCATCATGTGATTGCAAGATGGCAACGAAAAATGTACTAGGTCCAAACTCAAATTCATGGAACCCCCCCCCCCCCCCCCAATTTTTACTTTCAAAGGAAACCCAACAAGACATTTGATTCAAAATCGCTTTTCGCGGATAGGAACTGCTTTCAAGGAAATTAAACTCCTCTGGTTCCATGACGAGTAAAATGTAACCCCTTTTCTTGAAACAACGGAGAATCAACTGCTGGTCATTACGGAAAGACGCTCGAGCAAGCTTCCCTGGCTGAGGATGACCACCCATAATCCAGGACCCTGGTCAACCCAAATAAAGCTGCAAGGCCTAAATTTCCAACATTAAATAACACTCTGCTTCACAACGACTGTCCCAAGTACAACCATAGCCACACTTATGCCCAAGTAGAGTTAATACAGTGCCATTCGACCTCATTCCTTGTAAATTGCAAACATTTGTTTACAACGTATGATAGGTATAAATGCCCTCCACTCAACTCGAACAATACAAATATTGCATACATAAAAAATGTTAGAATTCAGGTACCGATCCTTCAAGAATATTTCAAAACGGATTTCCGTGAAGAAAATTTTCGAAAATTCAATTCAACTATTCTTCCCGCATTCGGAATGGTAGGGTAAGCATTTACCAAGACAGGAAATGCTACCTGAATTCCAATGGTCGGCTGAAAATGTTGACACTTAAAAATGAGGAAAAGAGTGATACATGTGAAAACATTTGGATAAAAGTTGTAGCATTCCACTCGTAGAAGCAACGATTCTTAATAATTTTATTGTTATAGTCTTAATGAATACGGCAACGGTTTCCTGCCGGTATTTCGTTTAAAATTTATCATATAAAACAACAATTATGAATACTTAAGTGATAAACTGTAAAGGATATCATTCACGCAGAAGCTAATGGATGTTCTTATCAGACAAATGTCTACCTCAAGTATCAATCGATTCATTACCCTGCAACCTATTAAATAAAATTAAACTAAAAACATATTACCCTTCTAATGTAAGATTTTGAAATACAGGTTTTTTATGTTACGCCCTCCATATTTCATTATTTATACTCATTCGGGCCAGAATGGGGAATTACATGTTTCGCACGATTAAATTTTCAAGTAATTTGGTATTCTGATTTCGGTAAAATATTCTGGGCAGCTATCTTTTTTCTTATTTTATTTTTGCTCACACGCTACTGAAGGGAGGGAAGCTTCGTGTTAGTGCAAGAAGTAGAATAATAAGGATTTTGTCGGCTTTGGGGCTTGCTGATCAATTGTGGTACCGTGTCTGTCTGTGCCAAATCCTTGTCACGCCCACAACTAAAGGTACCTACTAAGTTATAATCCAATTTTGATGAAATGTTCGGGGTAGTTCTAGACAGTCCCCTATAAATTTCCTAGCCATTGGATCAATAGTAGAGTGTGCATGAATGTGGCATGTGTGCAATCTCTAGCACATGTGTGAATGATTGAGCTTTATTGCCACAGTAAATATACATAATAAAGAAAAATACATTATAAAGTAGGTAAGTCAGTATTAGTGAAAAATTAGGTTACATGGATACATCAGGATACATACGTCATCAAATCATGTGTAAAACATCTTTCGACACAGGCGTAACGCCGAGTCTAATTGACCGATTTTGATGAAATTTTTAGGAATTGTGTGGTTCCTTGACAATCCCCTATCAATTCCATGAATGGTAGCTTATGCGCACGCGCAAACACGGATTCCACGAAACATCGATATCTCACAATCCATTAGTACGATTTCGTTTTAATTTGGGAGGTACTTGGTACAAGTCTTGGAATGGTACCTCTCCCGTGAATCTCACTGGGATTGGTTGTGTAGTAACCTGAAATTTGAAACTCTGAGAGATAGACCAACTGTTATGAAATGGGGATCATGCCGATTAGCTCTCAGTTGGCTTTTGCTAACCCAAGTATCTCGCTTCCTGCCAAAATGGAAATCTTCAATCATGAGAGCTGTACCCTGTTACGAAGCTCAGGTTCGGGGATACAAACAGTAAGACTCGGTGGAGGGTGAGCAGCTGCTACTTGTCAGAAAGCTATTTTATTGCCTTCATTCACGCCCAACTATATTGTATACTTGGAGACTGAATTCTGTCAATTTTTACATTGAGGCTTCATTTTGAGTACCTATCTCGGTACCTACCGAGATTTACCAGGATGACAGAATCCCAGCTACCAAGATGGTGGCTTCTGAGCTGGTGCAGAACCATGCAGGCTTTGCAGAGCACTGTGCCATCCTTTCTGCCAGAAATAATCTTCCAAACAATCTGCAATCACTCAACCGCCCAATCCTCAGATCTGACAAGGTCCGAGCAGAGGTTTCCAAATTTTTCACACTCCACTGTGAACTTGATTCAACTGTTAAGTGGGAATTCCCCTTAGAGTGGCACGTTGGGCATTCAGAGTTCGAGCAGAATGCCTAAATTTGAATGTAAAGCCCTATTAGTCTGACAGGTCTGAGGAATGATAATGATCTGTTTGAAACCTTCTTGCACGCGAGGATGTGTTCCATTTCTTTCGCTACTGTCCAGTACTTCCGGAATTTCGACTTCCTGCCTACAACTGTTCTTCACAGACACAGGACGAAACAATTCAAATTCTCAACGGTACCTGTTGGAAGAAGCTGTAACTTTATTGCAGATCTGCTTGGTAGTACCGTGCATTTTTGGTTAGAGAATTAAATTTCTGATTTTTTTTTTTTTCAACATTCCCATAACAATCCACGACTTGCTTGTTCGCTGTATGTGACGCACTATTCTGTTCATAATACTTGAAATAGCCCTTATTTCTGGCAGACGGATCACATACCATGCCGTATTGTTTATTCTATATTTATATGAAGCAAATATAAATTCTAATTTTTTCTTAATAAACTGTTTTCATCTTCTGCTTGGTAAAAGTTTCGGATTCGTATCCAATGAATTGCATTGTGATTGGTTGTGGTAACCTGCATTTGGTTGTTGTAGATGAAACTCTGACAGATAGACCGATTTTTATGAAATTGTCCATGTCGATTAGCTCTCAGTTGGTTATATTATCCGTTGATTTGGTGAATGCCTTTGAATTTATGGTAAGGTGTGCGCATGCGCTAGCATGGATTATAACCCAATTTTGCATACTAGCATGTATTCACACAAATATACTACTGCTCTACTTTGCATTCAGTTATTTTCAATCGTAATTTGTAATTACATTTATTGCAGTTATTCGTTATTTCGCAATAACAAGCTTTAAAATAAAAGCTATCTATTAACAGATTAATTGTTTTTAAATAATGGTTGGCAGCACTTTTAAGGCCATCATACTTCACGGCTGTAAGAGTCATTAAATAATTGCGTATGGAAGTAATAGCCACTTGTTTCAAACCTACTAGTTAAAGTTACTGTATCTCTAAAAAATATGTAGATACTAGACAAAAACCAAAGGCGGGAAAAATCTCCTCAACCCCGCCTAAATCTCAGAGACCCATCGGCCTCACTCATTTCCTCCTAAAGGCCATGGAGGAAATCATTGGCCTGATGATCAAAGATGATCATCTATCTGTAAAACCAATATTGTAAAGGCCAACACACCTACCAAAAGGGTAAATCAATAGCTTTATAAGAAACTGTATCAGTGATTGAAAAGGCAATAGAATGCAAAGAGATAGCCCTGTGCTGCTTACTGGGCATAGGTGGAGCCTTTGATAACACCAACTATATCACACTGAAAAAAGAAGCAAGGATGAAAGGGATCAGTGACCCTACGAACCAATGGATCATGCGTCAAATTCGAATTCAAAGATGACCTATCTATACATAGTTGATAAAATTGACAACTTATCAAAATCAAGAGCGTAGATCAACATTCTGCAGGGAGGTCTCCGAATGGTCGATCAAAAATCATAAACTAATAATGAAATAGGAAGAAATATACATTTTGGGGGAGTGAGGCACGTGATGTAGCTCACATACGCCAAGCGAAGAAATAGGTAGAAATATAAATTCTGGGGGAGTGAGGCACGTGATGTAGCTCACATAGGTACTAGTTCATATTGGAATTGACGAAGGCCGGCAAAGGGGAACGGGGTGGTTATGTATGTCAGGTCAGTGAATAAAGCACCACTTAGGCATCCACTCATTAAACTTACACCCAATTAACACTTACATCTCTTTATTACAGAGTTTTGTTGAAGGGGATTCAAAGTCACGCTACCGTCCGCAAGCTCAACCCAATCATTTTTGGCAAACTCTCTCTAAAGCCGTTGAAACTGGTGTTATAGTCACATACCTTTTTTATTTATTTTATTATTTTTATTTTATTTTATTTATTTATTTATTTATTTTTTTTTTTCAATAGGAAATGTTGTTTCTAAAACTTATCTTCTTTTCCCGATTCGTGCAATATTTAAACTTCTGGAAACTTCGAACATTGACCCTTTCATACACCAACTGCCACTCGTTTTTGCAAAATGACGCTATTGCGATGGCTCGGAATTTTGTTTAAAACATTTCTCCATCGAAATCCGTTTAGAGGCATTCTGAAACGATTTTTGAAGTTTGTGCTTTACATAATGTAGATGACCAGTCGATAACTCTTCTTAATGAGATAAAAATTCCGTTCTAGCGCCAAAAATCAAGCTTCTTCTAAATAAAAGGAAGAGTTCGTTGGCCAGCAATTGTTGAGCACATCAAATTGGTGAAATTCCAAAAAATATGCTTAAAAAACTAATAAAAATTACACATGGCCAAAAATCGTTAAACTTGCAATTTTTAGCAGAATTTCAGTCAAAACCAAATCATCAATGATTAAATAGGACATAAAAACCATTTTTGCCCAACACTATAAGAAAAACATACTGAAATTGCATTAATATTTGCGGGAAAATTTAAAAGATCGAGTCATGCAGAATGATCGTATAAACGACAACCACTAAAAATGAAGATGTTGCAAAGGGTCGAACAATTAGCGCTTAGCAATTTATTATTAATATTTCAGGTTTAACTTAGAAATCCGTTGTGGGGCACTCTGTATTGAACTCTGAATTTCAACAATTCTCCAAAACCATAAATGTACCTACTATGTGTCCTTCCGGACGATATCTGAAGATATCGCCTGCGCGCCTCGCAAGGGGCTGCGCCCCTTGACATCGATGGGGAGACCCCAGACCCCCTTTCGCCTTCACCTTGAGCCTCGGTTAAGCACGCTCTATCAAATGTCAGCTTCAAGGATTGAATAGTAAAAAATAGCTCCAGAGCTTACCCAGCTGATCTGCCGAGTTCAGCTGATTCAGATTCGGTTCAATTGCAAAGAAGTTAGATCCGCCACTACTTTACTCTCGTTTTTCCGTGATATTGTGCATTTTTCACTTGTTAGGTCATGATAAAAGCATATTCCACGCAAAAATCCGTTCTTGACTAAAAATCAAGCTTCACCTAAGGAGAAATGAAGATGTACATTAAAATGTACTAACGCAATTGTTTGGAAATCAGCTAAAAACTTTGAAGGTTGATGACGTCAAAAGAGTAGAGTATAATGATGTAAAGCACCAGAGGTAGTATAGAAAGTTCACGAAAAAGTCAAAATTGAATAATCATGAACATGATTACATCAACTCTAAGAAAAGTATGATTGTTTATTAGATGATTTTTTGTTTTCGAGCGGTTCTTTTCAAATGAGCATTAAATAGTGATTATAATCGTACAATAGGATTGTCCATGACTGTGAATCCCTTTTCAATGGACTCCAAACTAAAATGTTTGGCCACTAGGGGTGCAAGAGAGCTTAGAGCTTGGTTCTCCCACTACCAAACCCTCTGTTTACGTTATATTCTTGGTATAGTTCAAGCGTTTTAGCAGTTATTCTAACATGGGTATTTGCTCAGTGTACAACTAAGAGGAGCTCGATTTTTGAGAGATGAAGAAACTGTGGTCGGTTGAAAATGTTGGTAATTGTAAAAGAACGCGCCATCATTTGTTGGGGCTGTTTCTGCCTAAATGTCCACGTTCGGTGCTGCGCTCTGCCACAAAATTCTCAAATTCAGAGAACCATTTTAGCCCCACATCAGTAATTTGGATTGTAATCTATAATTATCAACATGACTAAATGTGTATTACTCCCCCCCCCCCCCTTGAATTCAGCATCATTTTGAATTCAAACCCTGGACCTCTTCTTCCATAGTTAACACTCACCACTCCGCCGTGGAGACTGTTGTCCATTAACGCCCAACAACAGCATGAGTCTTTCCGCAATTTCACTTTCAGTCATTTTTATATCAAGTGAAATACATAACAAGCTACAAATACAAATTTTCTAGCGAAATAATGCTTATACAATGATGTGAATCGAGGAGGGAGGGAGAGAGAGAGAGTGTGATGGGGTGAGGGGAGGGAGGGAGAAAGTGAGAGAGGTGTGTTTGTATCTGAAGCTGAACAAAAGGACGACGTTTAGGTAAGTTGATAACCAAAAAGCATCAAGTGCAAAACTGATAGTAGTAAAAAAAACCCGAAACTTCAAGGACTAATCTCGGATGGTCTTGCATGTCAGTCCAAAAACCCAACATTCGACCTTGGACAAGACCTTTCTGAAACTGTTCCGATTTCCCTAAGTAGAGGGGAAGAAGTCACCAAGTTAGAGGAGTTGGTTCGTTGGGTTCCACAAAGTTAGACGAGAGTTGCATCCTTAGCAGTGATCAAGATTCTAGCCCTGTCCCCTAGACAAAAAAAGTTGTTCGAATATCCTCCCAACTGCAGGGATGCAGAAAGAAGTATTTCCTCATTACTTCCAGGTGACGACAACAACTAAAACTTGAACCTTCTGCTCTTATCACACGATTAGATCAGGCTCCCACAATTTATATTCATTTCATATTTATAATTAATCCACAAAGCTAAAGTTTGAAATACAACCTCCTTTGACTGGCAGGTGCAAATGATAAATTATGGAAGCGACCTGGTCAGATGAGTGAAATTTGGAGCTATAACAAGTTCCATATTCCATCATTTTAACTGTAAGTCCTTAGATAAACAGCATCCAGGAATGCAGGGCGCTCCATGTAAGACATGGGGGTGGAGAGTTTTTATTCTTATTTCAAGTGGAAGAGGGAATGCAATAAGGTTTAAATTCCTTTGGTTTTGATTAGAACGTGCATATGTGTTTTTTACAAGGGGAATGAATCGATGCGCCACTAGTTGCATTCCATATTTACTATAATCAAGTAAAAAAACAACATCTAGTTCAGTAACAATTCATACATGGCTTTCAAATCGCGTAACAGATGTTGTTGGTTGCAGCTAAAAGCCATTCTTGAATGAAGGAAAAGTGGCAAAACAAATGTTGCAAACTAATTCCAAAGTGCGGATTAGAGGAAAAACGTAGGCGTAATACAGGTAAGTGTGACATGGCATCAGGTAACTTTGGTAACAACCTCTCATTGCCAAGATTTGTATTTAATGAGAGTTCGGTTGAAGAATGTGTAATGTTTTGGATGTTGCAAATGTTAAAAGAGATATCAGATTGCAAGACATTGCACTATTTTAGGTTTGATAAATGAGTTAAAAGGTGAGAAAGGAATACATCACAATTCAGTACCAATAGTTGCATGACGGAGTTTATTATTTTGTACATATTATGGAACAAACACTTTGTGATCAAAGAGATTTATTAGGAGGAAGAGGAGGTAGAGTACAAAAATAATTTTCTGTGAAGTACAATTTCTAGTATTAAATCGATTTAAAGAAGTTATTGTTGAACATTAAGTAGGTTGTACTAATATAATTGTCACTGAATGCCTATCATTGAACCGAATAGAATCATGAAATTCCTTCCATGGAAATTGAAGCTATGTGATAGTTTGCATTTTAGTTGACACCCAATTAATGAAAACTGGTGCCATTGACCTGTTCGTCCCTCCGTACGTTTGTCTTCCTATCATAGCCACAAGGGTTATTCGATAATAACACTAATTAATATAATTGAGGAAGCAATCATTCCAAATGTAGGTAATTCCAAAATACATCGATTAGCTCATTTTGAAATCAACCTACCTTCTGAGCGCCAACATTGAAAAAGTTCCAGTCAATCCATTAGTAAACATTCAGATTAATTGGACATGTAGGTCAGGATCATGTGTACAGTTTAGTGGTCTGGATGCTCGCATCTCAAAAAATACATAACATCAAGTAGTCAATCCCTTAGTAAAAATTCAGATTAGTTGGAAATACAGGACAGAATGACGTTTTAAAAGTATATTTTCAGAGTTGTACGAAGAAAAAAAAAAAAAAACATTTTGGATTCGAACCCGGGACCTATCTCATTAGAATGCTATCCTAACCAGTTGACCACACTCGGCCTTGCGATCAAATGAACAATCACAGTACTTCGCCACTCAGAAGGGAATGCTTTCGAGAGAGGCTGTCAGAGTCCTTTGAAACTACTTCTATCATCACTGCATCTGAATGTATTGATGTGTTGGGAGGCCGAATAGATAATATTGAGACTATTCGGTGGGGGATATAATGATTCCCGATAAATTTCTTCATCAACATTTGTGCATGATGTATCCTTAGTATATGCAAAAATTTGGATTTCTCGTTAACAAGCATAACTTGTACAATTTTTATTCGATCCAGATAAAATTTTCAGGCATTGTTTGGGTGAGGATCTAGATGTAGCTCCATGAATTTCATTCTTACTGAATTACAAGTAGACCCAAGTGAGTACAAACGTAACTTCCACAGTTTTCATCAGACCTTGATAAATTCTCAGGGACAGTGCTGGTTGGGGTTGAGATGGCTTCCATTGAATTGCATTGTGACCGGAATAAGTTAGTCTCTGGGCATGCACAAGTACGTACAACATCAAGTACATACCTAGTCTAACATATTCTACACTCTACAAACTCCAGTCAATTAATATCAATAAACTCTAATCAATAACCCCCATCCCGCCAAACCCTTCTATTGAATCTTTTTTTTTACCTCATGCGTTTTTGTGGTAATGGAAACTGATATTGGAAGACATTTTGTCCAATTTGAGTACCTATTTGAGTAGCCTGAATTGGATACGTTATGATGGGATTCAGTATTCCCAGAATTCTCTCGACATGTATTTCAAGCTAAATATATGGATTTTCCAAAAATTTGAGCCAGGAGACAGGGGTGAAACTCAGAATTTCGGTAATGATGATGGAAATGGTAGAGAGTAGATATTGTTGGATTTTTATTAGATTTAATTTCAATTCACTAGAACAAAATAAGTCTGAGAGAGGATATAGCTAGTTACCATCTATACACGAGTTTGCTGTAATAGCTAAGTAAAATGAGCTGTTGTTTTTCCTTCATCGAAAATTTTAGGAGGAAATGGATCATGAAATAGAGAATGTCTAGGCTAGGCAGAAGATGACCTACATTGTTGTTGAATTTTCACATCCCCAAAATCTAGTCTAATGCAAATCTGATACCGAATTAGTTTTCGTAGCAGAACGTTGTCAAAAGAGTGAACCTTTAAAGCCCTAAAAACAAACATGGGTAGGTAACGACAGATTTTGTGATGTGTGTGATTGAGCTGTTCGAATATCATAATATTATTGTGTTGGTCATATGTCACACACAGAGATCTTGTCAACAAACAGATTACGTGGTTTAAAACGTGATTGTGTAAGTAGATCATCAACATGAGTTTTAAAGAAGATTTATAAGAAAGCGGATACAAATAATGTAAGAAGGCCGAAAAAATTATCTATTGGCATTGTCGCTCAATAAGTAGAGAGATATAGTGGTTTCGTATTGAAGAAAGGAGGAGCAAAATGATAAGTAATATATTATATTCCATAGGATAGGGCACTTGGCCCAGCGTTTGACGGATCTCATGCACACACATGCAAGTTGCGTGCAGAATGGCAAAGGCTAATCTTGCATGGATCCATCAGTGCACCAAACCTTGAGGCAGTCCCCATTATCGCTCTGCCAGCACCTTTACATAACTGTCCATTTGAGGTGCAAAGTGAGCTCCCACAGATCAGAGGAGTACATAACGCGTGCCGTATACTTCCTCTTCGCCTCCCCTTCTGCTGCTGTGAAAGTAGCTGCTATAGAGATGGGAAACATAAGAAAATCTGTGCCACGTACATTAAATAGCGCCTCCCTCTGTGGTTCCCACACCCCTCTACAAGTCAAATTCTTCTTGAGCCGCACAGACGGCCCATCTGCTTCCAAGATTATTGGACCTCTTTACATCCCATGTTCATTGTAACGCTGTCTGATCTAGCTGCCAGTCTCACCACTGAGAGAATGTTCCAAGTGTAGTGTACAAGCCAAGGCAACTAAGTGAAGTAAGAAGAAGTAGAAGGTGAACCGTGCTATTCTGTTATTAAACGATGAATGTCTATGTTTTATGTGCTTGTAAAGCTTGAAGTTTATTAATAAAGTTAATAGCAATTCAGTGTATTTTGCATTTCACTCAAAACATCACATTGGCGACGAGTAAGTAGTGTTTTTGGTCACGAATTCAGCGCATGTTTTAGTTTCTTAGCCATGTCATCTCTGGATACAAACAAACCCCTGTGTAACAAAATAATGGAACATCGGAGCGCTTCTTCAGAACTATCCGCAAGACCATCCAGGCTGCTGCTGTGGAAGGAAAATACTAGCAGGAGGAGCTGGATGCATACCTGCTCAACTATCGTGCCACTCCACATGCTACTACAGGAGTTAGCCCTTCTGAGCTGCTTTTCCGTCACCCATGTGCAGTGGGATTTCTCCCCTGGGTTATTGAGGTTGAGCGTGATGTGGATCTGGAGTCCGCTGATGCTGAGAACAAGAGAAAGCAGGCCAACTATGCAAATATGACCCGCCGAGTGAAGCCACATCAGTTGGATGTGGGTGACTCAATCTTAGCCCAACATTTACCATTGAACAAATTTTCACCACCCTTCGACCCTCGCCCATTCAAAGACATCAGTGTGAATGGAGGTCAGATCACTGCAGACCGGGATAACAGGCGAATCTGCAGAAACTCCTCCTTTTTCAAAAAATTGGAGTTGGAGAATCTCAGAGCTTGGAAGGAGAGTTGCAGGCCGCTGATCAGGAACCACTGCCAGAGGTACCAATACAATCTCCCTCCCCACCTTCAGCTCTGATGCCAACAACCCATACTTCTGCTTTGTCACCAACGTCATCTCCTGTACGAAGGCCAGGTCAGGTATCTGGCCTCTCCTGGGGTTCCTGCTCAGGACTGCTCAGCCCGTCCCTCAGCCTGCGAAAATCTTCGAGGGGTGTTCGAGCCCCAAAGCGGCTAGATGACTATGTTATATCATTCCGCCCTTGAGAAGGGATGTAGTATCCAAGCCAAGGCAACAAAGTGAAGTAAGAAGAAGAAGAAGGTGAACCACGCTATTCTGTCATTATGATTAAAAACGATGAATGTATGTTTTATGTGCTTGTAAAGCTTGAAGTTTATTAATAGAGTTAATAGCAATTCAGGTAAGCTGACCTAATTGTGATTTCATTAATGAGTGATAACTACTAACCACTTTAGTTTCTATTGTTTTAATGAAAGTAGGTTCTAAATACGTGGATCACCAGCCCCAATCTCTGACAACTTAAGTACGTACCTATGCACCTAGTTTTATGATTTTTCAGAAGCATGGGGCATTCTGGTGACGTTACTCTGAGCAAGGGGTCCCCGCACAGATGGGAGGGGTACAATGACATTAGTGAGGCGCCAAATTATGGTAGAACGTATAAAGGAAAACTATTCATCGTAGGAGAATGGCGTTGACATCACATCAGGATGAGATCGAGTTTCATTTAAAAATAATAGATGGATTTTTGCCGTGTCCTTCGTAGGTCAATTATGTTAAAACGGAGTCGATGTGAAAATTTGGGTGGAGGAACACACATTGTCTGCAGGTTGAACCTCTTATTTATGACCTTATAAGTATGGTTTGATTTGCTGGGTTCAATTTGTTATTAAATTGAGAAATATTCAAAATTTATGTAGAGATGTGCACAATCTGAAGTGATAAAACTGTTTTATCAGAGATTCATTCAACATTTCATGAGATGTTGAAGAGGGCCCTAAAAGCTAACGAATAAACCAAATTATTTGAGAAGCCTATGAAAAATTCTCTACCCTCAAACACCTAAACCTTTGAAAATAATAAATATGTACCTTTTTCAAACCCATGATTGACACTAGTCATAGTGTTTGAAGATTAAGTACACACTATTCTAGACACGAGTATAAAATGAAAATTCGTAATACTATTAATGTTGAACAATCCCAGGCCTTGAGCAAGAGGGAAAGCTTGATAAACAAATACAATGATAGACAACGCAAGTACCTATCACCTTGCTTGACAACAATCAAGCAAGGTGTCCTTGCTCTTATTAAGGTCAATTTCTTCATGTTGGGCAGAGTTCATCCCCAATCGGATGGAACTCTACCGATAGGAACAACATCATTTCCAGCCTTCAAGTATCTTACCGTCTGTAATTGGTACCTAAACTAGAATCCACATTTTTGGCCATCAGCTTCTACCTTCAGCCAACCCATAGCAAGGGTGGCACATATTTCAAAATACAAAAGTAGGTCCCATACCTATACCTACAGGTGAATAATCTCAGTAGTACTTGTTACAAACTTTAGTACCTAGGTGCACATACCTATTTTACCAAAGCACCTTACCTATTGTACCTAGGAGATTAGATTTGTTCATTAAAGTAAGGTGATTCTGTAACCATGCAATACATAAAAATAAGGAACAGAAACGAATTGAACTTTAGCTTATTTGAATAATATGTCATTTTAAAAGTACTGATAAAAATTTTTGCGAATAATAATTTTTCTACTGCAGAACAAAGCTGCAACGGTCATGATGACACAACGAACTATCTGATCTGATACATCCCCACCTACCAGGCTATGACACATTTTTGATACAACCCCACAACAAATGACATTGTACGCAGAAAACTAGGAAAAGTAGTGTATTAAGTCATTTTATAGGAAAGTTTTAGATTAATCCGTGAAGTAATGAGCATATTGCGACCCACGCCAAGCTTTGGCGTACGATATAGCGCCCTCGATTTCACAATGATCTTATCAGGTTGGGTCAATGTAGGTGTATTATTTTATCTCGACTAATCTGACGAGAAAGTCGATAAACTAATTATACTAACGGATCCGTTGGTGAATTTAAAAATTGAGAATGCCAAATCTCTACATCATCTCACCGCTACCCCCACAAAGAAATATTGAGGGACGTCCTGACACATGCAAATATTCATCTTTCACGTCAAATCGTTTAGCAGCACCAGAAACACGCTTTGAAGGGGGGAGTAAAAAGAAAAAGCTAACCAAAACAGAATATTTTCTAAATCGTGCATGAAGAAAGAAAATTTTTGAAAGACATACCGTGAAAGCTGCAAAATGGGGATTCATAGCGATTTCTTCAAACAACTGGTCCGTATGCTGACTGATGAACCAATAATGTTTACAGAAACTTGAAATCGGGGGCTACCGATAAGAAGCTTTCAACAATCAACGAATAAACGCCACACAAAAATATTGTGGTGAGAAAAACGGGATAAACGAACAGCTGATGACCGTGCTGGCCCCTGGGATGAAGGTGAAGCGAAACGTCAGTGCTGCCAACGTGCCGCCAACAAATTTCTCGCTTTGGTGATATTTCCCGCGACCGAGTTGTTTGCCAATGGCCACTAGATTGCACGAAAAAAGTAGGGCTACTAATTCAGCGATTTATTTATTAACGTCTTCTCATGAAAGATTGATCTATCATTAATATTCAGTTGGATGAAAAAATGTGAAGATTGACTTGGTAGAAGCTGTTGCAGAATAATGTTGTTCAATTCGGGAGTAGGGAAAGGAACCATCCAAAAAAAGAGGATTGCAAAACAAGCCCATCGCGCCAAGTTCAAAACTTGGGACTTGAGGCAAGGTGCGTATTGGTTCCCGACTATTGGTTCTACGAGCTTTTAGATTTTTTCAGAAGTTCTATGGATGTACGACTAATATGATATACTTAATATGACACATGCTGCTTAGATTTATCTGTTATATTAGCGATTTTTCGTAAAAAATGAAGCAATTGAGGAGCTGACATGGAAAAGCAGTTAAGTCCAAAAATCAAATTTCATAGGAACTCCCTCTGAACTCTTATCAGACATTTTTGGACATAATCTCTTCTCCATGCAAAGGTCACACATTTATTCAGGGTGCGATCTAGCAAGGACGGGAGGACCTAAGGCCGTTGGCGTGACTGTTTACTTGCACTTCGACGAAAAAAAATGTTCTTTAGATTTTTGGACTTAACTGCTTTTCCATGTCAGCTCCTCAATTGCAATGGCTTGGAAAATTTTAAAATCAAAATTTTTGAAAAATTTCTTCATTGAAATCCGTTTTGAGGCATTCTGAAACGAATCCTAGAGTTTAACACTTTCATAATATATATATATTCATATAGGTACCTATGTATGAGTCATTGCAGACGATAACTCTCCTTAGGATTGAGATAAAGATTCCCATCTTGCGCCAAACAATCAAGCTTTCCAAACGAAAGGACGAGGTCGTTGGCCAGAATTTTTCAAGCACATTAAAAATGTCAAATTCCAAAAAAAGTGCTGAAGAAATTACTAAAAATAGCAAAAACGGCTAAAAATCGTTAAATTTATATTTTTTAGCAGAATATTGCTCAAATAAAGTTTATTAACTATAAAATAGAACATTAAAAATTTATGTGCAAAATTATGCTGAAAAACTTACTTAAATTTCATTAAAATGTGCTAAAAAAAAAATCGATAAAAACTGCAAAAAAGTTAAAATCTAAAATCTCTTTTTGAATCGAAGAATATTATTTAGTAGTTAACAAATTCTTTTCGCTCAAAGTCCTTAGTTTTCAAATCAATATAATATTGTACCATGATTTACTAAAATTCGCTCATACGATCATGCTGCTTGACTAGAACTTTTTTTTACACCCAGAGAAATCAGAGCAGTATGGTAAGCTAACCAAATCAATATCAAGTAGATGAAATCCATTTTAGATTTAGGTAGGTTAGATATAATTTTATGATGTGAAAACACGAAATATCGCTCATATGGCCATGCTGCATAAATGCCACTTTTATTTTTCTTTTGTGTTGAAATCTTAATTCAAAATACAATAAGGAACTACACTTTCAGAAAAATACTTAGGTACCTATGTTTTAAGTTTTGTTAAACTTTTGTTTTGAGTCAGAGCTTTTCAATGGTAAGGAGGTATGATAAAATTAAGTTTGACCTCTACAGGGAGGTCGGCACCTACTTTTTAGAGGGAATCGCGTTCAAAAGTAATTGAAAATATGGATTTATCTTTTAGCGAATTCGTAAAAAATGAAGCTTTTGCAATATCTCCAAAAGTGTTAAACTCAAAATTTTCTTCATTGAAATCCGTTTTGAGACATTCTGAAACGAATCCTGGAGTTTAACATTTTTCAAATATATATATTTAATTTATTTATTCACGTAAATGTATATATATGTGCGCGTCCTTCCAGACGATAACTCTCCTGGATTGAGATAAAAATTCCATTCTTGCGCCAAAAAATCAGGCTTTCCAAACAAAAGGATGAGTTCGTTGGCCAGAATTTTTGAGCACATTAAATTGGTAGAATTTAAAAAAAGTGCTGAAAAAATCACTAAAAATAGCAAAGAACGGCTATTATTTATATTTTATTTATATTTTTTAGAAGAATATAGCTCAAATGAAGTTAATTAACTATAAAATAGAACATTAAAAAATGTATGTGCAAAGTTATGCTGAAAAAATGTACTTCAATTTCACTAAAATGTGCTAAAAATTGATAAAAACAGCAAAAAAGTTTCAAATCCTAAATCTCTTTGTGAATCGCAGAATATTATTTAGAACGAGTTTATTGCCATAAAATTGGTAGTTTACATTTTCTTTTCCCTCAAAGTCCTTAATTTTCAAGACAATGTAACATAATATAGAACAATAATTTACGAAAACTCGCTCATACGGTCATGCTGCATGACTGAAACTTTTGTTTAAACTGTATTTTCCACGTTATGTATAAGTGATTTTCATAAAATAAAGTTAAGATATTGCAATTGCTCCAGTTTTCAAATTTTATCGTTGTGGAAATCCGTTTTGAATTAATCTGAACCGATTCCTGGATCAGTTTTTCATAAGTGTATATATGTACATACAGGGGGTCCCAAAAATTACCCCCCCCCCCCCCCACTTTCCCCCACAATTTTTGAGATATCGAAGTGAAACTTGGAGAGCGTTTTTGAGATATAAGTACCTACCTGTTACTAAGTTTTAAACAAATGAAAATCAGAAAAAATTTAAAGTTTTCGGACTATCCAAAGGGAGAATCAGAATCGTATATATATTGTCATAATATGATAGAATGTAGGACAATTGTCAACGTAATTCGTAGTAGGTAAATTAACGTTCTTGTAGCCAATGAAGGAGAGAGAAGAAAATAGATTAATTAAAATAATAATAATAAAATGAAATAAAAGAGTGTAGGCTGGTCTGAAAGGCGGCTCGGCCGGGGCTTCTCGACCGAGCCCGGACCCGACCCACCATGGCGGCCTCCCGGGGGCGCCCACCTATTTCTAGGTAAGCACCCCTTGCTGCGATTCTTAAATCGCGCAACCGAGAATCACCAGGCGAGACCGCCCCCGAGCCTAAACAATTAGCTCGCTATAAAGCCATACACTCAATAAATTACAAACACACTAAAACAATAACTTATACAAATTATATAAATCTAAAAAAAATAAAAATATTCAACAATTAACAAGTTATCACAGTCATTATAAATATTTAAAAAGCTAACTCGAGTACTTTTATAAAATTCCTCGGTTGCTGACATAAAATTAACAATGGCTACAAGATAAAAACTATTTAACAGTGAATAATTGGAGTATAGCGTCCCACTATTCAAAAGTATTGCTTGAAAAATTGACTACCTACCTACTAATTAAAAATGGTACATTTCATTTTGAAAAAATTGCTAGTGTGGTACAGTTCTTGCTCAATGAGTTCACGTTGTAGGTATCGTTAATATTTTAAACGCTTGAAATGTTTGAAAGAAAGCTCTTTAGTCTCCTCGTTAAGTAGATTAAACATAAGGCATCCCATTTGGTAGGGGTTCGAAATCATTGAAGGATTAAGTCTGCGGGGGTCGGAGGTTTTTGCGAGATCTGGTGAAATGGTTGTGATTAGACGAGCCCTCGGCAAAAACTTGAAAATTCGTCTTCACAAGCAACCAACAGTTGAGCGCATAGATACTAGGAGGAGGGGGGGGGGGGTATTGGGTAGGTACCTACTTGGAAAAATTTGTGCCCCACTTTTTTTCCGAGTGACACCTCGTTTTAAAGATTTTTTAGTGCTGAACACAATAGTGAAGCCAGAATTACGATATCTTATTCCGTGCTCGAATTGGAACTGCTAAGCCATAAAGAAGCGCGATTTTTTCTAAAACGTCTGCCAATTCGGGTGGGCAGTTTAGCTCCCTCACATGCTGTAACATGGACAAAAAGAGTAGTTGAAGAACAAAATACGATTCAAAGTGGGTGATAAGTCAATGTTATAAGAAAATAATGCAGGGTGGCCCCTTAATGGAAATTTTTAATTTCCGTGACTGAACTTCAAATTTCCCTGACAAAAAATATCAAATTCAAAAAATTTTTTTTTTGTTTTCTCGTTATTTTAGTGTATACCTTTAATGCTTCTAAAACGAAAATCGTATGATTTAAAGAAAAAAAAAAAACAGACTACTTAATGTAGTCTACTTATATTTAACAATTTCATTGCCCTCGAAGTGCTCAAATATCATAACAATTTAACCTAAATGTAATACGATAATTTACGAAAAAAAAAAACACCTATACGATCATGCTGCATGAATTTCTATTTAATATTTTATAGTCTCTCGATTCGTGATCTGAAGCTATTTGTCGAAGTACAAATTTTAATCATTTGAGTTTTTTTTTTTTTTCCTTACATGGATTTCTTAGCTCTGTGGATAATTCAAAATTTTCCTCCAACAGCAAAAAATGTTACGCTTTTTTCACCTACTAGGTACTAATTTATTGTTGCCAGAGGGAGTATAACTTTCTGATTTCCCATCCACATCAAAATCGTTCGTTGAAAAATTGCTCGTTGAATTTATAACACATTGATTCCACATTCCAATGGGCCAATTTCCCCCTCCTTAACCCTCCTGAGAAGTCCTAGCTTATACATACAAACTAGTTTTGAGACTCTTACTGGATCAATGCACTACTTGCTGGGTTTTTTCCCCCAAGTTCAATACTCAGTTGAGTTTTCTCACAAATAGTTTATTAGGTGATGTAGGATGTAGTTACCAGGGAAGCCAATGCACATCCATTCCTTTTTTATGTGCGTGTAGCGTTGTTACTTTTGAACAATTCAACCACCACTCATGACAATTATTTTTGTCATTCGTACACCTATGAAATAATATGTACCTAGAATGATAAAGCAGGGGTGCCCACCCCCCCCCCAAGCGCAACGACTCAAGCCCCCCCCCCCAACCCCCCCCCCCTCAACTAAAATATTTATTAAATAGGTAATGTAAATGATACACTGATGTGATAAAGAATGTTGTATTTCTTGTTTTACAAATGTAACTAATTAATTTGTTAGTATAAATCTTATTACTTGTTCATAAAAAAAATTAAAAAAATACTCATTTTTCTAACCCCCCCCCAAAAATTTTAACGACGCAGTTTGCGTCGTGACCCCCCCCCCCCCTGTGGGCACCCCTGGATAAAGTACGCTATTGACGTTTGATTGTTTAGGAGTTATACCTGAAAACGCTTCAAACTATTACACCCAGTTTGCATTATAAAAATTCCCTGAAATTTGGTGGTTTTTGCGAAATTCCCTGAAATTTCTCTGACACTTCAAGTTGGGGGCCACCCTGTAATGTTTGCGCATGCGCCCTGACTAATATTTTTCCAAAGGCAATGAAATTAATGGGGGAACGTCAACAAGCTATCCCGCAAAATCCCTGGAAATTTCATCAAAATCACTCCATTAGGCTCAGAGTTATGCCAGTGATTGATATTAGTTTCGAGCATGCGCAATGGTTATTACTCTGCCAATTGCTGTATAATTTATAGAGCATTTTCCCAGAACATATGCCCACTTACATACCGAGTTTGAACGAAATCGGACTAACAGTGTTGATGAGAAATCGACGTTATGAGAAATTCACGTTTGCGCACAAGCTACTGTTGATTCGACGGTTAGGGTACCGAATAGGAGCTAAACCGCACAAACCCTGGAAATTTCATCGAACTGAAACTTGGTAGTTTTGGGCGTGACAAGGATTTACCACAGACAAACAGACACGGAACCAAAATTAATCAGCAAGCTCTGAAACGACGAAAAAAAAAGCAAATACAAGCATTTTTTTTTTCAAAAATCCTAATTTTTTGTTTCTGGGGCCCGTCAATTATTTAATGTATGGTAAACGCACTTTTTTCTAAACCATATTCTGCCATACAAACCAATATCAGGGATTTGAAAATTTTAGTATTCTAAACTTCTATCGATTAGCCAATTTTCGATAAACAAATAAGGCTAGGTATTACAATGGCACAAAATATTTAAAAATCAAATTCGCCAAAATTGTTCTCAAGGGAATCCTTTTAGAGGTACCTACCTACCTGAACGTAACTCATCATAAAATATGCTGTACAAAATCATTAAAATGGCATAAAGGCTTGGAATTTCTTTCCCCCTTTAAAGAACATAACTTAGGAAAAGTGTATTCACCATGAAATTAAACCATTAGAAATTCGAGCATAAAATTTTTCTGAAAAATGTAGGTGCCTACCAACTTAAATTTTATAAAAATGTGTTAAAAAACGGTAAAAAAAGCAAAAGATTGTTGAAATTCTAAAAAAAAAAAAAAAAAAATAAAATAATTTAATTGAAATTATTAATTTAGAATTGTATTCTGTGGGTATAGTATAGTATAGTGGTCATGATCCCTAAATGGAACTTTTCAGCAGGTTGGTAAACCTTTAAGCAATATTCTGCTAGAAGAAAATCAAATCAACAATTTTAACCCGTTTTCGTCTCATTTGCGGTCATTTTGGCCGACTGGAACTTTTCTTTAGTGATTTTCGTTAGCATATTTATTGAAAATATTAAGCATTCCATTGCGCTCAAAAGAGCTGTCCAACGAACTCACCTTTTCTTTTTGGACATGAGTTTTGACGAGAGAACGGATGTTTTACCTCGATCTCAAAGAAAGATATCGGTGGGAATGTCACGAGTAGGGATGAGAAAATGTGTTAAAATCCCGTGTGAAATGTGTTAAAATGTGTAAAAATACGTACCCCGAAACCAATTTTCACGGAAAAAATTGTCAAAAATTATAACCAAGTAAGTAGGCACTTATTATTTTAAAATTTGGATCCATAGCAATAGGTAGGTAGTTTATTATATTTATAGTTCTGTAAATGATCACATTTTTCAAATATCTTTTCTTTTTGGATGTACTTTGTTCGCTTCATTTCTACCTTAACATCTAATAGAAAATGATTTCAGCTTTCCAGAGATGATTAGATTTTCTCTAGCATCAATATTTATTTATTTATTCAATGTATTTGAACATGTATGTTCCTTACATTTGAGTATGCTTTACAAAAAATACATAATTGAAACAGTTGTAGTGTAACATCATTAACGTAGTGTTTTCAATACCCAGTTGAATCAACTATAAGAGTACAAAATTTAGAAATTGATCGTGGTGCCCAGTTACATGATTTACTCACAATTAATGATAATCTATTCAGTATTACAGCGTTAGTAGAAATTTCAAATATTTTATAAATTACAAATTAATATAACATTCATTATTAATTCAGCTTATTCTCTTTACCTTATAAATATTGGAAACAACAATAAAATAAAACACACAATGAACTTCATAAATCATTTCAAAAACATTCAAGCAGTTAACATAGGCAGTACCAGTAGGTATAAGTTGTAGTGGATTTATATATGTTCTACTTGGTGTAGGTAGACCAAGTGGGACGTTGTGAAAAGTACCCGTATCTTGGTTATGCGGGTTGGTCCCTGTATTATTTCCGAAGGAAATGTGAGCGAAATTGTCAAGGACATTTTGCTGGGTGGTTGAACCTCGTGGTTCGTTCATTGGTATGCCGCGAGGGGCGCCAGGTTCGGTTCGAGCTGTTTGGAAATGCGTATTCGGGTGCTGAACCGTTGTGTAATATTCCGGTCTCAGATTTACATCTGTAGGAGGGACGGAATGTGTTTGATCGAAGTACTGGAAAGTACCTTTTGGTCCGTGCGGTGTATGCAGGACAGGAGTGTGTTTAACACTCGGATCGACGGTGCGATCGTGAGATGAATATTTAGTATATTCATGGGTAGAACCGTAAGAACTACCTTCCGAGAGATTCTGAAAAGAATCCTCGACCCCTTGCGTGTGCACGGGAGTAGCTAACAAACTTTCTGAGGGTTTATTAGGTAAAGCTGCGATCTCGTCGAGAGGTTCGAGCTTTGGGCGCGGAGCTGGCCCGGGTAGTTTGTCACTACGTTTTGAGTGAGGATCGAGTTTCGGATAAGGAGCTGGAGCAGGGCCGACGCCTGTCCCCTCGCCAAGTTCTTCTCCCTCGAACCCGAGGAAGTAAGAGGGGCTTCGCTCCATCGAGATATCCGAGTGTGTTTACTCGATAGAAAAATACCTTTCCGTTCGGATGAAGGATTTATGTAGAGGAGGGACTCGCTCGACAAAGCTCTCTCCCAGCTTGATGTCGGGGTCCTCTCCGAGCCTTGATAAAGGCTTCCTTGGACGGTAAATTGGAGCGTATGAGCTGTGCAATTTCCCGGCGTACCCCTCGGGCAATCAAGAGCCAAAGGCTGCGAGATTCGGGTGATACGGCTCAGGTCTCCCTGCGGACGCGACGTTTTAGACGAAGTCTTAAACGTGCCGGGTGGGACCCTTACTGGAGATCTACGTTGGGCAATGAGTAGTGCAATGACTAGACTCGTAGATGCCAAGAAGATCGAGAGAATCTGTGAGGAGAGGAAGATATGCCTTTCTGAGTCTTGAATGCGTGTAGAAACTTCGTCGAGAGATGAGAAGAGTCGTCAGCGAGAGCAGAAGGTGGAATGAATACGGAAGGCTCCGTGCGGGGTATTTATAGGGAGGTGGCCGCCTCCTGCCGCCCCCTGGTTGGTTCGCTTAATTTCATTAGCTCGCCAGGTGTTCTCTTATTGGCTCGCATAGAGTTTTCTCAGAATCTGTGAATATGATAGCTGAGTTGGTTTGCCAGCCTTGCCCTTGCATTTCTTAGAGGTCGATTGATTATTTCCTTGGGCTGTTGTTTTCAAGACAACTTTTGTGGGTTGTCCTGACGAACCCTTCTCCTGCAGTGGGTGTTTGGCTTGTTGCTTATTTGTGAATATTTCGTTCGCGAGTGAATATTTCGCATATTCTCTCGGGCGAAATATGTTATTTTGTTGAGTTGTAACTCGACGTCTTTTATATGTACTTGTATCGTGAGTACTTCTTTTTGGTAGCCCTGAAAAGGGCTGTTGAAAGATAGTGGTGGAATTCACCACAGGCGCCCCCCCCAAGACGTCGTGTTATCAACGACGACGTGCTCGGGGGAGAACTGGGAGGGAAACCCGGAATTCACCGTAGGTTACCCTCACCAGTTGGGGCGGAGGTGGTTGTGCAGTCCTCCCGCCCCGCGCCAGAGGGGACCCCCGGCCTCGCCGGTTGCGGCGAGTGCCGCAGGTTGGCCTCCCCCGACCTGAGCCCTGCCGACGGGTACCAAACTCGCGAGGTTTGGGCCCGCGGCCGCGGCTGGGTGGTTGCGGTGAGGGCAGTTCGGGTGAAGACCACCCTGCTGCGCTCATCTGGTCCCAGCGAGGTACGGGAACGTCTCCCGAGCTGATCCATTTGGAGGGTGGACGAGCTGGGGAGACGTTAAGCGAGTTAATCCTTCAGTCAAACAAACATAAATTTCTCAGTTTGCAAACTTCACTTAAGAAGAAATATAGCCTTTTTATGTCGAATTCACTTGGTACTGATACAAAAGTTATCAAGTTTCTGGAACCCACCACCGAGTCCGAGATATATCTTCTTCTGATCCAGTCATACATAAGACACTCAAATAGAACATGAAAACAGTTTTCAAGAAGACACGTGTCACAGGCTGTACATATAGTATTTGGAGAAATTTTGTAATTCCTAATTTTAATTATAAAATGGTGTTTACTTGCCAATCTTATTTGTGCAAATAACTTTTTAAATTGAAAAGGGACATTATGGTAATTCAAATAATCGTTAAATCCATCCTGCGCTATCACAAGCCAATAATCATTATAGGAGCCAGAAAATATGGCATCAACATCTTTATTTTTAATAAAGATTTCAGCATCCTCTACACATTTATGAGTGAGCATTTTGAGATTTTCACAATCCAAAGTTATTACTTGTTGCACTCCACATTTTATAAGAAGTTCCATAAGTTGAATCAGCCAATTAAATCTTATAGAATTAGGTATTGTTGGACTTTTCCATTTTGGTTTATTATTTCCAATAATAAGCCTATGTGATCGTATAGCAAAAAATTTTTATAACCCCCCCTCAAACTTTGTCGCTTTACGTTTCAAGGTGCGTAGAATCCAAATTGAAATGTCCGTCCGCCGTCCGGGCCATAAAACGCCAAAGAATTGACTTAAAAAATCTGTTCTTTCGCACATAGACTCCACTTGGGGTCTAGTTGGTCCTAACTTCTCGCCAGCTCGATCGCTCCACTCTCATGGGTGCTATGAGCCAAAAATAGGTGAAAAAGTGTCTTTTTTTTTTGTATATTTCAAGTTGTATAGAAATTGGAGATTTATGAGTGAAAAGAAAATGTTAGCTATTAATTTTATGGAAAAAAAGTATTCTAAATGATAATCTTCTATTCAAAAAGAGATTTTGGATTTTAGGCTATTTTTTGCAATTTTATAGATTTTTTAAAACAAAATTTAATGAAGTTCAAGTTTTTAGCATTATTTCGTACATAAATTTTTGAATGTTCTATTTCATAGTTGATAAACTTTATTTGACCAATCTTATGCTAAAAAATATCAATTTAACAATTCTTAGCCATTTTCAGTGATTTTGTCAGCACATTTTTTGAAATTTGACCAATTTTAGATGATATCAATATACAGTATAGGTAACACTTTTATGTGTTGGAAAGATGACTTGGTAATAAATTGTTTTGTTTATCAACTATATTAAAAAGCGTAAAATTGTGAGATTCCGCTGCTGTAATGCATTGAACCCATTTGTGAGGTCCGAAGCTCCGAGTTCCGATACAAATCTCTATTATAAGCGGCGTTTAATAATTATGGAACAGAGATCTACGTAGAAGGACTGTCTAATACATAAATAATAAACCTTTGTGTAATAATTTGCAGCGTTTTTTTTTTTCAAGAGCGTGCAAACATCATAGTTATGGAGCTTCGGCAACATTTAGGTAGAACAACGAAAAATAGAAACATCTTAAAAACAAAAATAGCTAGGTACCTACCTACCTATTCCTTATCCACCCAATACCTAATTCAGATAGATTCCCTTAGTAGACTGTCTTAATTAATAAACCGAGATAAATATGAAATTAAAATTTTTATTTTATTCCAAGTAGGTAGTTATATCATATTTATATTTAATGCATATGCATTTTATATATTTTGTTGTTATTGTCCATTTAAAAAAATCATTGCGCGGGGAGGAGATCCGCCATGGGTCTCTGATTGGCTAGAAACGGCTCAGCTTGGATGTCAGTGATACTCATTGACTGCTTACTGATTTCATGATCAATTAATGTTTAGTCTTATTGGTTATGTGTAGGAATGTAGAATAGGAGGTACCTATATTATAGAAAAAATGGTAGGTGACGTCTTATAGGAAGCACACAAGGTGGCCTGAGGCTCCACGCAAGAGGCACCCAGCATTCAATTTAGATGCTTCTACATCTTTTTCATCAGAGGTGTTTTCTTTCATGTTTCCATACTCTATGGAGATGTCATCTGAAAAACAATTAGGTATCGTCTGAAAATCGCGACTTGTCGAGAAAAGAAGGCCAGAAGTAGCATAAGATTAAGATGGACATGAGGGGGCCAGTTTCCCCGACACCGTTCGCCAACGACCTTGTAAAACGTAAACAAATGCACAGCCGTTTGCATCACGAAATCGTGATTCACCTTCGTGTTTCAACTCACTCCAAGAATTCTTCCCAACTACATAACTTCATTGGGCAGGTAGGTACCTAACTACTACTACTATAACTACCTAGGTAGGTTATAGAAGACCCTATTCATCTAGGGTCTACCAACCTATCCAATAACTTCTGTATCGCGAATTCAAGCCATCAGACCTTGAGGCATAAATGTTCGATGAAAGTAAAGTTTGTGCTAGCTCATTTCCATGAAGGGGACCATTTGGAGACAATCACAGACAACCCCTGCAAATTTAATCAAAATAAATTTTCCGGAACTCCAATTTTGAGCAGTTTTGCCAGGGACATGGCACGGTCAGGTACGTACCTAGGTATAGGTACCTAACCATATTTTATTCAAAAAGCATTGAAGTACAAAAAGCAAATTAAAAATTGTTTGCTAAAGTGAACTGAATTTATGAAATTCAGGAAAAGTGAATTTAAATTTCACCTTCAGCACTAGCTTTGTTATTTTAAATGGTAAAAACCCTTTAGAGTTAATACTAGTAGGTATGTACCTAGTCTATATCTACCCATCAATATTAATTGGATTGAAAAAATAGTTTATATTTGATACGGTGTGTAAGTGTGCCCATGTAAATTCCTTGGCCTAAACTCAAGGGAATTCTCAAAGTTAATTTTTATCAGCGAGAGGTTTCCAAAAAGGTGCTACATGATGGGTATGTGACCAGTAAAACGTGTCTTAAAATGCATTTGTACGATGACGACACGGCACCCGCCCCCTGGGGGGAACCCTCAGCTCCCTTTCCCTGCTACGTTACCCGTGATCTTCCTACTCGTTTATTGGCCAAACTAAACGGTTTTATTGAACTGAAAATTGATACCGAGAGGTTTTCAAGTGCGCTGAATCCGAATCCAAGGTCAAAAGTGTGAAATCCCCACTGAGAAAAGTTCCCCATTATCTCAAATTTCCTAAACATCTGAATTCCTGTAAATGTATCTTTTCGGGAAATGCTGGAGTTAGAAAAGTGAACAGCGCATAACTAATAGGTACGATTCATGTCTAAAATTATATTTAACAAGAGCGAGCCTTTAATTTTTGGGAGCCTAATACTGTTAAATACCTACCGCCACATTTCGATAGGTGTGTACCTACCTCCTTACAATGAGATTTTGAAGGTCATATCTTGCACAAATCGAAATTTGATTTAGTATAGGTAATTAGTAGGTAGGTACCTCTAGATGGAATCACAACATGCCTAAAGCCCAGTAACTAAACTGTGTACATAGTACCTACCTACCTATTGCCACACCGCAACCGGGGTAGTATTGGGTGGTTCGAAAAACATTCTTCCATTTTTTGCCGAGTGACACCTAATTTCCTAGATTTTTTAGTGCTGAACACGAAGATGAAACCAGAATTATTCTCGGATCAGAGCTGATGAACCAAGAAGAAGGGAATTTTTTTTTCTCTAAAAGTAGGAACTGTAATCTTTAGGGAAAATAGATGCTCAAAATTGTGATGAAAAAGTAATAGGTATGACAAAAATTGATTAAAAAAGGCAAAAGATTATGAAATCCAAAAATGATTGCTTGAATAATTATCACAAAAAGTTTTTTTTTTTTTTGCCAAAAAACTAGATAAATATCTACCTAATCTGTATGCAAATAAAAAGTGCGCACATTTTAAAACAATTTAACATAAATTTAATACCATATTTAAGAAAATTCGCTCATACGATCATATTGCATGACTGGAACATTTTCGAAATTTGAGAACTTGCACCGAAATTATAACCTAACTAAAAATATATGACAAAACAAAGTATAGGTAATAATAATTCAAAACAATTTTTGTCTAAGTTTAACAAAATTTAAGTACGTTTTCTTTAGCACAACTTCTTGCACCAATTCGTGTATGTTCTAGTTCACAGCTGATACACTTGTTCTAAGTAATATTCTACTGACAATTTAAAAGTCCAATTTTGGAGATTTTGTAAGCACATTTCTTGAAATTTGAGGTCTTTTTTTTTATCAAAAGTACTGTCTAACGAACTCGTCCTGTCTTTTGGAATCTTGACTTTTTGGCGAAGGAACAATTCATCTATTTCACTTCTCTGGAATGACAAACACACACACACACTTATGACTCCAGAAATCGTTTGAGAATGTCTTCAAACACGAAGGAAATTTGGCCAATTTCATTAATATGTATAATTTTGTTTGTAACATGCATATCATGCATTTGAACTGAATTTTTAGTACTTACACGAAAATATTCAGAATAAAAAATATTTATAAAATATAAAAGATTATTATATTTCTAAATGCAATTTCATGTGTGGATTAGGTAGACACCAGCGCCTACGGTCAAGCTACTGTATACGTCCAGCAACACAGTTGTGGTACGACGTATAGTATAATTCAATTCTTACGGGCGCAACGTGTTATCAATCGCCTCGTTTGTACCTGACTTTGTTATGAAGACAAAATGTACTTGGAAAATATGATAAAATAGGTGTTTGTACTGCATATTAAGTGCCCAGGCACCTATTGAGGCAATAACATTTTAATATAAACTTGAATTGAGCTTATGGTTTCATCTATGGGTGTTCATTGGATGGCACGAGGGTTATCACGCTGATAACACCTGTTGATCGAGAAATGAAATTTCAACACGGAAACATTTTTACGCCTCACAAACTGGTAAGTACTCAAGACGATTTTTCGCGTTATACGTAAATGACGTGCATTCGAACGAAATAGGTACCTACCTAACCTAACCACATCAAAAGAGAGTTCGTGATTTTCGTCTACCTACTTTCATTTCTAAACCGGCCCAACCATTCGTAACCTTCCACATCAGTATAACGGGCGACCAATCGTATCAGTAGACGTGTAGAAGTCAGCTTGGTTGGTTCTTAAGATAACAAACTAAGGTCTCGATCGAGAGTCAAATAGTGAGAATTTTTGTCGGAATTTTGGAATCGGTTATAAACTAGTCGGCAATGATTGTGCTGTGACAGTCGTCCAAAAGTGTGGCGGTATTTAATAGGATTAGGCTCGCAATTTTACAGATCGTGTAAAACAGAATCTCAGACATGAATCGTAATATTTATTCGTTGTTAATAGTGGTCACTTTCGTAGCTCCAGCATTTCCTGAAAAGATCAATTTACAGGAGCTCAGATGTTTAGGTAAGTTGAGATGGGTAATTGAGATCAGGCCAAGGAGTTTAAGTGGGCACACAAACTATCCACACACGTATATCGTATACATCGTAAGATAAATTGTAAGATAACATTTTCAAGCTATTAAAATAGAAATTAATGTTGAGACACCATGGGTTAAGCGCAGTGTAATACAGTCGTTGCATTATTTTTTACCTAGCGACCTCAATAGTTTACCTAGGCAGGTACCTGCCGACACCAACCTGTTGCAGGTTAGGAACTCAGTAAAATAGTAAAGTTGCAGTCATTCTGCATGATCTTATGAGCGAATCTTCTTAAATAACCTATCGTACTATAATATGTTAAATTGAATATAATTAAATTAAATATAATAAATTAAATGAAATTGAGCGGTTTCAGTAGAAGGAAATTGTTAACAAACAATTCTATGGCAAAAAATTCATACTACCTACCTAAATAAAATTCAATGATACAGATTTTGGATTTTTAGGTTTTTTTGCAGTTTTTATAGATTTTTCAGCAAATATTAATGTAATTGAAGTACGTAATTCAGCATAATTTTGTGTATACATTTTTTAATGTCCTAGTTGATCGTTGATGATTTGGTTTTGACTAAAACTCTGCTAAAAATCATAAATTAAACAATTTTTGGCCGTGTAATTTTTAGTGATTTTTTGAAATTTGACCAATTTAATATGCTCAAAAATTGTTGGCCGACGAACTCATCCTTTCGTTTGGAAAGCTTGATTTTTTGGCGCAAGAACGGGATTTTTATCTCAATCCTAAGGAGAGTTATCGTCTAGAATTGACATATATATAGGTACTGAAACGGATTTCAATGTGAAAAAATGTTTCAAAAATTTTGATTTTAAAATTTTCCAAGCTATTGCAATAGCTTCATTTTCTACGAAAATTCGCTAAAAACCTTCTTCATCCAACTTATAAACCTTAAGATATTCCTTAAGAGATTACTCAAACTTTTGGAGTCAACTAGAGGACATCACTTGAAATCAAAATAAAAAGTACCACCCCTCATTTATTTTGTAATAAGATTGGTAGGTACCTAATAGAATATACCTAATAATTTTCTTTATTATCCAATGATAAATATAATTTCGTGTTTCTATAATTAATATTTTAGTAACTATAAAATATTATTACTACCTTATCATTCACTGGTATAAAAGTACCTTTTATTTATTTTTAAGGATAAATTGATTTTTAAGGATAAAAACTTTGATTTTAAAAGGTTTTATTTATTTTTAAGGTATAAAAGTACCTTTAAATCATTTTTAAGGATTTCTAATATTGGAAAATAAATACTCAAATCTGCTATGAAATTGGATTTTAGTCATATTTTGGTGTATACTATATGTGTCCAAGTAGGTAATTCTTTAAAAATAATTAGGTATCCAATAGATATAAAAAAAATTTACAAATTTTGATTTTAGAATTTTTTGAGCCATTGTAATGTCTTAATTTTCTACGAAAATTCGCTAACAATGTAAACTCCCTATTTAATCAATTATTTACATTAATATTCCAATAGGTATTATATATTCTAAGGCCTGGGCTGAATTTTCGATAATATATCATAAATACATGCCTATAACAGTTCTACAAAAGGAGTGAAAGTAATTTATTGATTAGAAAAGAAGTAAAAAAGTACTCAGTCATGCAGCATGACTAATAGAGCGAATTTTCAAAGAAAAGTTCTGGATAACATTAAATTAGGCACTTAAATTCTGATCATTGAGGCCAACCAGGTCCTGAATAAAACTGAGGGGTCAAGATCGCAAAGAAAATTTTAGAACGCGCAGCCGAACTCGAAAATTTGGTCAATTATGGACATCTTTCACCTAAAAATCGAGTTTTCTCACTTATTTACAATTCTTAGAGATCAGAGGGTGGTTGCAATCGTCTCAGCACTGAAACATACTTCGACTGTGACACCCCACACGCCCTCTTCCAAGGAGGTATCGACTAGTGGTCAACTGGGTTGCCACTGGCCATACCCGCCTTACTCACAACACCTGCTTATTGCAGAAGCTCGAAATGTTGTGTGTGGGAGGTGTGGGGGTGATCTGTCCATCCGCCACTTTCTGGAGGACTGCCCAGCCCTTGTGGAACTCCGAGTCCAGCATCAGCCCCCTCAGTGGGTCGGCGTTTTATCCAGACCAGACCAGACGTTACGATATAATGAAGAAAGTTCTGATGCTTTTCACGTATAACCAATCGTTGCTAGGGATGATTAACTCCCTCATTTTTCACACCACAAAACTCGTTCACCACTCATTGGAAAGCTCTCAATTTATTAAACATGATGCTTGTCTCTAATATGATTGCAGCTGTACGGAAAGCATTCACATGTTAGTAACATTTGTTTACTAATATATATGGTCGTGAGTCTCAAATGGGATGTCTACATGATCTGGAATTTGGAAGCCTCCATAGGACTTTTTCTTGACGATGGCTGGGGCCCAGATCAGCTGAGTAGCTCCTAAAGCTAATTCCTATGCTATTTACCCTATGAAGCTGGTATTTGGCATGTAGCCTCCTTAGGAATTATGCTTGACATAGAATAGGGTAGGGATCAGCAGAGTAGCTCCTAAAGCTGATTCCTACGCTATTTAGCCAATGAAGCTGGTATTTGGCATGTAGCCTACTTAGGAATTATGCTTGACATAGAATAGGGTCGGGATCAGCTGAGTATCCTTAAGCTAAGCTATTTACCCTATGAAGCTGGTATTTGGCGTGTAGCCTCCGTAGGACTTATGCTTGACACAGAATAGGTCGGGATCAGCTGAGTAGCTCCTTAAGTCCTAGCTGAATGGGCGTAGTCCGTAGGACTTATGCTTGACACAGAATAGGGCCGGGATCAGCTGAATGGGCGGTTATTAAACAACATACTATCATAAGTGACGGCGTCTCGTCTCGAAAAATTTGCCGAAACAAACGTTAATCATCATTGAATGATCTGACTGTAGAACTGTACTTTTTGTTATAACAATTAAATTTTTTATCCGAATAAATGAATATCAAACGTGAATTAATCTATACCTACTAATATTTATCGGTGTTTGTATGTGTGTATAGGTAATAAAAACAATGCAAACTCTCAAACGGCTGGACCTATTTGAATGCGATTTTTCGCAAAATTATCAGCAAGTTCTTGAGATGGTTTTTAGCCGTATTAAAACCTAAATTCAACCATCCTAAATCGGGGAAAGCCTAACAACATCGTCCGAGTGAACAACACAATCATTAGGAAAGTTGTTTACTTTCGTTCAGTTGTTAAGTGGACCTTATTGAGAGCAAACCGAATGGACCAGAAGTTGGCCGCCAATGTTCGGTCGTCTTCGGTTCTCCTAGCAACACAAATATTGACACTCAATGCTCAGAATTCATCCTATCCACTCGCACCTGTATAGGGGAAGGTTAGGCCTGCAGTTTCGAGGACGGACGATGTGGTTTTGGATTTTTTAACGAAGTTGCTCCACACAGCCCACTTGAAGCTAACATTATAAATAAATCTAACCGTGATTATGTAAAGTAATTAGTATAAAAGCACTGAGACCACTCAATACCCAGATAATTGCTACTATATAAAATGTAAAGCTGGTATTCATAGTCTTGGCATCTAGGAAATCTTTTGAAGAGTTAGGTACCTATATAGCTAATTCACATAAATAGTAGAGTAACTAGGTATCTAAATTAATAATAAATAAGAACTGTAACTCGGTTGTACCAATTTAAAATTAAACATGTTGCAGTATGTCGAAGGACGATTGAAGAAATGGAAAAGGAAATTGATAAAGTCGATCCCAGTAAAAAAGTTGAAGTTGGTACCTACAGACTGGATCATCAGGGAAACCAGGCTCAGCGAAAAGTTCGTATCTAATAGTATTAATTATAAATCTTTTAGTTTAAACAGAAATTGAAATATTAATATTTTGTGTTTTATATGGTAGCAGAACTGATAGAAAACTAGCAATTATACCGCAAACTTGGAAGAAAGTTGGATACTTCTGTATTGGACGAAGGCCACTAATTTTAGAGTGCTCTGCGGTGGTAAAGTAGTTTTTGCTTAGGCAGTGGTCTGGATCTCAAAAATACATAACATCAAGTAGTCAATTCATTAGTAAAAATTCAGATTAGTTGGAGGTATTGACTGTGGACATAGACAAATAGGTCTATAGAGAGTGGTCTGGTCTATACGTCAAACTAATCTGAATTTTTACTAAAGGCCGTATCACACTAGCATTTTTTCCGCATTTTTTCTGCGTTTTTTCAGCGTTTTTAACGCAAAAACGTGAAGAAGAAGAAGTGCGTTTTTCCAAGTTCAGCTTTTTCGACCATTGCGCATCCTGGCGGAGCGTTTTTAAACTCACTTGGGAAAATTAGAACACGTTCTAATTTTTACCTTGACGCAAGAAAAATGCTAAACATAACCCTTGGGGAGATTACAATTCAATGAAAAACCCCTAGGAGCCCTAACCTGACAGATTTAATAAAAACGCATTCCGCCAGAATGCGCTGTTTTTGCAGTTATTCCTCTTCAACATTCACTACTGACCTTGAAAAAACGCAGTTTGCCTTCTTCACGTTTCAGCGTTTAAAACGCAGAAAAAATGCGAAAAAAATGCAAGTGTGATACGGCCTTAATGGATTGACAACTTTACGCAATGTATTTTTGGGATGCGAGCGTAGGAAGCATCCATACCACTGATCTAAGGAAAAACCACATTACTACTGCTGGGCGCTCTAAAAATAGTGGCCTCCGTATGACACATAATACCAAAAACGGCATTCGTTTTAGCATAGAACTTTTTTTCATAACAGATAGCGATGTACAGTTAATCAAATTGTTAGGTAGGTACCAGCTTGATGGTTCCTTAAGCCTTTATGGTCTTAAGGTTAAATTTTGTTGGTGATGAGGGAAAGAAGAAAAGTCACTCTTTTTTTGCCTTCCTGATCCTGCTTTGCATTTCGAGTTTGATACATCTCAACTCTTAATCGGGCAGATCATGAAAACTTCTCTAGGGTAACATTGCACCTAGCAAGCAAAAAATAATGTTTTTGGTTATACAGACTAAAAGGAGGTATTTGGCTATAGATATGTATAGAGAAGGCATCCCTACTCGTCGACATATGGGGGTACAATGTTAATAGGGTATGGTGAAAATACAGAACAGAGAGAGAAAAAAGGGGGGGGGGGGGGGTGGGAAGAGAAACCAAAAATAAATATAATACAAATTTGGGTACCTTAGTCTCAGGTGAGGTGTGATTAGGTATATAGGTTAAACAGAAAGTAGGTTTTCTTTTTCAGTATACTACTGATCTAAGGAAAAACCTCTTAACCACCGCTGGGTGCTCTGAAAATAGTGGCCTCCGTATAAGACATAATACCAAAAACGGCATTAGTTTTAGCATGGAACTTTTTTTATAACAGATAGCGACAACTTCGTATAATCAATTCCAGTACGCGACTGCAAAAAATTCTCACAAAGAACAAGATAAAGACCATAGTTGTGAACCAAATCAACCTCGGTGGTTCCAAGCCAACCTGTACTGACGGATTTATGGTATCTGAAAATACAAACTACTTAATATGATTTTAAACAAGCCTCATCACACCAAGTACTTATTATGTTTTCTTTTTTCTTCACATTTGCAAACTTAAGACTAGCAACTAGGTAAAATCGTGAATGGTGAAGAAGCTAAGTTGCACAAATACAGTGTTTTCTGAAGGAACAGAATTCCACCAATATTGAAACGTTAAAAAGGGTTTTTCTGCAGAATTTGAGATTATTATTTGTGTTCAGTCAGGATTATTTTTCTTTATTTTTCACTTGGATATAGTTTGATGTGATTCCGGGTTTTAAACTTTTCAAGCAGAAAATGGAGTTGAGGGAGACCTTGAAATAGTTCTAGTTTATACAGTTCTTCATGAAAGGTGCAAGGCCAATTCAGTTCAAAGAACTGCACGAAGGATAGAATCAGCAGCGTATTGCCAAGTTATTCCAGCGCCTAAGGTAATGTTGCAGAGTTCGAGGATCATAGAACATGAATGGAGAAACACGCATGGATATAGATCAAGATTGCTCAACTCCAACACTTGATAGCAAGATAGAGCTAATTAATAGGCATGTTTATCTTTCAATTAGACTAGTAAGCCAGACAAACAGGAGGGTTTAATCCATTAAGGGCGGGTATCTAGTACATGTGTCAGGGGTTACCCTTGCGTTACTGAGAATTGAATGGAAGTTAGCCCCCAAATGCAGGGTATCCCTACCCCAGCTCTGAACGGAGGATTATTCTGCTGATTGTCGGGATAAGCTCTGTGACTGGCTAGAGCTGTTGGACAAAAGAACTGCTGCTTGCTGTATGTGAACTCCACTCGCTTCTTCATTTAGCAATATAATTGCAATGGAATTCTCACTTCATGAAATCGAGTTTGTATATTATAACTTCTGTCACCTAAAGATGGAATTGTGAAGCATAGGCAGTGCAGTGCAGTGAAGCAAAGTGCTACAGTTTAACACATTCAGTGTGGCCGTACTGGATCGGGAAGCAGCTACTCGCCAGCCATGTGTCTGTTCTGATTCGAGCCTTCTTCTATTGTGTTGTTATAGGCCTGTAAAAGGGCCACTCACTGATCCCTATAACTCCTACAACTGTTTTGTTCGGGAGGGGGGTTGGAGGGGGAAATGTATTGCTGAATATGAAAGGTTTAATTTTTTTGCAACTAGCAACGCATTTTCCCACTTCTACAACACCAGATGACGTGATTAAACGCAAGAATTCAAATCATGTTGTCTGGAAGTTTTCGATGATCCACTCTGAATGTCTTAATATTAAAATCAAGTCAAATGCAAGTCAAACGGTTGCAAGTGCTTGACGTGACATCTTACAATTACTGTGACAACTGTCAAATTTTATAAGTTTACCTACCACTAGGAAGCAAATTTTGTTGTAAAATATGGAAGGTACTAGTCTGTTGCAATGGGTTTTTGCTTTTGCAATGCACCATTTTGTCATCATTGGTGGAAAAGTGAGTACCTAGGTATTTAATGCACCTTTGAACTAAATATGTTGCATTTAATACATTTTATACCATTGGTTTGTGAATAAATTGTATCTTATACCAACAAAAGTCATAATATCAGCTGGCTTTACCACCAGGGGCAGCTGTCCTAACCCTGACTTGTGATTCAGTTTCGCTTCGTGGATAACCCTTGATTCGAGTATATCTCGCAGGTTTGCTGCCCCTCTGTTTCTAGATACCCTGCCTAAATTGGCACCAAAAAATATATTATTTGCTTATTAGAAACATTGATGTTGAACGTTTTCCTAATTAATTAATTTTATTCCAAAGGTTGAATACAGAAGGTCTGAGGTATTTTTGACTGAATTAATGGAAACAGTCTGCAGCAAGATGGATGACTACGTAAGGGTCAGATCCAAAAAAACGGGCCAGTTGCTGGTGATCCCTCTCATCATCAACGGTGCAATGAATCCCGTCGTAGGAGAGTACGACATCATCCAAGATGGGGATCTCAACAAAAGCCTTAAATTCAACGTGAGTACCTCACTTCTATAAATAAATAAGAACTAGATCAATTTACTAGTGAATAAGCTTAGCATGACCTGGGTAAAAAATCGATTTAGGCCCACTTACATCAAAAACTTATGTACATAACAGAGATCAGCCGATCTCCATTAAAAATAATCTCGAGAATTAAACCTTGGTGTCCTTCCCAACCCAAAACTCACTTATATCGAGTTCGGAATAGCGAAGATTCCCTAACAGAGTTAACTCAAACTATCTAATGAAATTCGTTTAAAGTTAGACAATTTAAATCACGCCTAAATCCCTGCCAAGCCTCCGTGAGGATGGGTGACTGTCCAATAACAAAACACTCCTCATCCACCACCTTCACCTGGTGCTGGCGACCTGATGGGACCAAAGAGACTGACCCACACTTATCTGGGTTAACCACCAAACCACACCAGGCTAGCTGCTCAGAAAAGGCATTGAGAGCGATCTGCAAGCCCTCACGGGGTTTGGCGGGTAGGATGACATCTTCGGCAAAAGCCAATGCACCTATTCGTATACCCTAGGGGCGATATCAAACCCAGCTGGAAGCTTACCCAAGGTCGTATCGACGACCAGGTTAAAGAGGAGTGGCGACAGGATCCCCCTGGCGTACCCCACACCCAATTAGAATATCCCTTGACATCTCGCCTCGTGCTTCAGGGACCGCCATGCCTTCGTGGTACAGGCAGACCACATATTCAATTAAACAAGCAGGGGCCCCAACACCATGAAGACAATCAGTCAGGGCAAAATGGCTTACGGTGTCAAAGGCCTTAGCAACCTCCAGAGCGGCAAGATGGAACTGCTGTTTCTTAATACGGGCCAGCGAGATAACAGTTTGGAGAACTGTTAGGTTTTCTGCAGTGCCATCCGCTGGCAAATACAACACACACAAACACACTACATGATGAAATATAATTCATATATATATATATATATATATATATATATATATATATATATATATATACTCGGCCCTCGCAAGGGGCTCCGCCCCTTGACCCCCCCCTAATCTATACTCGGCGCTTCGCGCCTCGCCGGATCTTTTCTCTTTTCTACTGCGTAGAAAACGAGAATAATTTGCTATGCAATTCGTCTCACGAGAAAAAAAAAATAAATAAATAAATTTTCAAGCCTGGCTGGGATTCGAACCCTCAACCTTCGTCTCACGAGAAAAAAAAATTTTTCAAGCCTGGCTGGGATTTGAACCCACAACCTTCGTCTCACGAGAAAAAAAAATTTTTTTTCAAGCCTGGCTGGGATTCGAACCCACGACCTCGCGGGTTCGCGTAGCGGGACAAAAAAAATTATTGGGGGTCGGCCTAAGAATTGCATATCAATTAATATAAATTGTAACTCATCATTGAGATTTACTTCAAACATATCATAATTTGATTTTTTATACAAAACTAAGGTAAACTATCAGTAAGGACAATCGACTGGCGCTAGCAACAGCACAGCAGAATGGGATCCTCTATTTGTTACCTCTACTACATATTTGAACTTAACGCTTTCTCTTTCAGTGTGAAAACATTGTAGAAGAATTCGAGGAGGGAATAATCAAACACTTCTCAGAAGAAGCAACCAAAGATTTGGAAATTCGTATTTGTTCAGAACATGCGAAATTGTGTCCGAACCAAAGTGCTAATGAAGACTACGAATTCGAAGCTAATGACGAACTGTGAATGCTTAATACCGACTACTTCAAAAGAGAAGATACCTCAAATACATCACGCTATTTTCATGAAAGTGGGATGGATACCTGGTGAATTGTACCAGAAATTTTTTTATTTTTGGAAGGGAAATAAAGTATTTATTTATCGTTCTAATCTATTTTTCTTCCCTCAGTGCTAAAAGTGATGGTATCAAGGGTATGAAGGTAAATTTGTAAAAAATAAATGCAGTGTGATGTAATGTAATTTTCAAAGTTAAATAAGCATCGGAGTATCATTCGTTTCATACATTGAACAGTCATATTTTAAATACTGGAGTTGTCGGTACAGTATTTCCGACTTATGTTACAAGCATTTATACAATGCGAGTTGATGTTTCCATTAAAATAATACTATCATGGAGAACGTGCAAAATATACCGCGATAAAATGTATGGATTCACTAATACTGGGTAATAGATGTATTGAGGAAGCGATTTACATCGAGATGGGAATGACATTAAGTTGGAACCTCAGTTCCAAACCGACAAACTGGATACACACCGGCACACTCCAGTTATGAAGTAGTGTTGATGCGAATCCTGAATACAAATAAATATAGATGACTAACTGAATGGTAGTTTATAAAAATCTAAATCTCAACACTTGACTGTGCTTTTTCATAATTTTCAATTTCAATAGACCATGTCTTACAAATAATCCAGAATCATGATCCATAATAAATAATCGAAGTTCAATAAAACCTAAAGGTTTGCTCGGCTAAGGATCCTGAATTGGTTCTGGACGGAGCAGCATTCTGGAAAGGGAGGGGATGAGATCAGTTCAGAACTAGGTTTAGCCGAACAGATCTAAGGATCATTTGGCATGAGCGTTACTAATGGGTCAGAATTTATCTGATTTTTTTTTTGTATTCACAACTGATAGAAGAGAAATGGTTTAAGCGAAATAGTGCATAATTTACATCGTTTCTAAATTTATCTACTGCACACTCACTGTACGTCTCATGTTCAGCTTCTTCCTTTACACATCAGCTAGAACTAACCGTCAACGTGGTATCCATACCTACTGCACCATTGCACTCTCAGGAGCAATCTTTTGACTTTTCAATCTTGTGATCACTTATAATCCCTCAGTGAAATGTTATCTTTTCCCTTATGGCGTGCTTTGTATCTTTTCCCTTATGCTGGAATGTCTTAATGTTGAAAATAAAATTGGGAAGAAAAAAATGTTTTTTTGGTTCTCCATAATCTGGAGCAAAGAAAGCTATGAATTGAAGCTGCTGGGCTTACAAGATTATGGCAGATAAAAGTTGTTGTGAGGCTCATTTCAATGTAATTAAAAACAAACTCTATAAATTCTCTTGATATTCTCACTGTCTTCAAGGTTGATTGTTAAATAACCTCAACCGAGTCATGAACACACTTGTTGTATCAAGCCAAAATACGATGATGACGTGATCAAAACTTCCAAATTTAATAAAATCTTCACAGAATAAAAAACCTCTCACCTCAATCTCATATTTTAAATAACAAAATAAAAACTAGAAAAAAATAAGTGGGTAACACTCGTTAGGAATCTAATAACGTTATCTAACAATTTCGATTCATCAGAATTAATGATATTATACATAGCTGCAGTAGGTGTGATGGTATAAATACATAAATCAAGATGAAGAAGATAATCTTCAACTGTGCATGAGCTGCAACTGCCCGTTCTGAAATAATCCCAGAACTGGGTGAACTGTTCCTGAAAGGTGACAAACAGTTGACTATCGGTACCAGATGAGTCCTGTGACTAAGCAAAGGCCTCGTAGGGGATATGGTCAGTTCTGAACCACTCCGATTTCTTAGCCAAACAAACCATAAATGTCGCGCCAGGAAACAGCAGGGCTGGTTCATTCAAAATCTCAACCAATGGAAAACAGTCAACCAACTTACGAGTTAGGCAGTGACTGGCTGGCTCCCCAACGATCGAAACTTCCGCTATAGCGGCGCCTCAATTTTTATTAATCTATGTCCGCTGCTAAAATATATATTAGTGGGACAAATAGATCAGAATGATTCGAGTCAATCTAAAGTGAATTGAGTTTACGCAGTGGAAGCGTGCTGGGCCTATAACCTAAAGAGAATTGAGTTTATGCAGTAGATATTTGTAGGTTTAACTAGCAAGAGAATATATTTTTTAGATAAGTTACATCAACACAACAACGTTCACAACACATGACATAAAAGCATAACGTTCATAACAGTATTATAAATATTGCAGGCAACAGGTTGACAACAAATAACTCCAAAACATATGCAGATTATGCAGAATAGTGGATATGCAGATTAGTGGACATGTAGGTCAGAATGACGTTTTAGAAGTATATTTCGGGAGTTGTACGAGCTAAAAAAAAAAAAGACCATGCATCAGGACTCGAACCCACGACCTTCGTCTCACGAGACCGGTATCATAACAACTACAGTTTCAAGAAACAATCACAGTACTTCACTACTCATTAGGAAATACACCGACTGAAGCGCCACAATAGCGGAAGTTTTGAAAACTAAAACTCGTTGGGGAGCGAGCTAGTCACTACCTACAAGTTATGCCTAGAAACACTCAAATGCTTTTTTGACCATGACACCAATGGAAGTCGTGATGTAGGGTAACCAATTACAACAACACAAGGGTATACACAAAACAGCACAGTGATGTCTCCACATTGTCCTAAAATTAGAAAATGAAGATGGAATTGAAAAACAACAGATAACAACGAGAAACCATCCATGCACAAGGACAGTTAGCTAACGATGTCCTTCCGGATTGAGTATGTTTATTAAGATGGTAGGTAACAAATTAAATGCTTAACCCTCCAGATGTTCAGGTTAGGTTCAGAAAAGTGAGCACATACAGCTACTTACTTGCGTCTACGATTCTTTACTTTCTTTTGATTGGCTTTAGAGCAACTGTTCAACTTTTCTTTGCCATTCTTTTTGTTAGCAACAAACAATTTAGTTTTAGGAACAACAACCGTAGGACCAACTAGCTCGGCCATTTTCCCTTGTTCAGCAAGCATCAATAGAAATGTACAAATGAATTCGTCATAATTGTGAGTTCGACGGCAATCATCGATTTTGTATTTACGCCTTTTATCATTCTCTTCGCGAAGACTCGATTCGCTTACGTTGACTTCTGACTCGAGATTTTTTAAAAGAGCAACAAGATCTTTGGGGGAAAATGTACGTTGAAAACCGTCATGATTGTCTCGTGACTCGTGAGGCTCGGATGAGTTTTTGGGGACGTGAATAACCATGAATTTGTCTTCTTGGTCGGCGGAGGGACGAATTTTTATGGGTGCAGTGTAGTCTTTGACTTCATCACCTATAACCAAAGATAGAACGTCATCACCGTGAGGAGGGCTGACGAGTTGCTGAAGAGCGTCGAGCACGATCTGCCGGTTCGTTCGCAGCATGCTCAGCCTGTGTGTCAGAGTCAACCTTTTGTCCGGAACCACCGCCATCAAATTAAATCTAAAAGGAAATAACATATTGTTTCAAGTGTAAAACAGTTCTACACATTTATGAATGGCAGTGATGCCATAGAAGGCTGTTAGGCCTGTTCGACAGAACTTGAAAACTCCGAGTTCTGTGTAACCTTTTTGTATTTCGGAGTTCTGAATAACCCTAAAACGCATTCAACAAAGTCTATATCAGAGCAAATCATACTGTAGAATCGATTATTCGGGGAAACTCTGTGGGCATACGTTATGGGCATGGATTTACAACAAAAATCCATGAGAATATGCAATCTGATGCTAAATTCTTCGTCACTTTTACTTATATCATTATATTTTTGGCAACACAGTTGTGATAAAGCGACGTTTCCCCTTCATTATCGTGATATCACTCATAAAATTATTTTCCTTTGACTACAATGACTTATTGTAACATTTTGGGCTGTGATAGTTTCCAATTATTTGGTTGAAATGCGCACTTTGATTTTCAAGAGAGCTTTAGCAATCAATCAACTTGGACTTTAGAATTAATGCACCTCTAATCAGCCGAGGCTATCATTGTTCAGATTCTATCAACAACGAAGCTAGCCTTGAAGAATCGAAACCGACTGATGAATGAGGGATATGGTTAGCTATCTAACTTGTATTTTCTAATAATTTTTTAAATACCTTTGGTTAACTGCGCTCACTTACGCAAGTTGTTCGTTTTCTGTTAGTTCCGTCAGGTCACAGGACCCCTTGCCCCTAGAGATCCTACTAAATGCCATAACTTTGCAAAATTGTTAAAACAACATATCGATGGTAGGTCCTCTATTAGATTAAAAATCCTTATTGTGGAATTCGCTTTCACATAAATAATTGTAGACGTACGTTTTTCAAAGCAATAGGCCAGTATTCCTCATTCCTTTTCACTCCTAACATTAAAGTTGGGAGAACGAATCCTTACAGATTTTTGTCAATGCACCAGCGATAATACCAGATGATCGAAATCATAAACATCACTCTCGTATCACCAAGAATTGATAGGTACATTAGTTGTGTGAAAATAGGAACGTCATATATGTAGGTTTATTGAGAATAATATTGATGGTGAAGCAGGTGTAGAATCAAGGAAATGCACGCCTGTTTGGAGTCATATTACCTTACTGTACCCGCGCTTTCGTTATCAATCAATAGAGAACTATATAAGTCACAGAGTTACTCTGAAATAACATCACAAAAATCAAGATGACACATAGCCCCCTCAAGATTCCATAGTATTGAGAGAGAGAGAAAAAAAGAAGATTATCGCATTTTGTGAAAAGGGCAATTTTGCCGAAACTCAAGAGTCTCCAATTCGAGGTTATCCAGTTTTGTAGAACAGGCCCTTAATATATAATCAAGTAGCTTAACCTACGGACGAAATCTTGAGTGGTTAAGTGAAATCACAAATCAATACAAACCTAGCTACTGGCAATATTGATGCATATCACTGACCTTCAATGTCTATCCAAAAATATCATAATGCAGATTTTGGTCACAGAAAGAGAATTAAACTAGGTATCCAAGATATATATTGAATACAGACCGACAATGAATTCAGAAATGGAAAAGAAAACAAGTTTGTTGATTATGTAGGTAGTCGTGATCTATATTCATTTTGTTATGGCCCTGAAATATTTGCTACCTCGAAGAGTTCGAAATCGTGTCCTCACGTAGTAGGGAGAAATTTCTCCTAGACTGCTCTCCAACGAGGTGAGCTTTGAGGCCGATTTAATCGAACCTCTCCAACTGCTGAAGTTTTCCTTGAACTTAACTATTCTCAAGCGGATGAACGATATTGTTTTACTGTTTTTTTTTTTTTTTTTTTTTTTTTTTTTTAGTGCATATTCTTCTAAACATACTGGTAAGTAATGCATGCATTACAAGGACGTCCCTATGAATGTATTGTATATAATTGTGGAGAGAATTAAAATAAGAGAAAAAAAAGTATAATGATTTTTCGGAATCCCCCTCTCCCACCCGTTTCCCCATCACACCATTTCACCCGTTCACCGACAGTAAATTTGAAATTTCCGATTGCATAACTAGACTAAAATTTAGATCGAACATACAATAAAAACAGTCACGAAAAGTCTGACGAATACAGTAAAAATATCATGATTTATCGTTATTAGCCCCACCATTCACCTCCTTCCATCACGAAATTTAAAACTCCGGTTACATATTCCAAAACTAGACCAAATTCAAAGAGGAATAAAAAAAAAAAAAAAAAAAAAAAAATCGAGTGGAAACATCATGGTTTATCAATATTACCTTCTCCATTCACCCCCTTTCTTGATGAAATTTGAAAATCAACCTTTTTGAATTTTCCTCAAGGACGATTTTGGCGAATATAAGTTCACAACGAAACTATTAATCTAACAGATCTAGAGGCGAATTTAGTCGAAAATGTATCCTGACGTATACTGTACCTGATGTCATTGTATTTTTCTCCCAAACGGTCAGTGATAACTCGATGGAATTTATCAGTCCACTCTTCGTGATCGCTCCAAGGCCCATGATCGATCGGCGACGGTTTCAACCCATCCAGTTCAAATAGATGGCCGTTGATGGGAACATAACTCACGAAATGGTAAGCTTCTCCAGTGTATCTGAATTGTAACAATGAGAAGTTAATACTATACTTAAGCATAGCATTTCATTTAAAACAATATTATACAAAAGCCCCAATTTGAACAATTCAGCATCAATAAGAAAACCAAGATTCAGAATATTTGTTTTATGTTACGTGAATTTTGGAAATTCAGTGTACCATCAGTCAGTACTTTAAACAATACAATTTTTAATTTGTTATAATGGTCTTAAATAATCGAGATAACGATACCGAATTTATAACATTTTTTCAAGAGCTTACTATTGTGAATAATTTAAACCCAATCAATGTTACATTTTGTGCCAAATCCTAGTGTAGTGCTACACTTTTTTACTGCGCTATCAGACGCCTCTTTAGCATTTTTGACAATGAAATTGGCTACTCTTCGACTCCTGGCCTCTGGACAGTGCCCACAAACCATCTTAGCGATCAGGAGATCCAACATCGAATTTGAAACTGTCGGAGTTCGGATTTTTATACCCTCCTTGCTTAAACGTCTCCCCCTCAGGCGATGGCTTCAGTATTGAGCTTCCCATACTTGAATAGGGAGCCAAAACTATGCGCCCCTTCTGCTCTGTAGTACTACTTGGACGCTACGACACAGTCACTCCATCAGGATCACCTCTTACTGACAGTACATCCCCCGGGCTCCCCATGCATCTCTAAACCGCTGGGTTTCCAGGAACCTCAACAATGCAAGAGTCGACGTTACCACCTTCTCCGCCTACTCCATTCGCCATGCGGCAGTGTCGGCAGCAGCACGAAATGGAGTTTCGCTACATACCATCTTCCTGGCAGCAGAGTGGACACAGAACTCCGCAATGTTCGCAAAGGTCTACAATAGACCTCTATCTTCTCAGGGAGTGTTTGCTTCGGCTGTTTTACAGAATACCTCACCTAAATGATTTTATTCTTATTATAATTTGACATTATTATCCTCACATGGCTCAGATGTCACAACTCTACTCTACTGAGCACTCAGGCCTATTGAACACTCACACATTTCACCCATTGGGTGTAGCAAATTTCTACATCAGATGTATTCGAGATTGTCTTATATTATCTACATTTTCATAATTATGCAGCTCGCTCTATACACATTTTACTTATATCTGCATGCCTATGTTTTTGAATAACTATTTTTATTGTGGCTCAGATTAACTTTACCACTCCATGTTTGACGCATATGCCCATAGTGATTTAAAGTGCCTTGATGGGACACTCCTACTTATGCACATTTTAATTATGAATGCATGCCTATACGTTACATGCCTTATTGGCTCAACTCGCCTTCATAATTTTCATATTTGACACAAATGTTTATGTTTCTACACAATTATTGCGGTTCATCTCATCTCCATTTGAATTGGATGGGACCCGATAGTCTCCCCCCCCCCCTCCCTTTTTCGAGATCCCATTTTACCTGATATCAGGGGGACAATAAAAGGCCGGGTGTATGTTATATACTGGTGGATCAGGTGGGTTTGGGGGCCATAGAGCGATATATGGGGCCTCTACACACACAAGGTGTGTACCACTAGTGAACATTGTTCATCTAGATTTTACTCCTAGGAGTTCTCTCACGCCTTCACCACCTTTCCGGGCCAGCAGGTGAATGATATCTCTAACTGGGCTGCATAAGTAAACAGTCTTCTTCAAATACCGTACTACAGTCACTAACTCAACTCACCTTTGGGAAAAATTGAGTACAATTATAGTAGGTCAAGGAGAAGACTGTTTAGTGCTGGCGCCTTTTTTCAGCCACCCAGTCATTCACCTGCGCCAACCACTAATCTTTCAACTAAAGTGACGAGAATCTCCACATCCTAAAAAATGGCGGAGCATGGGGAGGCGCGCAGGGTAGCCAACATAGGGGAGCCTAAACTCTGATGGCTTTTCAAAAAATCCGCATTCCGCAAGTTTTTTCAAATATTTTTTTTTGGAAAGTCACCGCGTGCGATGTGAAACATGCTGCTGCATAAGTAAACAGTCTTCTCCTCAAACGACTATAATTGTACTCAATCTTTCCCAAAGGTAAGTTGAGTAAGTAATTATACTTCATGATTAACGTTTTTGTTTTTATTTCAATAGAAAAGTTGGGAATTGAGCGATATTTCCACTATTCCAAGTGAATATCTCAAAAACTACAATTGATACTGGAAAATGAGTTTTCAGAATTGAATTCAGCACCCTTGAAAACCCCCAGAACCAGAGTTCTTTCTTTTGCAACAAGGAAATTTAATTTTGTCTAGCTCAATTGGGTTTTTGAACCACTGTGCATTTGCAGACTAACCTGAGAAATTGAAAAATAAACATTCAAAAAATAATTTAATTTACTGAGTAGGATAAAAACTCAAGATTAACGATCAACAAACAAATTTTAAAAATCAAGAGAGTGCTTTTTGATAATTAGCTAGAATGAAGTAGTTCCCTAAAATCTAGGTAATTCATACTGCGATGATATCAATGTGTAGCAGGCTGAGACAAGAATGTTGCTCAACTGTGTGAATAATTTCCCTTGTTCCAATTCACTTAGCATTTAGTTACTGGGTGTTCTTATAATAGATAAACAAACAATATTTATTTGAAACCGTTGCAGAATAAAGATTGACCGAGTCTAAATAAAAAACAAGTGTTTTTCAAGGCTAAAAGAAACTGGTGATTGTACAATAATTTTGGATGGATCTTCTTGTTGTTGGGGGGTGGGATGTGAATATGGGGCGTGGTGGTGGGGAGTGCGGGGGATGGATAGGGGGTTGGTTTTAGGACGGCTTGGTTTTAATTGCTAGTCCATGGCGTTAATGAGTTTGAGAAACACTGGATTAGTTATGTATACTGATATTTTAAAGACGATCTTAATGAAAAAATAAAAGAAAAAAAGTAGAATGTTATATCACGAAGGATTACGTTACTAGTAAGTTGATAATCCTTTGTCTTGGACTTCTCGAATTCCGCTTTGCAATTCACAGTCGTGAATTGGTCGTGGTTGGTCCTACAATAATCTGGGGGTTTCATTAGAATCACTGAAATTTCTCACGAACACTACATCCATTGAATGTTTTGAGTAGAGATGAGTCGATACCGATACCTAAAAAATCAATTCCCGATACCGATACCATCGGCGCGTAATACCTAACTTACCTGTAGGTGAAAAACAAAAATTCCTCTTGAACTAGTAATATATTCAAATTTTTTTGTACAAAATATAACATACTTACAAAAAATTGATCCCAATATATTTGCAAATGAGGTAATTTTTAAATAAAAACAAAACATGGATAATGTTCTTGTTCCAATGAAGCTTTAATGCTTTAGTTACTTATTAAAATTAAATAAATTTTAAAGACTAATTCTTATTACAAATTCTAAATTTCAGATTTATATTTCATTCAAGGCTTTAGTTAATTTGATTTGTGCAAATACAAAATTTGATATTATTTTGTTATCTATCAAGTAAATTAATAGGCAACTTTTATTGCCTAGGATTGATTTCTTTCTGAATAAAACAAGTTAAGCAGACTGACTTGGTTTTTTAGTTTTTCGTCGGTAACTGTAAGGTATTTCCAAATAAGACTGGCTCTAGGCTTTTATACTTGGAAAACATAGATTTGTCTAATGCTTCTGTTTTCACAAACAAAATAACACAAGCCTACTTGTAAACAAAGTTATAATTGTAAGTTGTGTTTTGGACAATTCATGTTTCGCAATTGCTAACTTCACACAACGGTTGCACGGTACAACCATCTTCGTTGTTAGATGGTTGCAATAATACCGTAGTGTAATAAAACGGCCATCACCGGGCGGTATCGGTATCGGCTTTAGGCGATCGATTCTCGATACCGATACCAATGCCTAAGAATCGGTATCGGGAATCGACGTTTTGAGTAAGGTACTGATTTGAACAGATGGCACCCCTTGATTTTTTGTTGTGATTGATTGTAAGTTGATTCAAGGGCCATAATTGATTTTTAGCAGCAATTCGAAAACTTTGGTACAGCAATTCATTCTACACTATATTTATGTTTTTTCAGAGCATAAATTAATAAGAAGGTGATCCATGATAAATAAATAAGTATAATATGATAAGTGCCCACATACCTTCCAGTAGGTACGCCAGAACACTTGTCTGTCCGCCGACGTGCCTGAGGCATGGCATGTGAATTGTGAGCTTTTGCCAATTCAAAGCTGTTTCCAATAGCCCACCCTTTGTTTTCGGGGTCCATCCCGGCTGTGTCGCTTTTTAACCGACTGAGTGTCGATCCGAGTTGGATATTAGCACAATTCAAAAGTACTGAGAGTAGCGAATGTGTAGCACAACTGTTTGGTACCTGTAGTTGAATGAGATCAGTGGTGGTGAGAATTCACAAATCCAATGAAAGACTGGACTAATAGCTTAGTCACAATACTACTATTAGAAATCGTCAACCAAGTTGGTTGAGGAGTATAGCTTCCTCATGAACATGATCATTCTAGCATTAGTTGAAGAACAAAGTACGAGTAAAAATGATTAAATCCAAAATAGAACAGTACATAATAAATATGAACTAACAGATCATGAGAAATCGACATTATGGGAAATTCAAGTTGGTTCGTGCACACAGACTACTATTAGCCCAATGGCAGTGAAATTTATGGGAAAGCGTCTAAGGGTTCCATTAGCTTCGGAGTTTTGTCTGTATAAATCAATTTGAGTTCTGTGCAAGCGCAATAGTTGAATAACCTAAATTACCAATCGCGATATAATTTATAGGGAATTTTTCGGGAACAGATACTCCCTGAGTTTGAACGAAATCGGACATGGATGATGAGAAATCGACGTTAAAGGAAATCCAAGTTTACGCATGCGCAACTACGCTTAGTCTACTATTGAATCGACGGCAATGAAAGTCATAGGGGACCGTTTAGGAGCTAACCCACACACTCCCGGAAAATTCCATAAAAATAGGTCATTTAGACTCCCGAGTTTTTCCAGTGTCAGTGAAATTCAGTTTTGCGCATGCGTAATAATTGATACTTCACCAATCGAATATAATTCATAAGGTTTTTTTCAGAAACATACCCAACATTGAAAGTTTGAAAGAAATTGGACGAACAGATGATGAGAAATCGACGTCATAAGAAATTTTTGTTGGCGCATGCGTACCAGCTACTACTGAGCAGTGAAATTTATAGGAGACTGTCCACGAGCTAACTTGCACAATCTCTGAAAATTTCATTACAATCAGAAGAATGCTTGGTATAGTTTTGGGCGATTTACCTCAGACAGACTCAGAACCATCATTGATTGAAGCTCTGAAACGCAAAAAGCAAGTGGAACTTTTAATTTTGGAGGACAAAAATTGTTTCGACTTCTTGCAAGAACACAAAGCTACCCTACCTTCAGTAGTGAGGAAGCAAAAGGAACATTGTTCAATGAAAACGCAAGTGACAATGATTTTTCACGGTGGTACAACAATTTTCTTTCTTTCATTTTGATGTCATGGCTTAGATGCTGACCCGTTATTCAGACTCCGAAATCGTTCATAATATGTGTAATTTCCTAGTCGAACACAGAAATGCACGTTTTTCCTAGAGTCTAATCTTATTCCAAATCAAAGGAAACTGTTACATAACGTGAACATTTTAAATTCGCCAATTTCATGACCATTAAGGACATTGTCTTTCGATCCTGACTTACAGAATGTTTGTAAATGATAATATAAATGTTGTTGATTTAGATTAAGTTAGTCAGATGGGCCAGATTTCCTTAAATGTAAGATAGTTACATCCTTATGTTTAGCATGCCTCGAATTTTGTGGATTCTGAAATGTTCCATGGGTAGATTCCTTTGATTGGGATTAGGAACATTCCGACACGATATGCAAACTTAACTAGCTACAATTCGTTCTTGTGTTTCGAAATTACACATTACTTGAACACCATTATTGAGTTACCACACTGGTCTAATTCTAACACATTGATCTAGAAAACTACAGTTTGAGTGAAAAATTGCATTTGATATGGACATATGGACATTTACTTTCCGAACATTTCAAAGAGCAACGCAGGAAGTAAGCCATACACATAGAACATAGGAAATGAGCCTGAATTCGTGTTTTGGGATTATCCCAAAACTGGACAAATATTTTCAGTTTAAGTGTGTGTTATAAGTGTTATTAAAAGTTTACATAGGCCTAATTATAGTTGAACGTAAGGCAATCACTTCAGAAAGGCCAATATTGGCCAGGCGTTATGTCCTTGTTTGTCTTAAGCCCTGTACACGCCAGTACGAGGCAGCCCAAGGCGAGCGATACTTGACATTCCGTTTGCCGAAAGAGCAGAGGCTCGTACCATCACACAGTGGGAAAAACGGCCTAGGTGGACATTGGACTAAAATTTTATATCAGCGGATCAAATCAAGAACATTACCTTGTTTTCATAGATGGTTGACTAGATTAAACCCGTATTGCCCATTGCATTCGACGCAGTAACACGGGTTCAAACTGGTGGCTGGCTCATTCCAAGGCGAAATGCAGTTCCATACTCAGTGCAGATTTGAACTCTCATTGTTAATTCTGCCGTCTCTCACTACACAGCCGGGAATATTTTTAACGCATTTCCACGTGTTTATGAAAGTAAGTAGAAGGTATTTTACCACTTGAGCACCGGGAAAATCAACAAAGATTTTGGGCTCTAAAATATGCGAAAAACCAATTTTTGGAGGTCTGTAACATTTTTGTTCGGTTTGTTTACCTTGCCAGTGGTCTAGTTTCAAACTGTATGATGTAGAGAGTATACAAAAAAGAGAAAAAAAGCATAACCATACAGAGCCATACGGCTTGGCAATTGAATTCAGAATAATGTTAACTGCGTAAAAAATCAACTTGTTAATAAAAATTAAATAATAATTTTCTCAATTTTGGTTTATTATTTCCAATAATAAGCCTATGTGATCGTGTAGCAAAAAATTTTTATAAACCCCCTCAAACTTTGTCACTTTACGTTTCAAGGTGCGTAGAATACAAATTTGAAATGTCCGTCCGCCGTCCGGGCCATAAAAGGCCTAAGAATTGACTTAAAAAACCCGTTCTTTCGCACATAGACTCCATTTGGGGTCTAGTTGGTCCTAACGTTTAACCATCCCGATCGCTTTACTCGCATAGATGCTATGGGCCAAAAACGGGCTAAAAAGTGTCTTTTTTGAGGCTTTGAGTGTTAGACTTGCGCACGCCTGGCCCGCTTGGCAGGGGGTTTGTGGCAACTCGAAATAGGACCCGCCGAGGAGTCTGGACGGGCCTTATGACGTACGCTAGCCGACTAAAACTACGATCATACTCAATTGAAAAAATAATAAACCTTTGTGAAATAATTTGCAGCGTTTTTAAATTGTTATTGCTTTCTCAAAAAAGGCTGTTCGATGTGTGGGGTGCTCACGACCCGAAAGGGATGCTGAATCGAAGAAACCACTTTCAGAGCTCTAACTCTCACCCTAATCGACATTACTGACTATTAACTTTCGGAAAATTCGAAAATCCACTTTTCATTGCTGTAAATCGAAGTTGAAAACCATATTCACCAGCCGCATCAGAATCTGCATATAAGTACCTAACTACGTACTGGACAATGGACTCAAAAGTAATTTGTAAATGTTAATATATTTCCCCTTTCCACCTTTTATCCCATGTGCTAATTGTATTGATAAAGATTGAAGTGGATATTTATGAACATTTACAATGTATCATAAAGGCGCGTAGGTACTTATATCTGATGCAGCTGGCGAATATGGTTTTCAACTTCGATTTACAGCAATAAAAAGTGGTTTTTAGAATTTTCCGAAAGTTAATCAGCAGGTAATTTCGATTAGGGTGAGCGTTAGAGCTCTGAAAGTGGTTTCATTCGATTCACATCCCGAAAAACAAATTAAACCATTACTACTAACACGGGTCCGTTTGACAAATTTGCAAGGAAGTCGCCTAGTGGAAGCTAACGACTGTCGCAGTCGCTGCTGCGGCCAGCCGCATTCATGTCACTCCTTACCGTCGTACTTGGGATGATCTTACAAACATTTTCTCAAAATTTCAAGTGATTTGAACAATTTGTCTAGAAGTGATGAGCAATGTCCACCTAGATTGGTTGGGACATCAAATAGAATTCGGTAAACAGTGTGTACTGGTCTGGACAGGTTTCTGAGACAACCCCCCCCCCCCCCCCTACTTCAGTTCGGACGCAGTATTTTAATCCAGTCACAGTGCAATCTGATCACTCCGTATTACAATGGTAGTAGGTGACGATGTTGAACTGGCTGTCGAGGATTCAAATGAACGGATTGCTGCCTCCAAACCCAAAATTTCTACCCACGAGGTATCCCGTTCGCCCTGCATCATCCTGGTGTACAACGAATGCTATAGAATTAATGTCATATGATAGACCACTACTAATGCAGGTTTACACTGGAAGAATCTACGTATGTTGAGTGCATTTGCGCAGCAGCCCATCAGGGATCATAACTCGGTTTTCCTGAATTGGCTTTGTCGAGTGATATAAACAATGTTGTAATTAAACGCAGTTGACAGCTCAAACGCAGAAGGCACAATAGATTAGTTCGTAGCTTTGTTCCAACAAAGGCAAAAGGGCGTCCTAGAGGAGCTCAGAGCTCGAAATCGCGTTCCAACAAGGTTATGGGGTTGAGAGCTCCGTGTTCCAACAGATCTTAGAGCGCCCGCAGAGCTGCTCCGGGAGTCCCCCAAGCAGCCCCACACTTTTGACGGGGTCTCATCGAGAACTCCGAGCCCTCCACATGCGCATTTTGAAATAACCTGCTACCCTAGGGTAAACTACATATCCGCATAACCTTCTCTAAACTGTTTTCACCTTCTCTACTACGTTTGTTATCAAATTTCTCTCCGAAGTGTTCCAACAAACACGAAAGTGGGTGACCTTGGAGCTAAACCCACAGCAGCTCTGGAGGAGGGGTCACTCTAGAACCGTTGTTGGAACAAAGCTTGTGATAACAGATAGGTATAGCTAATGGTAATTGATCGGGAAATGATTTTGATAAAAATAACGCTATATATGTCTGAAGTGAACTGGCCTCTATATTATGGTCTCACAATGGATCAGTGTCTACGTTTAGCAAAGGGAGCAGGAGCAGCCCCAGGAGTAGTTTCTTTTCAACCAATCCTAAAAGAGATGGCTCTTTGATTCATCTATCCCGAGAAACGAATTTTGTTTATAAGTGAAGAAACTAAGTACCTTAAAGAGTACCTACATCATCAAGCACACATAAGTTAGTGGTCATGGCCGATTCTGGCATTATAAAGATCATTTTGGAATTCCATCAAGTTGCTAGATTTGCTATTGCTGATAAAATCAGATTGTTTCAAAAATTACCATTTGTTGAGCGAAAAATATGCTGTTAACCACTTGTTCATCACCAACACACATTTCATTCAGGTTCCGGCGAGATCGGCGCTCTTCATTCCAACGGAACAGGAAAATAAACCCGTAGACAGGTCCCTCAAGAGGTTTACCCAGGTCGTAGATCTCCTCGACTTGAACTCCTTTGACCCCGAAGTCCTCAAGTAGGAGAGTAAAGAGTCCAGGGTCACTCTCCAGCTCCAGCCAACCGTCTGTCAGACGTGTTATGTCGACAGGCATGGCTCTCGGTCTAGCATGCGCAGGCACAGAATGCGGGTCACTTCCTCCTTGGCACATTCGCGCTGGGGACAGGCAAAGAAGTCATTACACGAGGTTATAGTCATAAATACATAAATATGTAATTTGTGCAGGTAGGACCATGATAGAATATAAAACACAAAAATTAGAGTTAGGTGCATCAAATCTCGGTTTCAAAGGGACCTGACCGAACTGACAACGCTGTCTTGGCCAGGTAGTGGCGAGAGGGGAGAGGGTAAGGTAACCATTTAACAGCCAATGTTAACTCTTTAAACCGGAGTAAACACGAATAGATAATGCTAGTAAATGCATGTATTGTCAGGCGGTTGCCACTTAATGCAAGGAAGGTCTTGCGAACCCCAGCAGCCAGAGGCTATCCCATCGTGGCAAGGGCATAACACTACTTTCTCAATACGAGCAATATTGAATGGCTTCCAGACCAGAGCCACTCAAGCTTTGATGATGAGGATGGGAACTGTCGGTTCTATTCGTATTGGAACTATTCTATGTACTCTCGCAGAGCACACACATCAGCACTCATACATTTCATTAAAATCGGTGAAGTTTTTAGAGCGAAAAATCGGAAGAATCAACCCTTAAATAAGAATCTAGAGTTGAACTTAAGGGCCTTTTCTGTTATATCCCCGCATATTTCCGTTAATTCTCTACTATTCATTCATTCTGACCTGTGTGTCCAACTAATCTGTATTTTTACTAAGGGATTGACTACTTGATGTTATGTATTTTTGAGATGTACCTACGAGCTTGTGAGCATCCAGACCACCAAACTATACACAGCATTCTGATCTATTTTACCACAGTGGACGTAAAAATGATCGGGGATCATCAATCCGATCAATCCCAATTCTATAGAAAATAGTTAGTAAATGCGGGGATATAACAGAAAAGACCCGAAACTTTGGTAGCGATTTGCTCTTGTGTAAAATAACCATCCCTCAACAGGGTATTCCTGGGTGTTAAGATTAATCTATAATATCTACAGAGACATAAATGTACGTACATAACACAAACAGAGAATTTTTCTAGGCATCGTAAAGATGATTTCTGTTTGAGTCTAGACCCATGTTACTTTGGTTTGGTTGTGATATGGGTAGGTGTACTAAGTACCTACATAACAGTGATATACGTCGCAGAAATGGTTATACAAGAATTTCTACGTTAACTGCGTATACAGGGTGTACACAACAGGCCCGCCAAACTGCAGGAGTTGATTCAAGACCTCATTTCTGATCAAAGGTTCCTCCTAGATTTTTTTTTCCAACTCCACGACTTATTATGGCTCTGTTTGTTACATCGCAACCTAGAATGAGGTGGTGTAGTGTATAGAAGTATTAAATTTACTACATTGTTATAATTGTATGTAGGTAAGAATTATTAATCAACAGGTAAAAGTACATACATAATTAACGTTCAATCCATTTTTTCTTAAGAACCTTAATATAGTTAATGAAGTTTATAACAGCACCTCTCCCGTGAATGATTACCTGAACATACAAGAGAAACCTCATAAAAGAAAAAGATTCGAATTTCAATCATCAGTCACCAGAGTTTGGTATGTCCAATAAAGGTCCGGCGCAAAGTGCCGAACAGAAACTCTTGAGATTCAGTCTTGTTACCTAATTATAAATCAATGCCTTGATTTCGATGGATTTTAATAAACTTTCCGAGGTGCAATGTCAAGATATTTACCTACCTAACAGGATGTGCAGCTGCAGTTAGCAGTCAATAATATTTTATAACAGCACAGGCCTCGCTTTTGAACCAAGGGTAGGGCACTGCATGTACCTAAACTTATCATGTACTTCTGACCAAGGTAGTTGAACATGCATATTTCTGCAGTTAATAAAGAATGAGAACAATTTTCATCAAGATGTTCATAACTCACCTCGAACGGCTTCCAAGTTAACGATGAATAACACGGCGTCGCTCGCTTAGCCGATTTTCATAGGGACAATCCCTCGATGCCAACATCCAAAATCCTAAGATAAAAACAATGTTTAATCTGATTCAGTAGTTTTCTTGATCTATAAAATAAGAACGAATTACTTAGATTTCTCCTAAGAAAATCTCATAATTGCCCACTCTTGAACAACAAAACATTAATTTGGTGGCTGCTGCTGTCAATATCATCACGTACCTAGATACATGTACTTAGCAGACACATAACATTCTCAACTTCTTCAGATTTCGGTCTATTGCATTTCTTCTGAATGCCAAGACCGCATTCTGATCGAGGATCCATTGACCACAGAAGACTGACCACGACCAGTTTGATTCGATGGTGCTGCGCGAAGTGGCGAGTTTCTATAACTCGGGTTTGTTTTGCATCAGAAAGTTCAGAACTTACTCAACACTTACCTGCTCACATTTAAAACATTTACTGCCCTACAGGTTCCCACACACAGCATACAAAAATTTGTCAGGCAGAAGTGGCTACCCTTTTGAGGCACCCCTCTACCCCCCTCCCCACCCTTTAGCCCTTTTGGTTTATTATTTCCAATAATAAGCCTATGTGATCGTGTAGCAAAAAATTTTTGTAACCACCCCTCAAACTTTGTCACTTTACGTTTCAAGGTGCGTAGAATCCAAATTTGAAATGTCCGTCCGCCGTTCGCCGTCCGGGCCATAAAAGGCCTAAGAATTGACTTAAAAAACTCCATTTGGGGTCTAGTTGGTCCTAACGTTTAACCATCCCGATCGCTTTACTTGCATAGATGCTATGGGCCAAAAATGGGCGAAAAAGTGTCTTTTTCGAGGCTTTGAGTGTTAGACTTACGCACGCCTGGCACGCTTGGCAGGGGGTCACGGTTGGTGGTGAGGGGGGTGAGTGGGGGGTGGAGTGAGAGGAGGCGTCACGGCACCTTGTGGTGTCTGGGGTGACCAGGGGCGTAGCAGAGGGGTGTTGGAGAATGGATATTTATTACTTTTACGTGTTATACCCATATAATACACTGCGGCACCATGAGGTGGGTACAGCGTTCCTTTGAGGCATGAATACATGTTTTTTCTAGGTCATATTTGTGTGTTAATACCAATGCTTTTCCTACGCATATTTAATAACATATCCTCTCGACTTTTCGTACGTACTTAGATAATGATATTATTAAGGCAATAACTATTTGAATAGGTAGGAGCTCAAATTAAGAAATATAAACATGCGTATATAATAAAATTATAGAAGTATAGGTTGTGGCTACTCGAAATAGGACACGCCGAGGAGTCTGGACGTACGCAAGCCAACAAAAACTACGATCATACTCAATTGAAAAAATAATAAACCTTTATGAAATAATTTGCAGCGTTTTTTGTACCTACCTGCATACTGGCTTTGAGGGTACAATCCTAGGAAGTAGGTAGGTACCTACCTGATGCCAAAATTGTGGTTTGCAACTGCCACGTCTACGTGCTGCTAGACATCAAATTGAAAAGTGTTCCTTCGTAAATTAGGTATTTCTTTGTTAGTAAAAAACTGGAAATCTGAAGAAACATTTGAGTAGTAGGTACCAACTGGTAAGCAGTAGGTACTAGACATATCCATGATCTTTTTTTTCCCATCAAGGGAGAAATTAAAATGCTTGATTTACACTTTGACATGGATAAGTCTTTGCTCTGGGAGGTCAACCAAAAATTTCCGTGATGCAAAATTTGTGTCACAATTTTAAATTATTTACAGCTAAATAATACGAAAGAGCCGTTGGGCTGGTCAGCAGCTCAAACTTGTTGATCGACGGCCTGAATGCAAAATCAAATTGAAAACACGGACGATAGCAACGGTTGTACGTGAAAATCATGTCAAAACATTTCCCTAGCAACGACTCGGTTGTAAGCGGAAATCATCAGAACTGTCAACTTAAATGCTTGCATACAAGTCTGCAACACATTGGGACATTTTCATGTGTGTTTTCTCGTGTGGTATCGCGTGAGCAAGTTTTCGTGACGATTTTTCAGTTTATGTGTCAAAGAAAAGACATGAAAATGTCAAAAAACTGGATTCTAGAGCCACTCAGCTGATCTGGGATCGGTCAGTTGTGTTCAGAAGTCCCTCAAGGGGCTACATACCAAATCTCAGAATCGTGGGATCATTAGGGAAAAAACTGGATTCTAGAGCCACTCAGCTGATCTGTAATCGGTCAGTTGTGTTCAGAAGTCCCTCAAGGGGCTACATACCAAATCTCAGAATCGTGGGATCATTAGGGAAAAAACTGGACTCTAGAGCCACTCAGCTGATCTGAGATCGGTCAGTTGCGTTCAGAAGTCCCTCAAGGGGCTACATACCAAATCTCAGAATCGTGGGATCATTAGGGAAAAAACTGGATTCTAGAGCCACTCAGCTGATCTGGGATCGGTCAGTTGTGTTCAGAAGTCCCTCAAGGGGCTACATACCAAATCTCAGAATCGTGGGATCATTAGGGAAAAACTGGATTCTAGAGCCACTCAGCTGATCTGGGATCGGTCAGTTGTGTTCAGAAGTCCCTCAAGGGCCCACATACCAAATCTCAGAATCGTGGGATCATTAGGGAAAAAACTGGTTTCTAGAGCCACTCAGCTGATCTGGGATCGGTCAGTTGTGTTCAGAAGTCCCTCAAGGGGCTACATACCAAATCTCAGAATCGTGGGATCATTAGGGAAAAAACTGGATTCTAGAGCCACTCAGCTGATCTGGGATCGGTCAGTTGTGTTCAGAAGTCCCTCAAGGGCCCACATACCAAATCTCAGAATCGTGGGATCATTAGGGAAAAAACTGGATTCTAGAGCCACTCAGCTGATTTTGGATCGGTCAGTTGTGTTCAGAAGTCCCTCAAGGGCCCACATACCAAATCTCAGAATCGTGGGATCATTAGGGAAAAAACTGGATTCTAGAGCCACTCAGCTGTTTCCGTGACGTTTTTTTAGTTTATGTGCCAAAGCAAAGACATGAAAATGTCAAAAAACCTTCGGTAGGATCTGTGTTTCATTCAGTTAGGTACAGAAACATTGCAGCAGAGCGTATTATACTATTATACGAGTACATGTGTATAGTCAGGACTGTTGCGTGGGTGGGGAGCACCATGTGTTAAAAAAGTTCCAGTAATGCAGCATGACCGAATTTTCGAAAATGTTGTACTACATATATTATGTTAGTACATTGTTTTGAAAATTAAGGACTTTTGAGTGAAAAAAATTGTTAACTAGGTACCTACCAATTTCATGGCAAAATAATGATAATAATAATCTGCCACTCAAAAAGAGATTTTGGATTTTTAACTTTTTTTCAGTTTCTATCGATTTTTTGGCACATTTTAATGAAATTTAAGTACATTTTTCATCATCATTTAACCCATTCGCCGCGGAGCCCTGACCGACCGCGTGTCCCCTGAGCGCGAAGCCTTTATTACCTGCAACGGAGAAATATATCCCTTGTAGCGGAGAAATATTTACGCTACTATATTTATAAATATAGACGCTCGCCCTTCTCTTTTAGTTTTTCTTGTTTCTCCACTATTGTTCTATTTTTCACGTAATTCTTCTTGCATGTTGTTTAGGAATATATTATGGACAGAAATGTATGGTGTTTGAAGGGTTTGTACCTCTTTTGTCATTATTATATTCTCATAAACTCGAATTCATCAATAGTTACCCTGCTGAAATGCCACTTTTGAGGCACTTTTCACGCACCACACCCCTTGCCATGACACAGTGGCGGCCATGATCTTGATGTTATTACCGTTAGAGTGCTACTACCCCTTTTAGCTCGGATATTAATTGTTGCATATAATTTCTATCATATTTAATAAATTTAATCCCTACCTGGACATTCAGGATAATGGCATACCCATTTGGTTTAGTGCAACAATATTCGGCTTCGACCTGGTCACTCAAAATTTGATGTAGTCTCTCCCTCTCCACATCCCACCCTGGATGAAAGAGCACTTACTACCTATCTGCTTGGCAGCCACATCATCATTGGTCCGTGGACACTGCTGCACTAAATGATCCAGTCGATGTCAAGGTACCGCCAGACCTCCAGCACGGATCCTCATCCATCACCTTCACCGTATGCGGCGGTCTGATGAGACGAGGAAGACCGACCCACACTTAGAATGGTTGACAGCTAAACTACATTAGGCTAACTTGCAAGCACCCATGGATTCCTGCAAGTAGGATGGCATCATCGGCAAAAGCCACTGCACCAATTCGCACTCCAAGCGGCGAGATTAAACCCTATTTCAGCAGGTATAAAGACCAGGTTGATAGACAGAGGATTCCCCTGGCATACCCCACGCCCAATGAAAATCTACTGAGGCATCTCGTCCCAATCCTGGAGGACCATCACACCTTCGTGGTACATACATACATCATTCTCATTTAATAGTTCCGGGCCCTCGACACCATGAAAACAATCAGTCAGGGCAAAATGACAGTGTCAAAGGCCTGAGAGACAATTTACTTAGGGCAAATGTTTGCTGTGCATGTTCAGCAGTTATTAATAATTATACGAGCGGGATCAAACTGATGTGAGGTAAGTATTCAAATCGTCATTTCTCAACAAAGAACCTTTCGAATTTGAGAGAGAATAAGCCATGAGAAAATGATGCTTGATAGATTTTACGATTGTGCTTGCACAGGGAAAATTATCAGTTCCTGAATGGTAAAAACTATAGAGGACCATTGTGAGCCCAACCCACTCAAATGAAAACTGGAGAAGTACCTAATGCTTGATGCCCAAGGATTTCACTTTAGGGTATGCGCAGCACCAACTAATAATGCAATCGTAACGAAATTATTAGAGATGAACAAATCATCTTTATCCAACTGCCCCGCAAATTTAAGCGAGATGACGATTAGAACGAGAGAAAATAATGCTTGATGGAATTTAAGTATGCACTAGCGTAGAGTGGAATAGGTATTATTATTTTTATTAATTCGTTGGTACCTACGCAATGAAAGTGTTACGGGATCATTGACTGCCTAACCCACACATTCCCAAAAAGTTTCATCAAAATCGGATGAAAACTGATGAAGTTATGTGTGTTTCAAGGATTTGCGGACACACCGACAGGCACATAGTCAGACAGACACGGAACCAAAGTTGTTCAGAATGTTCTACAACGTGAAATGCGAGTGGAAATAATGATTTTAGAGAATACAAATTTTTCACCTAGGTATTTAGAAGCGAAACGAATAATTAGAAAGCAGTGCATCCCCACTAAAAAAACCCCAATCACTAAACTGTATTTTTAGCAAATTTTCGAAGAATGCATGATCGTATTTTTTACATTTTCTCCAAAATGGCTGTAGGGATTTTGATGAAATTCACAGGAGTTACTCCTCCTCTAGGTAGAAATGATATTCAATACCCCTCATACCTAGGGAAATAATCTGAGGGCGGTAATTAGCAAAAAACCTTCAAAAATAGGTGAAAACCGCCATATTTTTGGCACCTTTTTGGTTTTTCCTTCAATATGGCTCGAAGGATATTGATGAAATTCACGGGAGTTACTTCTCTTATTGATACAAATGATATTCGAGACCCGCCATGGCCAGGAAGATGCCCTAAGGACAGTAATAAGCTAAATAGATGTAAAAATATAATGTTTAGCCCTTTCTTAGATTAAAAAAAAGCAGTAATTAGAAAAAAACTTCCCAAAGATGTGATCCATCTTGTAAAATGAAAACAAGTAAGAAACGTAGTGCGAAGCCTCCCACCAGATGTTTTCATTAGACTTAATTTTAATGCATTTCCAACTCAAAAAAACATTTTTTAGAGAAAATTATGGATTTTAGGTGTAATCCTAAAAGAACAAAGTTTCCTTTCATGGTACTTCGCTCGTTAGGTCCAACACCAGCCCATAAATGGATATTTTCGGAAAATTACATACCTAAACCGAAAATCGATGACTTCGCTTCCACAAAACTGTTTTTGTGGGTTCAAATAGCGCAAAAATGAGATCTGGTTTTAATAAATCATAACCCATTCAAGCTTTGGAAACAATGCCTTTGTTATGTACCACAAGTGAGGTCACTATATCAAGAACCCCGTTAACTTTTTGCGCGCGGACCGAACAGTCTGCGTGAGAGAGTAACAAGAATAGGAGTTTTCAGCTACCAATTGAAATGGTTCCCATTTGAAAAGTTCCAGTCATGAAGCATGGTCATATGATCAGATAGGTAAATTTCATTAATATTTTCTGAAAAATCGATAAAAACTGCATAAAAGCTAAAAATCCAAAATTTTCTTGTGAATCTCAGAATATTATTGTTTCTAATAAAATTGATAGTTAACAATGACTTTGCTCTCAAAGTCCTAAAATGTCCAAAAAATGTATCACAATCAGCATAATATGATAATTTAAGAAAATTCACTCTCATGATCATGCTGCATGACTGAGTACTTTCGCTTCTGAGTCTAAATAAAGGTAGCGGAAGCATTGTTTTCACTTCCGGAGGAAAGTTTTAGACCATTCTGAACAACCTTGGTTCCGTGTCTCTCTGTCTGTGTGTGAGTGTGTCTGTCGTGTGTCCACAGATCCTTGTAACAAGCTTATTTTCCAGTTTTCATCCGATTTCGATGAAATTTTCAGGGGTTGTGTGGGCAAGGGGGTAGACGGTCCCCTGTCAGTTTCATCATTCTTGACTCAATATCTCATTCTACGCATGCGCAAACGTAAATTCTATCAAGCATTATTTTCTCACACCCTAGTCGTCCGATCTCGCTCAAATTTGGATGATAGTTGGGGGATGATAATTTAATCATCTTATATCAGTTTCAACATGGTTGTATAATTAATAGCTACTGTGCATGCGCCAATTTGAAATCCTTGTAAAAAGTTAATTTTCTACAGTTTTTATCCGATCTGGATGACATTTTCAGGGAATATACGGGTTAGGGGTAGACAGACCCCTATCAGTTTCATCGTTCTTGACTCAATACTTCACTCTGCGCATGTGCAAACGTAAATACTATAATGCTCCATTTTTCCACGCCCTAGTCATCCGATCCCTAGAGCGAGCTCTAGTTTGGAAGATAGTTGGGAGATGACGGTTTGATCATCCCATATCAATTTTAACATAATTGTATTATTAATAGCTACTGCGCATGCGCCTATGTGTAATCCTTGTAACAACCTTAATTTCCACTGTTTTTATTTGATATCGATTAAATTGTTAGAGAATGCGCGGGTTAGGTTGTAGATGATCCCCAATCAATTCCATTGTTGCCAAATCAATACTTCATTCTGCGCATGCGCAAACGTAAATTCTATTATGCTCCATTTTTTTCACACTTGAGTCGCTTGATTTCGCTTAAATTTGGATTATTGTTGGAAGAAGATGATTTGATTACCTCATATCAATTTCTACACGATTGTATCATTAATAGCTACTGCGCATGCGCCTATGTGAAATACTTGTAATGACATTAATTTCCACATTTTTCATCCGATTTTGATGAAATTGTCAGCGAATGCGCGATTTAGGTTGTAGATTGTCCCGTACCTTTTTCATTGTTTTCAACTCATCAGTTCATTCTGCGCTTGCACAAACGTAAATTACATTGAGTATCATTTTTTCGTTTCTTAATTGACCAATTATGACATTTCACGCTAATTCTTGGTTTACTATTTTCCGCAATGGAATTTTTCAATATCATTTAAAACTTTTCTATGATCTATACATTCATGAAAGGTAAACGAAGAAGCTATGCGCCACACCTAACTTGGCTGACTTTTTTTCTGTTACGCTCAGAAAAGTCACTCCAAAATGCTCCACGGTGTAGGAAACCAGTCGACCGGCTCTTCAGCCCGTGAAAAATGTTATGGAATCCGATGTTACTTTGAACCAGTTGCGCTCTGTCAAGTACGTCGATGTAACTGATCCGCGTGGCTGATCGCATAAAAATATAATGTAAACTCATTTCAGATAAAAAATCTACCGAAATAACTTTTGACATGATGATACCTGGGATTCAGCCTAAGAGTAGGAAATGAGTTTTACTGTCTCAACACCTCACCAGTCTGAGGAAAGTTGTGTAATCGAACTGGAAATGGTTTTCAACAACCCTCCCCATTATAGGGTGTCCCTTAAACGAAATAGTGATCCTTTTCGAATTAGTAAAAGTTCCTGTAGCTAACTAGTTTTACCCTTAAAAACACATGAAATTGAGAATAAAAATAAACTAAAAATTCGTGAGTAAAACTCGGATATAACGGAGTTGGGGAGATATGCACGTGTTACCATTCGATTCAGCTTGAAAAAATACGTAGAAACCGGCCCCAAACTGGTACTTTCATAGAGGGTAATTTATCACTAAAATCCTTGATTTCGTAGAGAAACCCATGTTTTTCAACATACTAACATATTTTTCTCCTCCAATTATCAAAGTAAAAGTAAAATTGACTATACCGTTCAAAAGCTGACTGTTTGAGGAAGTTTTTTCCGAAGATCGCACACTGAAAAATCCCAAACCGTTAGCAGAAAATCGTAAGAAAAAACGTAAATTCTAAATATTTGTTCTAATTTTGTAATTTGGCCTTTTTTGACCAATTAAAATTAATTAAAACAACTTTTATATCAGGGTTATAGGAAATTTAACGTTATTTCCAAAGGTGTTCTTAGTTTTGAGTTTACACTGATTCTAAAGGGATTTAATGTCATAAGGTACAAAACACGAAAAAATTTTGGAAACCAAATAACTTGAAAACAAAGTGTTTAAGTAGAAATCTCTATGTGTAACTTTCGATTAGAAATGAGCTCTAGAACCGATTCCTTGAGTTTGTCCCATAATAACTGTGAACACCCAGTACACGACGTTAAATTCTAGAATTTTCTTTGATGTATGAAACGGTTTTTTGGGGGTCCCCGACTCTTCAAATCCACTTTTAAAATTTCGAAGCCATCTAAATAGCTCATTTTTTCTTTGAAAATTCGCCAAAAATCACCTCCCTGGAATCAATATAATTATACGGATAAGCCCATGTTATGTATATCATTTGCAAATAGAGTTAATCTTTTTGCAAATAAAATTAATATTTGGCAAATTTAATTAAACTTTTTACAAATAAATTTAAAATTACAGCCGCAGTGATGGGTAAGTTTGATTTTTAACGCATACTTGTCATGTTTTTTTAAACAAAGAACATGAAAAAGAACATAAACAAAGAAAGGTGCAAAGACAAACAATGTAGGTATTCATTAGAAGAGATTGTTCACCTCATCATTAGAAAGGACGTTGCTATTGAAGACGTTGTTTTTCTTTGCCCTTTTCTTTGTTTACGTTCTTGTTCTTTGTTCATGTGCGAAAACATGATATATATGCGTCAAAAATCAAACTTACCTACTGCAGCTGAAAGTTTAAATTTATCTGTAAAATGTTTAACTTTATTTGCAAAATGTTTAACTTTATTTGCAAAAAGATTAACTTTATTTGTAAAAAGATTTAAAGGATTTATTAGTAAAAAGTTTAATTAAATTTGCCAATAGATTAATTTTTTGCAAAATGATCAACTCTATAATGCAATACTAAGAATAGATCCCGTGTCTGCATTTTTGGCCAAACCCCCCCCCCCCCTCCATTTCAGGGGGGTAGTTTCTTTCGAATTTGCAAGTCTCGAAGTTGGATCTCAACGGGAAAAGCCTCAGATAACGGTTTACACTTATCGCATTAACTGCGTTTTGATTCGATTTAGTAATGAAAATCCCGTAACTGACCTATTCTAGGTGCAAAAACCCGCATCTGGGCGTCAGTTACGAATATTTTATGTATTCAGATACATACAATTTTCTACACTTCAGATAAGAGTTCATTTTTTATTATTTTAGGACTCGTGGCATCTGATACGATTTCAGAATCAGAGGCAGACACGATTTCAGAATCAGTGGCAGATACGATTTTTCTTCCCGGCATTTTGATCATACGACTGTATTTTCTCTTGTTAGATCAGATACGGTTATCGGAGGTTGGCAACCAAGATGTTTTTCTCCTAGTATCCTGCATATACGAGAAAATAATTTTTTTCGCCACGTAGAGCGGTATTAATTTTGTATTAGAAAAAACGAATCAATCTTGTTGCTAAACAAAAACTCGTATGTGCACCAGTTACGAGGAAATCGCCTAGTACATTTATGTTTTACACCTTTTTTTTGCAATTTTCTGACCAAAATAATGTTTTTCCAGCCACACAACACGATTCAGCAAGAAATTTCCTTTGGAGTATTTTTGACCTCGAGACAACTTAAAATAGAGCTAATATCAGGAGACGTATTTTCCCAAAAGTAGGATTTGGTCAGATACTATTCTTAGTACGGGAGTATATTATAAGGATACGTATACGGCGGTTGGGTCAGGTGTCCAAGGCTCCAACATCCATATTCGCGGTTCTGGCACACGCCTGAGTTCTCAGGACCTCCCTCCAGCCGCCCAGGAGTGACTGTTTCGACTTTCAAGAAGGCGATGGCCTTCGCTCGAGAAGAGAAAGGCTGTCCGACTCAGTTCCTCTGAAGGATGGATGCCGCGAACCTCGTTCTAACTTTGTCGGTGCTCCTCCTCCTGCAATGCGCTCGGAGTCAACCTCCGGACTCGTCGCAAGGAAGAAACGGTTAGTTACAATTATTATAAATTATAAACCAATGTCAATCGAATTAGGTAAAATGTACGGCGGAAAATTGCAAATCGGAAAGCCTGGGTAATCTAAACTCTACCTATCTACTTTTGTCAAGCTGGTACGAGGCTACCTGCATCTCTGCTCTACATTATGATTCACATTCAAGGCTGATTAGGTTGAATGCATTATTTCCACGAACCTGCTTCATGTATTTTGTACTCTCAGCAATGCACGTATATTTTAAGTTCACTACGCTATCCTTTCAACACTCTTACAGTTTGTTAGGTTCTGATGCAGTTGGTTCGCGGGTATTTCAAGAATAAAACAGAAATTTATTGCTGGAACTTAACACAGTTAAACAATTACCTAATTACGCATGGGCCCATTAAAAATCGGTGCAATAAATCTGATACCCTGAGCCTATGGCATCTCGGATGTAGTTATTTAGAAAGAATGATCAATAACCCAAGTGTCACTTCAGTTTCTTGAATAATTACCCATTTATTGTAGGTCTTCGTAGAGAAAGGAAACAATTAGTAGGTAACCATTATAAAGTAAAAACGTGGATTAATACAGCGTTAAATAAATGTTCTTTGGTAGAAAAATACCAAATTGATGTGTTGACTTATTTAATATGTACAAGTAGTACTATGTACTAACAGTGATATGTAATAGTACTATGCCCAGTTGGAACGAGGCTAATAGCCTCTCTGCTCCATATAATGAATCAAAACATTCAAGGTTGGTTCAACCTTGATTAGATAGAAATAAGAAAATATTTAGAATTTGATTCTTTGAAATGAAATCAATCATTAACAAACAACAAATTGTATTCTTATTTCGAAGTTTTGAAACCTGATTATCAAATAGTTAAAACCTTCAGTGATAACTTATAACCAGATAAAATGTTCGGTGGAAAAATTCCAAATCGGAAAGCCTTGATAATCTAAAATCTGCCTATCTACTTTTGTCAAGCTGGTACGAGGCTACCTGCTTCTCTGCTCTACATTATGATTCACATTCAAGGCTGATTAGGTTGAATGCATTATTGCCACGAACCTGCTTCATGTGTTTTGTACCTACTCTCAGCAATGCAGGTATATTTTAAGTTCACTACACCATCCTTTCAACAATTCCAACCTCCTATAGTTTGTAAGGTTCTGATGCGGCTGTTTCGCAGGATTTTCATGAATAAAATATAAATTTTCTTATTGCTGAAGATTTAAACAGTTAAACCTAATGACGCATGGACTTTCAAAGCCATTAAAAATCGGTGCAATAAAACTGAGGCATCTTTGATATATACCTATCTGTAAATTAAATAAAAACCATAATAAAAATAACATAAATAGGTAAATTTAATAAGATTTGTACTACTTATCATCTTCAATTTAAATTGCCATACGTTTTATACATATCAATTCAATTCAATGATAATTCTCCTACAGGAGAATCGTAACCCAAGTGTCACTTAAAGTTCTTGAATAATTATTTATTGTTCATCTTCGCAGTGAACGGAAACAATTAGTCACTATTATAAAGTAAAAATGTGAATCAATATAGCATTAAATAAAATATTCTTTGGATGAAAAAGACTAAATTGATGCATTTACTTACATGTACAAGTAGTATGTACCTACTGTGTAATATATCCAGCTGGTATGAGGCTAACAGCCTCCCTGCTCCATAATATATTGATTCAAGACATTCAATGTTGGTTGGGTAACCTTGAATAGATAGAATTAAGAAAATAGGTAGAATTTGATTCTTTGACATGAAATCAATCAATAACAAACAACAAATATTATTCTTATTTCAAAAGTTTTGAGATCTGATTTTTAAATAGTTTAAACCCTAAGTCCGAGATATTAGCCAAATTGGGTCCTGCATTTTTGCAGAAAAGGCGGACGGAGTTTTGTTTAAATTCGATTTTGGAACCTAAGCATCTTGAAATGTAAGCCATCCAATTTTGAGGAGTAGGGTTGGGGGGGGGGGGGGGGGGGAATATTTATTACCCAACTAGGTACTATAAGCATTGGTACCAATCTAACTTTGCATTCAGTTCCAATTAGAGTCTTGTGTGATTGAATTTTTGGAATGGTGTAAATTACCTAGTAGCTAGAGATGAGCTGCTACCAAAAAGCGCTGGTATATTGTACAAAAACTTCCCAAAAGCGACAGTTAATTCTAACCGAAATCGCCAGTGGTTTGAACAAAACAATGGTGAAAATTCTACCAAAAACGCCGGTGGTTGTGACGGTAGTTGACGTTGACAAATGATGAAGGCGAAACTAGTGAGATGAGCAAGTAGATCAGAATGGTGAGTATAGTTTGATGGTCTGGATGCTCGCAAGCTCGCATCTCCAAATTAAAAAAATATCCGGTATTAATCCTATTAGTAAAATATAGATTAGATGGATAAGTAAATCAGAATAATGATGGATAAGTAAATCAGTATAATAAATCAGAATAATCACAAAAACCAATCAACTTCCGATTGTGAGAAAGTTAGGAGTAATGAGGTATGAGCAATATAAGCACCGGTGCTACCGTCCCACAAGCTCCGGCGCATTTGTCCCTTATCAGTCGTAAAACCAGCGCTTCTGTCTGGTACAGTAAAGGTTATGATGTGAAGATTGTGGATGAGAGGGAGATGCGCTCAATTATACATGTAGATCGTACAATCAGAAAACATCGATCGAATCTACAATGGCAGGTACTTGAGATATTCTATTACTTATAAAAATGCGAGTAACTCTATTTGTGTCCTTATCCTTCGTATCAAACTCGTTTCAGCTCTGCTTAGCGATAAACTAGCGGTATAGTCACAGAACCGTGGAATCTGCCCCATTAGGTTGGTAGGTACCTACCTATACAAACTGTAGGGAGAGTTTATGCCTACTTAACAATCATCCACGTTGTTCCCGGCTCATTAAGCCCTTTCTAGTATTATTTTTAGATCTATTCATTATGAGTCGTTCAGCTATTCTGGTATAGGTTGAGAAGAGGAAAATAACTGGCTGTTACTCGTACGTTTTGGTCCGAGCACTTTCGCCCTCGCGGGCCTCTTTAGGGATTTAACTTAGAGATAGGGGTTATTTTACAATGAAAGTACATCTAGTTATAGGGACCACCAGAGGTATGTTTGGAGTATTTATTATACTGGGGGTGCAAAAGGCCGTCATAGTTTATGGATAATGCGACACACATCCCTCATGCACTCTAGCTTATTTCATGTGCATAGTCACCCTTTTAAAACCTCCTTTAATGTTAAACTTAATACAATCTAATCATAAAGTTCTCTAATAAATGTTATATTTGTAATGCATGTGTTACTGCTAATTAATAGTAACCAGGGCAAATCTTTATAAAATTGCCTGTACCTATTCCTAAGAGAAAGTTACTGAACACATGGTCAGCTAACCCCACGTGGAAACCAAAATATGCCCTAATATAAAATACGATTCATGTTGAATCAAAGAAATAAGCACAGAAATAATTGGATGACCCAAACACGCTAATATAGAATGGAACTAAACTGCATATGGCGACCTAAGCACCCCTCAGTATAATAAATGCTCCAAACATACCTGGTGGTCCCTGTAACTTTTCATTATAAAATAAACCGTGCATTCGCTGACAATTTCATCAAAATCTGATGAAAACTGTGGAAATTAAGGTCATTACAAGCATTTCACATTGGCGTATGCGCAGTAGCTATTAATGATACAATCGTGTGGAAATTGATATCAGGTAATCAAGTAATCTTCCAATTATCATCCAAATGTAAGCGAAATCGAACGACTAGAGTGTGAAAAATGGAGCATAATGGAATTTACGTTCTGGAAAATGGAAAATTTCAAAATTCTGCATATAATGCAGTTTTATTTTACGTGGTTTTAAAAATGTCATTTATATTCTGCTCTCCACAGGCGATGCACAAATTTAGTCTTTCACGAAAGTTTGCAATAGCCTTTGGGTCATGTCATGCGGAATAGCGGCCACTTCAAGGGTTATCGCAACCTTCAGTTCCTCCAATATTTTTGAACGATGTTGGTTCACATTGGTTTTCAAATGAACCCATTAAAAAACTTTCTGCCAAGTTGGGTATGGCACATAACTTCCTAATTTACCTATCATCTTCCAACTATCATCAAAATTTAAGCGAACTCCATCGACTAGAGAGTAGAAAGATAGAACATGATGGAATTAACGTTTGCGCATGAGCAGTGTGAAGTATTGATTTGGCAATCAATATAGGGGACCATCTACAACCTAACCTGCGCATTCTCTGATAATTTCATCAAAATCAGATAAAAATAGGAGAAATTAAGGTCGTTACAAGGATTTCACATAGGTGCATGCGCAGTAGCTATTAATGATACAATCATGTTGAAATTGATATGGGATGATCATATCGTCATCTCCCAATTATCATCCAAATTTGAGCGAGATCGGACGACTAGGGCGTGAAAAAATAGAGCATAATAGTATTTACGTTTGCGCATGCACAGAGGTGAGGTATTGAGTCAAGAACGATGAAACTGATAGGGATTTTCTCTGTCAAATTTCTAGTCCTTAAGGCGAGCGAATGGGTACAACTATCCGGCTGGTTTTCGATTCTTTAGGAACTAAATCACTGGTGTTGTGGAAACCCATTTCAGGTAGTGGAGAACGCTGTTATTTTCCACGAGGAATAAAGTGTTACAATGTTGATTCGATTACGACGGTTAGGTCATCATAATTTAAAAACAATTCCTAATTTTACTGCGTGTTACTGGTGGTGACCTAACCGTCGAATTCGATTTAACATTGTGACTCTTTATTTTTCGTGGAAATATACAACGTTCTTCACTAACTTTCGTCTTTAGAATGATTGATATCTATAAATAACAGACAAACAAATTACTCCCATTTTGAAAGTTTTCGAGATCTCAATTCTTTATTATTTCAGGCCTTACATTCTACCCTCAAAGGTTGATCAAAAGTGATGCCGAGATCACTGACACAATCCCGGCCGATGTACTCATGATTTTTGATTGAATATCGTAACGTTCGGTCCATGGAGAATAGCTTCAGGCACCAAACGGCGTAAGGAGCCGGACGGGTTTTTTTTTTAATTTTTGTGGAAAACTGCAATGGTTGTTGCAGTGGCACAAAAAAATTTTAAATTCAAAATATTTGAAAATAATTTTTATTGAAGTCAGTTTTATGGTACTTATTCTGAAACGACTCCTGGATTGTACCACTTCTTCATATATATATTTATATGTGAATGTGTCAATCCAGACGATAACTCTCCTTAGGATTGAGATAAAAAATTCGTTTCCGCGCCAAGCAAATTAAGCTTTTCAAATAAAACGATGAATTTGTTGGCCTGCACTTTCTAGACACATTAAATTTCTAAAATTGCTAAAAGTTTACTAACAAATGACTAAAAATTGCTAAAAAAAAAAAAAAAAAGTAAATTTATATGTTTTTACCAAAAATTTAGTCAAGAGACTAGTGCATTAAGAAATGTACAAAATTATGCTGAATATTTGCTTAAAAATCGATAAAAACTGCAAAAAGCTCAAAATTCAGAGTCAATTTGGATTGCAGAATACTATTTAGAATAAGTTTTTTTTTCTTTTTTGGCCATGAAATGGGTAGTTGACAATTTCTATGTACTCAAAGCGTTCAAGTTTCTAAACAATCAAACATATAATACGATATTTTACGAAAAATCGATCATAAAATCGTGCTGCATGACTGAAACTTGAAAAAAAAAAAAATTTTTGAAATTCACATATTTTGAAATGTAAACCAACATATTTCGAGGGGGGTTACAATTTTTTTTTATTGGTCGATTGCAAAGGTTACTACTTATTGAAATTAATAAATGGGAAAGTTATGTTTCCCTAGCGACAATTGAATTGGTTACACGAAAACATTAACATTACGTGGGAAAAGTGTTGATTAATATTATTGACATTTTATGTCTTTACTTTGGAACATAAACGAAAAAAGCGTTAAAAAAAGCGTTACGGTTGGTTTTACGGATTACAACCGAGTCGTTGATAGGGAAATGATACTTAGTCGTTTTTCATCCCACAAAATTCGTTGACCATTCGTTCGAAAGCTCTCGATTTATCCATCCATATTATGTCAACTACTGCGAAGTGCGTGGCCAACAAGCTGAGTTATGAGCATGGTTATATGAATAATTGTCTACACACAGGTGATCATTCTCAATAATTGATACTGTGAACATGATTGCAACCGCTTGTTAATTTCTGATGATTTCATTGAGCTGGTGTAGTACTGAGGCACAGAAAGTAGAATTCCATTCTCAGCGAAGCTTCAGCTTCGTCGAATGTCATCAATATAATGATAGCTTCGAATGAGATGCAGGATATCAGAAATAATAACTCTAAAAGTCTTAGATGAGAATGGTATATTTCATGGCCCTCTTGGCTCTTTATATAGGTGCTGGCCTGGTGAGGGAAGACACCCATCAGGCCAGATAAGAGTGACAAGTTTCCACGGGTCCGGGGGTATACTACTCTAACATTGATAAATAACCATAATGAACTAATAATGTGAAAAGAAGGCACTAGGTTGGTATACTATTGATTAGTAGGTAGGTACCTACTTGTAAGCAGTAGGTACTAGATGATGCAATTATTGGGTCTTTCCTAATTAGCTGAGTGAGCTAAAATCTCTCCTGTTCATATCACCGATTCGAAAAGATTGGCTCATTCTAACTCAGCACAATGAGCTGAATTGTCTCCTGTTTATCCTAAGAAGTTGAGATTTGATAGATTTGATAGCTCTTTCCCAATCAGCTGAGTGAGCAAAATTCTCTCCCTTTACCCCTAGGAAGTTGAAATTTGATAGGGATACTCTATGGGACATCAAGAGACGATTGCAGTTATTGGCTCTTTCTTAATCAACTGAGTGAGCTAAAATCTCTCCTGTTCATCTTAGGAAATTAAGATTTGATAGGGAGACTCCCTCGGACATTAGGAGACGATTGAAATGACTGGCTATTACATCAAATAACTGCCGCTGGTAAGTAAATAATACCTTATTAGTCACTATTTTCATGTAAGGGGACAAATATATCCCATTGGAACTTGCCACTGGGATAAATATATCCCAATGGTATTGGAAAAGCTGGCTTGGATAGTTGCGCCTGGTACCACTGGGACATATACGTCCCATCTCGAAATACCAGTGGGACGAATTTGACCCAACCTCTTGATTTTCTCCTCCCCTGTTTGATGTCTTCGGCCACCTCTACAAGTATTCCTTAGGACCTGTTAGAGAGTGACATATATTAAAAAACTTCAAATTTTAAAATTAAAAAAATGGTAGTGAAAGGGTTAACTCGAGACACAAAACATACATTTCACAGGGGGAAAAATAAGGCATAGCCTTGTACCTATGTAACTGCATGTAGTGTAGATTTTTCTTTTGGTAGGTGACATCGTCCAGTTATATTTCGATAATGCACCTTAGACTCAGTTTGGTAGATAATTAGTTTTGGACCAGAGTTCTGCCTTGAAGGGCTATCTAATATAGTTATCATTCTAAAGAATCGAAAGAAACCACCCAGGTAGCTGTAACTTCATAGGTTTGCTTTCCCCCCTAAGGGCTAGAACTTTAACAGGAATAAAATCAACATAAGATGAACTTTTTGAAATATCTTGGCGTAAAATTGCGGGGTCTTGGAACTGAAAAAGTGTGAACGCTTCTCGGAGGCACGATGCGCCATGTTCTGATCAAATATTACAAACGGAGTTTATTAATTATAGAAAAATGATCTGCGTAGAAGGGCTGTCAGAAATGATAAACCATTGCTTAATAATTTGCAGCGTTTTTTTATATTTTTGTTTAAGGCTAAGTAAACATTTTCTATGTCAAAATACAATACACCTACCAACATTCACATCCATTGCAGTTTGTCGTTTCTAACTCATTCAGTTCGTATCCAAGGTTTCAATTGTTGACGATTTGTACTAATAATAGTACGCATTTTAGTTTTATATTATAATTTATTATAGGAAAAGGAGCGATGAACAAGAACTTAGAACGCACAACGCAAGGGAATTCAATGGGTTTTACAGTTTTAAAAGTTGAAAGCTTTTGATTGGCTGATGGAACAATATGGTGGTCTAATAGAAAAGCGTTTTATATAGAAGAGTGTGGGACTTGAATTCAAATTTACCCTCCAAGCCGGCCTTGTTTCAATTCGACAATTAGCTTTGGGTGACCAACACGAAAGACCCAATGAAGGAGAAAATGAGTGAAAGAGACTTAATCCAGGCCTGCCGGGGTTTCCTAATAAGTTTCAGCGATCCACGGTCCATTTCTCACTGCTCGGCACAATTCCTGAAGGCAGGTAGCTCCTCGGCGATAGTACCGTTGTTTGGGAAATAAAAAGGAAACCGTTACATAACGTGTGTCCTCCGCCTTCTCTTTCCACACAAAAAAGATTTTTTTTGGTGCGGTACCTCACCAGGATCAAGGAATGATGTCAACAAGGAAATCGTTTGAAAATCTTTGATAAACCAACTTTTACCAAATTTTGTATTTTGTAGTGTCACTTTATTAGGAATGTTGAGAAAGTTTTGAATTTTTCAAAAGGGCGCATGTTTGAGCCGATTTTACTGTAAATTATTTATTAGAATACCTAATAATAAAGAATAATAGCATGGAATGATAATACTGAAATAGATAGGTAATCAATTATAAAAATGAGAATTTTTTAGCGAATTTTCTTATCTCTAATATTCATAATAAGCGGGAAAATTTGCTCTTAGGTGAAAGATGCCCATAAGTGACAAAATTTTGACGATAGTGGGTGTGGGGTGTAACGTTCGAAGTATGTTTTAGCGCTGCAATGATTGCAACCACTCCCAGATCTCTAAGATTCACCAATACCTGAGAAAAGAGATTATTAGGTGGAAAATGCCCTTAATTGAGACCAAATTTTCAAGTTCGGCTGCGTGTGCTAAAATTTTCTTTACGATCTCGATACAAGGCCGTCCCTTCAGTTTTATTCAGGGCATGGTTGGCCTCAATAATCAGAATTCAAGTGCATAATTTAATGTTATCCACAACTTTTCTTTGAAAATTTGATCTATAAGTCATCCTGCACGATGGAGTACTTTTAGCGAATTTTTGAAGAAAATTAAGCTATTGCTCTCGCCTCAAAATTTGTAGAATGTGAATTTTTGAAAAAAAATTATGCAGAAATCCGTTTCAGGCTACTCTGAATCATATTCTGAAGTTTAACGCATTTTTTTATGTATGTATATATGTATGTATGTATGTATATATGTATGTATGTATGTATGTGTCATTCCAGACGATAACTGTCCGTAGAATTGTGCTAGAAACTTCGAACAAATTTTAAAATGTTAAGGGCACAAAACGAAAGTTCAAGTTCGTTGGCCAGCTTGATCGGATTACATCTTCGGGTTGAAATTTTCAAAAATGTAGTCAAAAATTTCAAAATAGCCTGTTTTTTGCGATTTGTCGTGCGAAATAATTTTTTCAGCATACTAATATGTGGTATATTCGGAATCAGCGTAAAATTTCCTATAAGAATATGTATCAAGTTTTCAAAAATTTCAAAGTTGAAAAATCAGTCAAAAATCGAAATAATGCCGTTCGCTGGTTGTAAAAATCGGTAATATTCTTCAAAAATTCGCTCATGGGGTCGTGCTGCATGACTGGACTTCTTTTTGTCTCCCATGTTGCTGACCGAACATAGATAGAGAGAGAGGGGGTGAGAGAGAGAAGAGAGAGAGAGAGAGAGAGAGAGAGAGAGAGAGAGAGAGAGAGAGAGAGAGAGAGAGAGAGAGAGAGAGATATGTCAAAACAACCTAAATTTTTGGGGAGGAAAACAAAAAATACATGACCAATTCTAACCAGAAAATAAAAGAAAAACTGAATAGTCTTGCATGAGAAAGAAAAAAGAAAAGAAAATAATTCTAAAGAAAATGCCAGCCGAGATGCCCGTCCACCCCATAAGTGGCTCGGCCGGGGCGTCCCGTGCGAGCCCGGACCTGACCCACCATGGCGGCCTCCCGAGGGTGCCCACCCGTTTCTGGATGAGCACCCCTAGACGCAATGAAATCAATCGCTCCATTATAAGTAACACCAGGCGAGACCAGTGAGTCTAGAATCTTTCTATTCTCTCTGGGCGAGACCGCCCCCGGGCCGACCGAGAGCCCCAAGCCGAAACCCAACAAGCAAACAAACACACCGCCAAATACTCAATAAATTACATGCATACTAAAAATTCATTCATACAGTAAAGTCTAATCATTCAGTGTCAAATAATAATGAATAAAAAATAAACACGAATACAATAAACAAAAACAAAATACAATAGATCTAAGAGTTAACAAAAGGCTTTAAATTATATCACAGCTTATCTACAATGCTAGCTCGAGTACTTTCATAAATATCGTTGGCTGCTGACACACACATTATCTATGGCTACCGGTAGGTACAAATAAACTCAATTCAACATATAAACTTGATGAATCCATTCAACTTAATAACCACACATAACTCGGCGCGTCGCGCCTCGCTTTAGTTCCACTTAGAGCCTTCGGCCAAATTTTCAAAACATGAATAGGTATGCTTCAGCCTAGAACATCATGCATTTGCGTTATTGAATTTTCTATTCTTATCATTATCAGTGTGTATTATACCAGGTCGCTAGCGGGCATCACTTCCTAGCAATGGATGTTTATTGGTATTGCGCTACTTTCGTTCCAATCTCATATACCTAACGTTTTTAGGCAGTTAGGTCCACTTGGCGTTCAAGAGCACCGTCATACCCCCAGCCTCCGTATAATAAACCGGCCTCCTTATAAACCATAATCGACCTCCGTATAATGAAACAGGCCTACGTAATAGATAAGACTGATTTTTATAGTTTGGTGGTTTAGATGCTCGCAAGCTCGCATCTCAAAAATAAAAAAATATCCTAAATCAATCATTCTAGCAAAATACAGATTAGTTCGACAAACAAATCAGATTTACGCCTAAAATGATGTTACGGAGGTCAAATATGAAGAAGAATTGGATCTAGATGGCACTGGTGATGGGGGGTTGGACGTGCTGATGAACGTCTAGTGTTAGGTCCCGGCCTGAGCATATTTATGCTAAAAGAACACTTTTATAAAACTAGATCACTGTTCAAACTTGTATGAACCGGCCGTCAAAGGGTTGTTTTGCTGGGATAGTAGAGCGAGTAGAGCCAAGAGCGACGTGTCATTCGGTTGCATCACCGTCACTTGGTCGACCCCTGACGTAAACGGCAAATCAACCGTGCAGTAGCAACACCTCATGCCTTGAGTAAATTAAGCTGTAAAACTGGATCAACATCATCAGGGCGTGTACTGCCTATAGCGGGGTAGTCTGCCTAGGTGACTGTAGTTTAGGTATCCGCCCACAATAATTATTATAATAATACGGTTTAGTTTCTTGACCGCTAGGTTATAATTAGCACAGTTTTAGGATCATGAGAATCGGTCAGGTTAATAAAATTCAGGTCTTCAAAGCCAACGTTTCGATGTATTTATACATCATCATCAGGGCTTGGAGAATTTAGGCAGGTTTCTAAAAAGTCATTTCGTAGTTTATAAGACATGTAGTATGTACAGTCATGTCATTTACCACAGACATCTGACAGTCAGACATGGAACCAAAATTGATCAGCAAGCTCTGCAACTCAAAAAGCAAGTGGAATTTTGATTTTGGAGGACAAAAATGTTTTCGACTTCAATCACGAACACAAAGCTTCCTTATCTTCGGTAGTGAGGAAGCAACAGCAGAAAGTCGGAAAACATGCATTTTGATGCCTCTTTTTAGCTTATATAGAATCGATCTATCGTTAGGTACATATTTGACATTAGGCGACTCGGGGGAATGCCCCTCCTAGGATATGCAAAGAAAACTAAGTTTGAGCCGACAAAGTGAGGTCGGGAGGGAGCCAAATTCGGGCCAAAGCACTATTTTATTACTTATATCGTCTCATTGCGATGGTTTATTGAAATCTTGGCAACGAGAGAATATAGCGTCTCGCTTCCCTTGATGCATCAATTTAATACACAAAATCTCAGACTGAGACTTGGAGAAAGGTTGAAATTAGCCTTGTGATGAAAGAGGTTGTTTGTTACCTCTGATAGACAAGATGCAAAAAATGAGCGTCGAGATGAGTCAGAGTTGAGTTGATCGAGAGCAAAGCCGGTCACCGTCCTCTTTCGCGCCTCCGCAGCTGAAGAGATCCGTTAGATCGTAACCTACTCGTTCTCAAATCGGTTTGTCTGAGGTCTTGATCTGCGTTGGTTATTTGATAGGAGGAAAATCTATATTAACAACTATTAATCACTTATCGGCAAAAAACGTCTTATATAGATGGAGAAATAAAATACAACTATAGTCGTGCAGCATGATCGAATTACATTGATTGAATTTATTATAACCGCACGATCAAATCAGGGGCGTATATAAGGCCTCCCCCACTCCTGAAATGAGGAGAAAATGTAAGACAAATTTAACTAACGTGAGTTAGTTCTTTAAATTTCATGGCATGTTCAGCTCATCAGTTCACAATAAAAATAATAAAACTTGTTTTAGTTTTATTGTGAAGATGAGGATGCCGCAAAATCTAAAGAATTAGTGTTTACCATCTTCATCATTTACTTAGGCAAATATTAATAGATATTGTTGTATTGCATGATTAGCCAGATTCAATTGAAGTTAGGGTCAACAGTGAGCGGTAAGCGGTTTGATTGGTAGGATTCATTGTCGTCTCGGGCATCTAATTGCCGGCAAAAAATTGATATCTAGAGGCGATTTACTCATGCGCGGATAGACTGCAGCCAGTCGTGGCTACCAGACACTAGGTACACAACACGTCCCGCTGTGCGCGCCTCTGCCGAGCTGAGTTCGAACTAGCGTCAACTGGCAATGGAAATTAGCTCTCTAACGAGTTGCGAAGTTGTTTGATTATTAAACCGTATTTTGTTCTCAAACTAGGAAATTCTATACCTATGTCCATGTTACGATGTGTGAGGAAGCTATACTGCCCATCCAACTTGGCAGACGTTTTGAGCCCCCCCCCCCCCCCAATGTTATTTATAGCATTTCCGAATTGAGTTAAACTTTTTCCATTTAGGTTTAGTTCTTTTCCATTTAGGTTTAAACCTTTTCCACTTAGGTTTAGACCTTTTCCATTTAGATTTAAACCTTTTCCATTTGGATTTAGACCTTTTTCATTTAGATTTAAACCTTTTCCATTTAGATTTAAACCTTTTCCATTTAGATATAAACCTTTTCCATTTGGATTTAAACTCCATCAAAACGTCAGTAGTTAGCCCCATCATAGTAAGTAAGTGCCTATCTACTAAAATTTCATTAGGCTAGAAGTAAAAAAAAAAGGAAACGGATAGTTTTAACTTAATTTATAACTTCCGTTCATGAGAAATTCTTGTGTTCAAAAAACATTTGTTCATTATTATATTATATTACATTTCTGTGCATAAAAAAACACTTGCATGATTTAATTTTCAAGTTGTGGCATAATAACGTCGGGTTAGAGGTAAAAGTACCGAAGAGGTAAATTCATATTGTGCAAAAATCAAATTAAAATTTCAAAAGTTAGTTTGGTAAATATGATTATTTTCTTAGGTTGGATACATAGTTTGATGATATTGATCACCAATAATAACAACAGTTAAATAATCATAATATTCTGCATTTGATTTTCCCACGTGTTGAATTTGTGACTTGGGTACTTTTACCTCTAACTCCACGATAATTTCCTGAGTTTAAATCCAAATGGAAAAGGTTTAAATCCAAATGGAAAAGGTTTAAATCTAAGTGGAAATGGTTTAATATAAATGGAAAAGGTTTAAATCTAAATGGAAAAGGTCTAAACCTAAATGGAAAAGGTTTAAACCAAAATGAAAAAGGACTAAACCTAAATGGAAAAGGACTAAACCTAAATGGAAAAAGTTTAACTCAATTGGGAAATGCTTTATATAATCAAACAACTCGATCGTCACTGGATCAAATCGATTATGATTTTTTTCTTGTTCGATATTTATTGGTTTACTTGTAATAATAAACCTTTGTGTTCTTACAAAGAATTGTTTAGCACCCAAAATTGGACTGATCACGGCAGAATTCGGTATGCAAGAATTTTTTTGTTCGAAAAGGGTCAGCGTGAAAATGACGGGCCCCAATGTTCTCTGAAGCCTATTCCACTCAGTGGGTGGAAATGGAGGATTCAGAGCGCTGTCAGATTTATTTACCGTCTACTGGTTCATGAAGTGCATCAGCGGACTCAGAAGATGAACTGGGTTAGACACACACAAACCAAACGGATTGGTTTAGAAATAGAAATACTTTATTGCCACCATACAACAAAAGGTATCTGACAAACGTCAACAGGAGAAAAAAAAAAAAAAAAAAAAAAAAAAAAACAAGCAAAAATGGCATAAAAACAGGTAATAAATTATCAATACTTCTCCACACTTCCTTGGAGAACACCAGCTCCCACAAGAGACTTAATTTGTGTTGTACGGAGCCAAGGGAATCGCCTGTCCTTTATTTTCCCCTGAAATACGGCAGGGCTCGTCGACTTCAGAGCAGCTGGCACATCATTATACATCTTTTTCCCCACAGAGTCTGGATTATATTTCTGATCTAGAGCCAGCCGGCAACTTTGAGTAGAAAGCAGATCCCGGTTCCTTGTATTATATTGGTGATTGTCCCCCAGGCGTGGAAAATCTTCCAGGTTGTTCTTGACTCTGATTAAAATTGCCTGGATATAAAGCGCAGGAAGAGTCAATAGTCCCAAATTCCTGAATAGATCTCTGCAGTGAGCGTCACAGCGAGCCCCTTTCAAAATTCGAATGGTGCCTGTTATACTATGTGGGCCTGGTAAGGTTGTGGAAGCTTTAGCGTTTCTTGGCAGTTTTTCAACTGTCACAGTGATTCAACAATGAATAGTGAACTATGGCAGGAACTAGGATCTATAACACCTCTGAGAGTGCGGTGAACAGACGACACGGGACGAAAAGGATTATGTACGATTATGTCGTATCATATAGTGGATCTGAGCATTTCAGAAATCAAGGGTGGAGTAAACAAGTTTTAGAGCTTCAGTAAGAGAACGATTCGAGAAAATCAGCCGGGAAATTGCTATAAATTCCCTTATCTCAAGGTTCCTTTGGGAAAAAAGCAGAAATCAGCTAATACGCATATTTTCTTATTAAATGTACCTAGTACGTACAACTCATAATTTTTCTCATATTTAGTTAAAGTTCGCTGGAATGCATAGCAGTAGTGTAGGATCCGATATATAGTGCATAGGAAATATATTGTAGGTATTGGCTATCTGTGTGAATATAATGTAAGTTGAATTGTGCTCGTACCAGAATGGGGCTGAGTAGGGTTTCAGTTAAACTCGAGTGTTCTGTTGGTGTCAAAATTCTCTAGAGGAACGTACTAGGAACAATGTCAACATTTTCCTGCCCCATGGGCTACGCTCATTGCCACACAAAAGGAAAATATTACACTCAAAATATTAATTTCACAGGAAAAGTGGTAGTGTGCTACGTGGGGACGTGGGCGACGTATCGGCCCCTGAAAGGAGCTTTCCACATCGATAGCATCGACCCCTCGCTCTGCTCACACCTCGTCTACTCCTTCGCCGGCCTCGACACGACGACATGGAAGCTCAAGTCCCTCGACCCCTTCAACGACTTGGAGGAAGACTACGGCAAAGGTAGAGTCAACGAAATCAATTTTGATAATTCTACGTTGAAGTTGAATGAAAACATTGAGTAGAACAACATGTCTCTAGATAGAAGAAGGTAGGTAGGCTACGGCAAAGGTAGAGTTAACGAAATCAATTTTGATAATTCTACGTTGAAGCTGAATAAAAATGACTAAGTAGAACAACATGATTCTATACATAGGTACTACTGAAAATACAGTTTATTGAAGTATAGGTGGTATGATTCTCCAGACCTTATATTTGTTCATTCGTTGTGAAATCTTTCAATATGGATAATAGAAGTGGGATGTTTTCAGCGATTATTTCATATCTTCATTATTGCTTCCAAACACCATGAGCTTGGCAAACGGTGGCGAACAACCGCAATATGCTGTTTTGGCTGCTTTTCATGCAAACTTGTGTTAGCAGTCTTCTGCTGGGGGCATTTGCCTACAGTGTCACTTGTTTTCAGCTGCCAAAGGCGTGCAGTCGGATTATTAGCAGGGTTGAGCTCTTCAGGGTGTCCCAGTAACTACGATCCCCCCCCCCCCCCCCCCCCTTATTTTCTCTAATTGTGGACAAAAAAAATCTGACCTACGCTATTCTTTATAATTTTTTGCCTAGAATTAGAAAAATGACAGAATTGCGCATTGCGCACGAGCGCAAACGTGCGCAATTGACATTAACTTCGTTATCCCCATTTCCCATCACTCGATTTTTTAGGTGCGAGCAAACGGGCGCAATTCCACTCTAAAAGTGCAATATCTGAGTTTTTGAAGATACTCAATTGCCACATGTGATACATGATTTTGGAGTATTTTTTCGTGCTGAACCTCGTAATGATGTCCATTTATTGATATTTGCAACACCAACTTGGGGAAAACACCGAAAAACCTACATTTTAGTACGCTTTGTGCTTTGTGGAAATGTGTTGGAAAAGTGCAATTCTGGTCAATTTTCCGGTATTTTCCCAAGTTGGTGTTGCAAATATCAATAAATGGACATCATTACGAGGTTCAGCACGAAAAAATACTCCAAAATCATGTATCATATGTGGCAATTGAGTATCTTCAAAAACTCAGATATTGCACTTTTAGAGTGGAATTGCGCACTTTTGGAGCGGAAAATTGCAAAAAATTGATTGGAATTGCCCCCGTTTGCTCGCATCTAAAGAACCGAGTGGTGGACAATTTCTTCATGAAATACTCAGAATTAAAATGTGCAATAAAAAATGGGGGTTCTAATTTCAAATAACGAAGTTGATGTCAATTGCGCACGTTTGCGCACGTGCACAAGGCTAAATTTTGTCATTTTTGTATTCCACGCAGAAAATTATGAAGAATAGCGTTGATATGATTTTTTTCAGGTTTGATTTTCTTTCTACCTCACACCGGTATCCTACTCGAAGATGCACGACCTTCATATTCCCTTCAGGTTAAATGCAACAGGAATCGGTTCTAATTGGTGGGGAGTTGAGTTCTTCAATGCACTCCCTGTAAAAGTTCATGATTATGACAGGAAGGGTTTTAAGCAATTTGTTATAAAATGTTTACAAGGCCTTCCTCCCTTTAGTTTTGAGGATTTTTTTGATGCGGCATTATGTATACAAATTACTTATCGGTAGTTTATATGTTGTATTTGTATATATTTGTTTCCGTGTAAATTTTGTTTTCTACGTACTCAGTTCCTGGTTCTGCTCCTTTTGATGTTAATTTACTCTTTATGTTTCTATGACAAGATATTTTCAATTTACGTTTTTAGTACCTTAGTTTTTATCCCGACAATTGTCTATGCTCCATTCTATGTGTTTTGGCAAATGAAAAGTATTTGATTTGATTTGAAAACGGGTTTGTTATTTAGATAGCGTGTTCCTATCCTTTATATTGGAACTACTGAGGTCCCCAACTGGTCTCATCTCCCTTAGACAAGGTTTAATTTGTCGGAAACTTATCCAATTTTTATCCAACTAGAAATCAAAATGTCATCGTTCCGTTAGACAATGGACTAGCGAAGGTGCAGACAACACCCATCCTATTGTTTTGTGATCCAGTTCGCCGATTTGCCAGCCTCACCTCTCTTCATGTCTCGATAAATCAAATATCTGATTCCACTTCTAATTCTGCTAATTACATAATTATTGTTTTTCCTCAGGCTCTTTCAAAAAAATGACGGCGTTGAAATCTTCCAATCCACTTCTCAAGGTATCACCTAATATGTCTCAGTCATAGTATCTTTTATCATACAAGTTGTAAGCGAGTTGCCATTATTACACTTATTATCTCGTACGTTGATGACATACTTATTGATTTTTAATGGATTATGCTGTTTTTCATCCTCAGGTGACTCTTGCAGTAGGAGGTTGGAATGAGGGTTCGGCAAATTACTCGGCAATGGCGGCAGATCCCGCGAAGAGAGCGCCATTCGTCGCAAGTGCTCTTGAAATGATTCAGTAAATTTTTCTCTTGATACTTTTACTTTCGTACTTTTAAGATCGTACGTAAGACATTAGAGAGTTTTTGTTCTTCCAGTACGATTTTCCCCTGTTAACGCGTAGAGTAGCGTCTAGAGCAAGCAACTGCAGATGCTAGCTCTTCGCGTATTTCTACAATTTTTTTTCACACGTTTGTACACGACTAAACAAACGCTCTCGTCACGCGAAAGTCTCTTTAGTATTTCATAGTCAACGATTCTCTTGAATTCGAGATCGAGTTGAAGAAGTTTGAAATCATTTTACACTCCGCTTCATCAGCTATCTTCACAGGCATCGAATAACTAGGTTCGACCCAAGAAAAAAATATTCGCCAACGCATATTTCGTTGAAAACATCGGTTCTCGTCAGATCACCGAAGTTAAGCAACATCGGGCTTGTTTAGTACCTACTTGGATCGGTGACCGTACGGGAGCGCGGCGATTACGGCATCTTTTCTATTTTTTGTCTAATTATTCAATTATTCATCTAGTGACATCAAGTTTACGTAATCAGGCCTCGTGGAATAGTTCGTTTTGAGTGCCTTCCCTGCTTTATCAAATGGTAATTTCCAGGATCTGAGATGGTACCTAGCACAAATTCTACTACCAACCTACTCAATTTGTTATTGAACTGACAACAGCTTTTGTATACAAACTTATTATTTAAACACAAACCTGCTCGTTGTCTGAATCTTTATGTTGGTAGATACAACTTTGTAGTACGAAATGTACTTGCGAATGCTTACGAAGAATAGGTATCTACTTTAAAATCGAAAAAGTATCAACGACTGCATTTACTCCCAAATAGACGGCTGTCGGACGAAGTAGGTACTTTGTTCACATAATCAACGGAATTTGATTTAATAATACAATTATATTTATCACAGGTTCTTACTTTTTTCGACTAGGTGGGTAATTGTGGAAGGGAAACTTTATTAGACGACAGTCAGAGGGAGAACGAATACTTAACGTAGGTATTCTTGAAACTTTGGTCACCTTTGCGTCAGGTAATGACGACTACACGTAGGACTGGATTTCAACAAAAGAATTTTTCCCGCCAACGTGTAGGTGGGCCTTTTTCCCGTACACGCGTAGTTCTACGCGTTGACGCATAAATTCGCGCATGCGCAGTTGGTATTTCAGTCTTTTTGCTTACACGGGTAGAAAATTACTTGAAGAACAAAAACTCTCTATTAACTTAAGATCTTAAGACTTAACTTAAGATCGTAAGTTTTAAGATCTTAAAACTTTTCATTAAATCAGGAATATCGCGATTAATTAATTAGATCGTCATAATTCATAATAATGTATTTACGAATTCATACCCGCGGAGATTCTAGTTATGATGAGTGATGATGAGTTTTCTCTGTGAGATGTTTGTCTCGTTGTTACAGTAAGATAGGATAAACATATCAAGGAAATTACATTCTCTCCTGCTCTCCCTTTCACTCGGTAGCTGCGCCTCGAAAGTGGTTCAAGATAATTATTTTCCTCTCTGCATTAGAAGTATTAGATTATAATGTGTTCTTCAATAGGGTTAAGGGTGATCAGCCAAGAGGCGGAAATTGAACGCTTAGGTATGTGCTTGAATTTTACTGGAAGGGTGTAGAAAGCTGCCAGGAAAATATGTGGCGATGACAGCGCGGGCAACCTTGGGAAAAATAGAGAAACTCACCTATTCAACCAGATAACAGTACATTACAGTCTCCCCGATTCTCCTCTTACTTTCTCCACAATTCCCTTTTAATTACATTATTAATGTATTATTTCAGCGAGAAAAGTGACCAATGATAATAATTAATAATTTCATATTTAATAAATTAATAATTTAACAAATTAGCTCCGTGACCATATTATGTAAACATTTTATTTCGTCATGTGCTACAACTAGTAAAATTAAACATCGTTCTGTAATTTTTCACGTTCCATATTACTTTAATTCAGTTATTCGTATATTTTTTTATAGGAAGTACGATTTTGATGGTCTCGATTTGGACTGGGAATTCCCTACCAAGAGAGGAGGCCGCCCTGAGGATAGGGAAAACTTCGTTGCTTTACTGAAGGTAAATCAACATAATTATTTTGTACATAAAACAAACAGTACTAACGTATTTCATTACAAATATATGTTTCACGTTTCTGTGTACGATTTTGGTTCCACAATCTTTGTACCGAGTAAAAATATACCTAATTATGGTATGATTATCATACGATTTTCAGGAATTGTGCGGATAGGATGGTC